>PVLA01000209.1:462130-634295 GCA_004027455.1 Hydrochoerus hydrochaeris
TACTGATAATTGTAATTTGTGTAATTCACATATATATATTTTCATGTAATACTCAATATGAAATCGAAAATAGAAACTCCAGAGGAGTTACTAGAAACCCTCTAGATAACTTTGTGAAAACTAATTGTGAAATTTTACCTTCTGTGAGTAGTATGAGAGAGTTTATACAAAAGCTTTAAATGAAAGAGCTCATGGGGGAAAATTTACAAAATTCCTGTGAGACAACTGTCCTGAGACACTGGACAGGCAGCCAGAGACGGGCAACTAGGACACATATGTTACGCCACCGGCCGCCTAAGACAGGCACAGGACCAATTGCTGTCCTGCAGGCCCATGACGGGTAAGGCCTGGTTGGGTTCATATGAAGAGTCCTTGACCCAAGACAGGCGCTGTCCTCACAGGGCCTGCCATACTCCCATAAGTGATAAGGGAAAAAAATGTAGGGAGCGACATGATAGCTTCACAGCTGCCGCTCCATCTCTCCCTCCTGTGGGCATCCAGGTGCATCGACTTACATTTTCCAAGCTAATTAAGTAACAAGATTAAAGTGTTACAAAGGTGAAAAAAGTTAGCAAATATATACTCCAGCTTCTAAAAATAAAATAGATTCAGATTCACTCACAGACGGGTGTGCAGTGTCTTCTGTCTCTCACTTGCCGACTCCCTGACCACCTTTGGGACCCCTGAGCCCTGCTGCAGCTGGACTCCGGCACCCCAGCCCCATGACCAGAGGCCAGGTTCAGCCTGAATCTCTGTGGATTTGAAAGCCCTAGCACTGTCACCAGGCCCTAATCCTACTGCTGGATGGCTGGTGATTATCCAGCACTAATCTTGGCTCTGCCTTCTTTATCGAACAATGAGAGCAGGGACACATTTCCAACTGGACATTGCCACAAAACTAAAGACCCTGAAATATAACTAAAGCTTGAAACCACTGAGAAATTTCTTTTTCTTTTTTCTTTCTTTTCATTAGTTTCATTTTTGTCCATTTGGTTGTTTTTACTTATTTGTTTTTGTTCTTTGTGAGTGTGAGCATTGTTTTTAGTTTTTCTGTTTTGTTTACTTTTCTTTTTCTCCTGTTTATCCTTCCTCTCTTTTTTTGCCATTTTCCTGGGGCTGGGGTTATCTTCTTTCATTCTTCAACCCTGCTTCTAATCTCTTTTTCATGTTTTACTTCTCTATTTTTTTCTCTTTTCCCCTTTACATTTTCTATTTATAATTATTTCTATCTTATTTTACTCTACATAATTTCTTTCTTTTTTCTCTTTTTTTCGTTTATCATCTACTTCATGCCAAATTTTGGTCTTTGTCTAATTCTACCTTCTACTCTCCAGAAAAATCTTTTACCCTTCTCGTATCTTAGAGTTTCTTCAGTAGTATAACCATAAAGATTTGCTAATTTGTGATAATTAACTCTGAAAAATTATTGTTGGATTATTTTCTACCATTGTCAGAGATAAAACTGTTGCATTTAGTACATGTTATCTGTGTTGCCTTAATGTTCACACCATAATTGCCAGTTTCCTCCCTAGGATTAAGAGTGGCATATAAATGGTTGTCATGGTATGTTAATATCTAATTTGTCCTGGGCAATATACTACTGTAGCTGTTTCACTTGATATTAATGGTCACATAATTGTCACTATTTCTCTGTAAGCCAACACTCAGATTACCTTTGTGACATTAATAATATTAGAGTACATTCCCAGAAAACTTGGTTGCTGGGCTAGCTACACTGCCTCCTTTTCTCCTGAAATAATCAAAGTGGTCAAATCTTGGGCCTGTAGCAAAAGGTAACAGTTAGCCTTGCCTAAAGCACATCACTGAAAAGTAACTGAAGAGATCTCTATACTAGCAACAAAGTCTTTAGACTATAAGCATCCATAAACCCCCGAAGAGAAGATAACAACTGAACAAAAATAACAAAACAATGGAAGGAAAAGTCAGCAAAACACCTCCTAAAATTCCTAACTCCCCTGAAAATAATCCAGGGCCACCAAGGGAAAGAATAGTATAAGTCACACATTTGAATTACTTAAAGGATAACAGAGGAGGCTAGAAAGCATGTAAGAGAGATACTCAACAGGGGTAGAGAAGATGTAACTAAAGAGATAATGGAAGTGATAACCAGAAAGGTGCAGGAGGCCTCAGAAGACACCAATAAAAAACCAGATTGGTTAAACAAAATGATGCAAAACAGAGTGACCAATGAAGAGACCATGAAAAGATTTCAGTCAGAAATCCAAGAGATTATAAGTCATATTGAAAGTATAAGCAGCAGGCCCAAACAATGTAAGGACAAAATTTCAGAACTAGATGATAATGATTCTTTATAATACCAACTACTTAAAGATACCGTAAAAAAAGCAAGAGAATGTGAAAAATGGATCTAACAACTGTTAGATGATACAAACAACACTAATCTAAGAATAATTAGAATAAGTGAAAAATCCAACAGCGACACAAATGGCATGAAAACCTGTTCACAGAAATAATGGCAGAAAATTCCCTAAATATAGGGAAAGAAATAAACATATAGATAAGTGAAGCATATAAAACACCAAATAGCCATGGACAAAAGAGATCCTCTCGGTGTCACATTCTACTCAAAGGTGCAGAAGTCCATCACAGGGACAAAGTTTTAAAAGCTGTTACAGAAAGGAAATGAATCACACAAATGTAAACCCACTAGAATCACAATAGACTTCTCTACACAAACTTTAATACTCAAGAAGTCTTGGAGTGAATGTCTCAAGCCCTAAAAGATACCAACTTCCAACCTCAACTTATGTATCCTGCAAAACTAATTTTTATTTTTAAAAATTGCTGGAGAAATGAAGTATTTCTAAAGACAAAGGAGCAAGACATTCATGACCATAAAACTAGCATTAAAAAAAATTCTGATCCTACAAAGTGGATGACAGTGCAACTTCTGATTTCAATACGTCAGAAAGAAAGAACATATCTGGCAGGATGTGCAGCTAAGCCAAAGAGGAAAAATGAGAAAATCAGCAAAAGAAAAGTAATACAGTGACAGTAATAAGTCAATACTGCTCAGCAATAACTCTCCATGTGAATGGTTTCAACTCTCCAATCAAAAGGCACAGATTGGCAGACTAGATCAGGAAAGAAAACCCAACAATATATAGCATACAAAAATACATTTAATTTAAAAAGATAAAAATTTAAAATGAAAGGCAAGAAAATAATATTTTATTCTAGGCAATGAGATCCCAGATAAAACATGAATTGCTATCCTAATTTCAGATACAGTGGATGTCAAGCTAAGACTGATAAAGAGAGACAAAGAAGGTTACTATATACTGGGTAAGGGGACAATTCAACAGGAAGAGTTAACAAGTATAGACATATAGGCACCAAATATTAATGCACCCAACTTCATAAAATAAACCCTAATGGACATGAAAAATCAGATAAATACCAAAACATTTATAATAGGGCACTTCAACACCCCAGTGTCACAAATGGACTGATCAACTAGACAAAACCTTGAACAAACTGACTTAATAGATATTTATAGTGTTCCATCCAAATTGACTTAATAGTTATCTACAGAATACACATTCTTCCCAGTAGCACGTGGGACTTTAGCTAAAATAGACCACATGACATAGGAAAGGCCCATTGAGCTGGCCCGCAGTTACAGGTAAGATAGGGAGAAATGTTTCAGGCAAAGCATCGAAGGGCAGGGGTTTCTGGGTGGGGAGAGAGCTCTGTGTAAGAGCGTGGAGCTTGGAAAGACTGTGGCTCTGTTTCGAGGGAAGGCTTCGTGGTGCGAGAAATAGAATAGCCAGCTTTATTTTTCAAAACTGGGTTCAAGCCAGCTCACTGCTCTGGTAAGTGGCTGTGAGCCTACCAGTGCGTTGGCTAACAATCAAACATCCATCCCCCGTCCCACCCCCCGTTAGCAAGTGGGAGCCAGAGATCTGAGTATCTCTTGGGATGATCAACGTATGCAATATAGCAAATAAAGGGGATTTCCTTCTACCATCTCTTTGAAGGCAAGTATCTTTATCACTGTTTTGCTCTGTTCTGATTAATGGTATTGCTCTATTCAATATTCTGTTTTTATAAGTTCTGTGTTTCCTTCCATTATGCTGTACCTGATTGTAAGAACAACTATTGTGAAGAAAACTAGATATACTATTGTATGTATTACTGTTTTTCTGGTAACCTGCTGTGAGGTTCTGTACCAATTTCACTACACTGTCTCAATTGGCTTTGTTCTGTCTTGTTCTGCTGTATTTTACTACCTTCAAAATAATAATAATAATTTTTAAAAAAGAGCAATAAAGTAACAAAATACCTCCAAAAACTCCCAACTCCCCCAAAGCTGATCCATGGGGCATGGATGAGGAGAAACTCAAAAACAAAGCAATAGAATTATATAAGTTGATTAAAAAGTAAATAACAACAATGAAACAGATCAGTGAGTTACTGACAAGCTGAAATATGATATAACTAAACAGATAATGGACTTAAAAGCAAAAGGAAGAAAAGAAAGTGCTCTAAAGAATATAACTGCATGTATGTTTAAGTGTGTAGGATTGATAACCATGTTGCTGAGTTTTTGTTGGATCGTGCAATAGAACTGTTGCAGCCTTACTGTTTGAATGTCCACTTTGTATGCTTTAATTTTGTGACTTGAACAACTAAATCTAAGAAGACAATATGTAATTTATCAACTAGTGATTTCTTACTGTTTATTGTTTTTTGAAATTCTGTACTGTTTCTAACCTTTTTTCTGTTTTTTGTATCCAATAAAGCATGGTTAAGTAAATATAAAATAATCAAATTTATCCCATGCACATTATTTGACCATAGTGTACTAAAACTACATATCAATGGCAAAATACGCTACACAAACATGCATATACATAGAAATGAAATAATACCCTCTTGAATAATCAATGCCTAACAGATGAAACTGGACAGGAAATCAGACAGTTTGTACAATCAAACAATAATGCCAGTATGACATACAGATATATATATATATAAACAGAATTATAGTGGGGGATTTCAATATCCCACTATAAATAGGTAAATTAGACCAAGACAAAACACAAAAAAGAAATGTCAGAGTTGAACAAAACCTTTGAACAAATGGATTTAATATACATTTACAGCATGTTCCATCCAATAACAGCAGAATACATGTTCTTTTCAGCAGCACATGCAGCTTTTTGCAAAATAGACCACAAAATTGCCAATAAAACAAGGCTAATTCAGTGTAAAAGAACTGAAATTATGCCTTATATATTATTGGATCACAGCATAATAAAATTAGAAATCAATGACAGAAGAAAACACAGAAACTGCAAATGCATGTAAACTAAAAGTACACTGTTAAATAAACACTGGGTTACAGAAGAAATTAAAGGAGAAACAAGACAGTTTCTAGAATGAAACAATAATGCTAGTACAACATAGCAGAATTAACGAGACATAATGAAAGCAGTCTTAAGAAGGAAGGTGATAAGCTGCAAATGGCAGATCGGAAAAACAGAGTGAGCCCAAATAAATAACCTAAGTACGCACCTTGAGGTCTTAGCAAAACAATAACAGTGCAAACCCAAAGCTACTATAAAGAAGGGTTAAAAGATCAGAGCAGAAATCAGTGGAATTGAGACAAAACCCCCCCACAAAAAAATGAATGGTTAAGATCTGGTTCTTTGAAAGAATAACCTAAATAGATAAACCGGTAGCCAAATTACCCACACAAAAAGTGGGAGAAAAGATGTAAATCAATGCAATTAAAAATAAAAACAATTAAATCACAATGAACACTGCTCACATAAAAATGATTATTAACAATTACTTCAGAAACCAGTACACCACTAAACTGGAGAGCTCACTAGTACACGTGAGCTACTAAAAGTAAACCAGTAAGATTTAAAAACCCTGAGTAATCCAATAGCAGGCAATTAAATTGAACTAATTAAAAAAAAACAAACAAACTAGTAGCTAAGAAAAGCACAGCCCTGGATGGAGTCACTGCTGAATTATATGAAAATTTCAAGGAAGTTCTAACAAACCCCATTTTTATGACAAACCTGTTGCCAACACCATATTAAATGAGGAAAAGCTGAAAGCTTTCCCTTTAAGGAACAAAACAAATGTGTCCTCTACTACCACTCCCACTCAGCATTGAACTTGAATCAGGAAGAGCAAGTAGAGAAGGTAAAAAATACTGTAGATATACATAGGAAAGGAAGAAGCCAAACTATTGTTATTTGTAGATTATGTGATCTTCTATATAGAATACCAAAAATATTCACCAAAAGACCAAGAGTTAATATCCAAATTCAGTAATGTAGCAGGATACAAAATTAACACTTAAAAATCAATAAATTCCTGTATAGTAATATTAAACCCACTGAGAAATAAATTAGGAAAAAGTTACTATTCAAAATAGCACCAGAAAAGATTAAATATATAGGAATTAATGAAACTAAGGAAGAGAAAGACCTCCATGATGAAAACTACAGCATTCTGAAAAGGGAAATTGAAAAGGATATCAGAAAACGGAAAAATATCTTCTATTCTTGGATAGGCAGAATTTGGTCAAAATGACCATACTTCCAAGATACAAATTGAATGCAATAAGAATCAAAATTCTAACAGCATTCTTCATGGAACTTGAGAAAGTCATCCTAAAATTCAACAAAACTGGTATTTCCCAGAATAGGAAAAACAAACCTTGTTAAAAACAGAAAAGGTTGAGGTAGCACAATTCTGCACTATAACCTGAAGTTATATGCTAAACTAGAAACACTTAACTTGCTGGAAGAACACATCAGTAAAATTCTTCTCTTTTTTTTTCTGTCTTTTTGAGATAGGGTCTCACTATGCACTTCAGTGCTCACTTTGTAGCCCAGGCTAGTCTCAAACTTGTGATAATCCTCCTGCCTCAGCCTCCCAAATGCTGGGATTACAGGTGTGTTCCACCACACCCAGCATTCAGTAAAATTCTTAAAGTCATAGGTGTATGTAAGGATTTTCTGAATGGGACCCCATTTGCACAGGAAATAGCACTGAGAGTTAACAAATAGGATTATATCAAATTAAAAAGTGCTACAGCAAAAGAAATAACTAACAGAGTAAAAAGACAACCCACAGATGGGAAAAGATTTGCTAGCTATTCCTCAGACAGAGCATCTAGAATATAATTGAACTCAAAATTCAAAAATTAGACCTCACAAAAAAAAGACCCAATAAATAGGAAGAGGATCAAGTGGGTGTGGAGGGGAAAGGAGATGAGAAAAAGAATTTAGATGTGTTATGTATATGTACCAACTCCACACAAAGAATGCAAACATTTTGTACTGCAAACAGGTATGAATGAAAATAAAATAAAAATCTTTTATATATATCTAGCCAATCCATTGAATTTTAAGCATGGCATGCGGCATACATTAGGATATGTTTATTTTCACATGTGCAAATTCATCTAACCATGTACCATTTTTTTTGAAACAGCTAATCTTCCTCCACTTCCCTGTAGCATCACCCTTGTCAGAGCACTGTGGGGCTTGGTCTACTTCTTGTCTCCCTCTCTCACTTGTGAACCTACCTATTCACCAAAGGAACCACTAGGTTCTCAGGAAGAAGCATAAAGATCTGCCTTTGGAGGGGATGATGTTTAGGATGTACACACTCCTACTTCCCTAGAACATTGGCAAACTGCTGGCCGTTGGCATGGCTGTAATCTTGTGTTAGGTGTTGTGATTCCTATTCCCTGAGAACCACGGTATTATGGTATAACTATACAATAAGCACTGAAAGGAAAAGGTCAACACTCAGAAGGAGCTTTGGAAACCTTCACCTGATGATTGTTACTCGTGTGGATAGTTGGGTTTCTAGGCTGTGTTCGGGTAGAGCTATGTTTTGGATTGGAAGCATTTCTCCAAAGCCTCATGTCTTTGGGAGGTGACTGGGAGGGCTCTATGGCTAACTTGCAGTTAGGAGTTAGATCCTGGTTAGAGGTGGGTAGCTGGGAGCTTGCCCTGGGAGAGTATCTTCTTGTCCTGGGCTCCTCCCTTCCCTTTCTGCTTCTGGGACACCATGATGTGGAAGATATTTTTTACCAGACACTTCTCCCATTCTGCTTCTGCCTTTGAGGCTGACCATGGGCTGATATGTCTGAACTGTGGGCCAAAGTAAATCTCTTCCTTTATTTTGGTTCCGGTATTGTGTCCTGGCTAGTGGTAAGTGACTAATACAGATTTTGATTTCAGGAGTAGAGACGTTACTTTGTGTGTGCCTGACCATGTAACTAAGAAGCCTTTAGAATTGGCTTGCAGGAGGGCTGGGAAGGGACTAAAGAAGGGTAAGCAAGGATTGATGAGAGATTCCTGTTGGAACTCAGATCAGGATGGTATTAGAAATGCACACAGTACAGGCCAGGCTCAGGAGGTTTCAGTAGAGACCTAGGACTTGATTGATAGTTGGACCAGAGGCCGTGTATTTGTTATGCTAGGGCAGAAAAGTGGTCTACATTTTGCACATATCCTGAGACTTTATAAAAGACTGAGATTAAGGGTAGTGGACTGATTAATCTGGTAGAGGAAATGTCAAGGGAGCCTAATGTTCAGGTTTGGGCACGAATGCATCTACCTACTTTTAGTCAGGTTCACAATGAGAATCAGTAGCAAAAAAGTCCATTTGAAACACTTTTTTGTCAGACAGGAAGGGCCTTCAAGTTGGGGATAGAAAAATATGATTGCTGAAAAGATTAGCATTAAAGAGAAGCAAAATATTTTGCATCAGAGCAATAGAAAAGATGCCTTGAGGGCATTTCAAAAATCAGAAACCCCCACATTTTAAAGGCTTAAAGGTTTAAAATGATAAAGCTTTCACTTTAGAAGAGAACTACAAGGTATTGAGAAGGATCACTTAGGGAGCTGGTTCCCTGGGAATGGGTCACACTGCTCAGTCACTCAGGCACATGGAGGCCTCTGTAGTCATGAATCAAAGGGGGATAACTGATTGTTATGCTTTGTGTCTAGATGTTCCCCTCAAGCCTCATACAGTCATGGGGTGCAGGCTTTTCAGAGGTGGCTAAATTTAGAGTTTGTGATTGATTCATGGTACATTACTGGGACTAAGGGTTTGAGCACCACACCTACTCTAGCACACGTATCCTGCATACAGCATGAGACTAAGAGAGTCTTGTCTCTCTCTTGGAAATGATCCGCATGCCCCTCAACTGCGAAATGGATTAAAAATTTGTGATATTTTTATACAATGGGGTACTACTCAGCTCTAAAGAAGGATAAACTGGAGACTTTTATAGGTAAATGGGTACAACTAGAGACAATACTCATATGTGAAATAAATTAGATGCACATGTGTAACTATCATATTGTCTCCCTTGTGGGAGAGATTGAAAGAGTAAATAAGGTCTAAAGTATACAATAGATATTGTGGTGGGAAGAAACTGTTCAAAAGTTAAAAGGAACTGGGATGGAGGAAAGGTGAAAGGACAACAGGAAAAAGAGAAAAATGCAAGTCAGTTATACTATTAGTGCCTCTTAGATCATTAAAAAGGATTTGTGCTAATATAGATTGCAGCAATGTTTATGCCCATGTCTCTTATGCTGAGTAACTATTTGAAAGATAGTAACATGTAATGTATTAACTATTGTCATTCTCCTATCATTTTGTTACGAAATTTTGTTTTATGTTTTTTCCATTAAGAATGTACATGCACACCCATGTTTATAGCAGTGCAGTTTGTAAGAGCCAAATTTTGGAAGGAGTCCAAATTTCCATCAACTGATGAATAGATAAAGGAGATGTGTCTTTTGTGCAATGGAGTACTATCCAGCTATAAAGAAGGACAAACTTCAGATATTTCTGGGTAAGTGGATGTACCTTGAGACCATGCTTTTAGGTGAAATAAATTGAACACATATGTGTAGATGTTACATTGTTTCTCTGGTGTGAGAAACTGAAGTGAAAATAAGGACTAAATGGTATAATAGATATTGTGATACAGGAAGTAAATACTGAAATTACAAGGGAACTAGGGAAAGGGAAGGGAGAAAGGAAAGAAGGGAAAAGAAAAAAATTAGTAAACAAGGAAAAATGAGAATAAAATTTTGTAAATAAGGAGGAGAGGAGTTGTTGAAATTAGGGTATGGGAAGGGGTAAAAAGGAATTAAGATGTAATACCATGTGCACATACAAATTCCCTATGAGGAATGTGAGCATTATATCTAAAATACACTAATAAATAAATAAATAGTTACAAGAAAGAATAGATATAACAACAGCATGAGATAGAAATCTCAGGGCAATTTGCAGGTACAAGTAATGACATAAGACACAAAGATGAGATCTGTACGAGTACCTGATAGAAATTTAAAACTATATTATTACACACACAAATTATGCCTTAAAAATATCTTCAAAAAATTGCAGCAAATATAACAAGGGATTGGAGTGGGATTAAGACCAGAATTATAGGCTGAAATCAGCAAAAGAAAACCAAAGCAATTATCATAACACAGAGATGCCACAGAAAGTCTAGGAACACCTGGAGTAAATTACAAGATTAGAATCCTCATAAATTTTGGCTTATGTAGATGAAGGTGTTGGAGTAAAGCAGACAATGTGACCGGAAGGCAGTTTACATCAATAATATATCACCAAATTCTGCCCATGAAATTGTATCTCCTTCTGTGAACCTACAGCCCCATCTCAACCTAGATGGGTACCCACTAAGGGACTGCCACCCTCACACTGTTATACATTTATTAGGTGAGTCAAGGTGAGTGACAGGACCCCTAAGTTGCTCCTGGCACTGGCCAAGGTCCTGCTACCAGCATGCCTCCAGGCACATTCCCTAATCCAACTTTCCTTACACTCCAGTCCACGGGGCGATGGAAAATAGGGCAGCCCTAGTCAGGCTGATGTCCAGGTTAAAGTGGCAGCAGTTACAGGGACAGGGAGGTTCTGGAGACATGAAAAATAGAGAACAGATGGCAGAGAGGGAGCCGGAGATGTCACCTTGCCTGGGTCACGATCCCTACTCTCAGTGCATGCTCTACTGTCCCACTGGGCTTCACTTAGCAAATGCAAATCAAAGATAAAATCATAGTTTTGAGACTGCAACCCCAGAGCATTAAACCCTCAGAGTTGGGGGGCTCGTTCTGGTTGCATGGACCATGGGCCTAAGAACCTGGCCTCGGGAAGAATAGAATAGTTGGGACAGAGATCTTCTGACTTTTGACCTAGAGGGCCATTCCAGGATACTGAATTTGGTGGGGATCTATGACTTTAACTTGACAACTTTTCACCTCATGGAGATAAAGTTATCTCTTAAGAGATAAGATGGTGATACGAAGTTGCTAGATAAATAATATTCTGTTACTATCTTTACTTTTTCTTTAACAGAATATTACTTACCTGGCAACTTCCTTTTATTCACCTTTAGAGTAGGAGGGACATGTGCTTGTCCAGTATATTTCCTTGTTCACTAATTTTTTTCTTTTCCCTTCTTTCTTTTCTCCCTTCCCTTTCCCTAGTTCCCTTGTAATTTCAGTATTTACTTCCAGTATTGCAATATCTATTATACCTTTTAGTCCTTATTTTCACTTTCAGTTTCTCACACCAGAGAAACAATGTAATATTTACACATATGTGTTCAGTAAAGTGCGCTCAGGGCCTCCATCCCAGCAGGGTGCAGGCTGACCCATCCTGGTGGTGAACAGGAAATGTGGAGGAGAACAAGAGAGAGTTTGCTTCCAGCAGTCACCTGAGAGGGCACAGAGGGATGCAAGTCCTGTGGGCTTAGGCGGCTTATTGCTTCTGTCCACTTGTGGTTTGCTGCATCTCTGCTGAGTTGGGCACCACCTCATTTTTCCAGTTAGCAGAACCACCATCATCAGGAACCACTGCTGCCCTGCGCCCCTAAACATCCAGGGAAAAGTGGTACCCAAGGTTCTAGGAGAGGAGGCAGGCGCAGGTAACCGGGTCTCAGTGTGTCTCCCCTTTTATTTTTACTCTCTGGGCGAGTGGGTGGCCTGTGTTCTCTCTTCCAGTCTTGGAGTTTCTCCCGGAGGCCATGCTGTTCATTCACTTCCTAGGTCCTGCTGAAATGAGCGCCATCTACTCTTGTTAATGGTATTATAGCCCGGAAGTTATTGTTTATAGTAACCTCTCCATTTTTTTTTTTTTTGAGAATGGATACAGCAGTTTTCCTTTAAAATAAATGACCTATGGTGACTACAGTGGGATTTGGAGAGAAAAGGAAGGCAAATAAGTAATTTCAAATAGTTACCTTAAAATATATCTTTTCTGACACATTTCAACTTGTATAAATAATTTCATTTTTGTATTCAAATTACTGCCTTAGAGTCTATTCTTACAGAGGCATTACTGGCCTATGAGCAAGACTGACATATTTATGTCTCTTGATATATAATTGTTAAGCTGTTTTTCTAAAGGTTATGCCTTCAATGATCTATGGGGTTATAAATGGCAAGCTCTAGTCAGACTTCAACATTTTCCTCCCTAAAATGGTAACTGAAATATTACACCCAACTCATTTTAATTTGTACATCTGTTTTTAAAGGAAGAATACGCCATCTTCTTGTTAACTGCAGAGATATTAGAAGTTCACCAATGTGTTGGATTTACCTGGTTCCATCTCACTTAAATTAAAATGGCTTCCATTCTTTTGGGTGGTGTCTACTGTGACACGTCTGGAAATTGAAGGCTGGGGAGCTCATTTTTCTTCAGGTCCCTTCTTGATCCCATTGCTTGGATCCATAGAATTCTCAGTTCCTCTTCTTGCTTACCTCCTGTGGGCCTCATAATCACTTCGTCCCCTTTTGTTTATTTTCCTCCAAGACTTCACAGAGGGAGTAAAGGAAGGGTGGGATTTATAAGTCCATCATGTCTTGGCTTGAAAACTATTTAAGAAGTATGTACCAGATGGCTATGTGTAGAAGAGTGCAGGCTTTCTCATTCTCGGGATTTTGACGTGGGTCCTGCTCTTCCTTGCTGCCCAGTCTCCTGTGTGTTGTGGCCCATCTCTTCCTGACCTACCTCCCTCTCCCCTCTCCAGCTCTGGGCTTATCCAGCACCCTTCTCTTCTGAGAACCCACTCAGTCCTCTTTCCCCTCAACACGGCTATGTTCCCACAGCCCATGTCAAGCACTGGTGCTTACTGAACACCAACGCACTTTTCCTGGTGTTAATTCTGCCAGTAACTTTTAAATCTTCCTTTCCTTTCTACCTCTTCATCCGTATTTCTTCTTCTGTGTATTTTCTGGCCAGTTTCTTTGCTCATTTTTCTATTGATATCTTAATGTTTCTCTTTCTGGTTAAAGTTCCCTTTTTGTACTCATTTAAAGTCTCCTGAATTTTAAAATATCATGATTAATAGCTTCTCCTTCCAAAATAAACATAAAGGTATTATTTCTTAGTTTCTAGGGAAAATCACTGTCACATAAGGACCTATAAATTTTTCAAAATATTATTACATATATAGCTTCATGCTACAAAGCAGAAACTCAAATATCATTATACATATGTCAGAATATATTTCTTATAATTGACTTTATCTCTTGTTTATCTTGGTAATATCTTTATCTCTGCTCATATAAAACCTCTTACATAGTTAATATATGAACTCAACTAAAAAACCAAAGATTTTTGCTTTAAATATTTGATAAATATTTCTTCATTCAATTTTGAATCTCATTCTGATAAATTTAAAAATCATGTTCTAGAAACCAACTCTACCAAACCTGAATCTTTAGCTGTGTCATTGAGATAGTGACTTTATATGGTTAGTTATATCTCAGAAAAACAGAGATATATTTTTAGCATATGCAATTCAAGATGTTGCACTCTGTTTTCTGTTAAAATCTCAGTAGTCATATAGCTAGTATAAATTAGTGAAAAATGTCCAGGACTTTCATTAGTATTTCTCAAGGTTTTCCCAAATGCATGAAAATAAATGTCTTTATAAGAAAATTGGTTGAGTGATTTTAAAAAGATTGAAAGGAATTGAGAGGAAATCAAAACATAAAAATAAATGTATTTTATAAATATAAAATGAATCAAGTCAAATTTAAAAAGGGGGTCATTATAGCCAGAATTAGAAGATAAAGAAATGCCACACTATTAAATCTCTATGACTAATATTGGGTTTCTGTCAAAGTGTAATATGACTTTCCTGAAGAATAAGCAAGCTACAGAAAAATAAGAAAGCTTTGTGTGTATTAAATCACATGAGAACCCATAACATCATCTCCAAACAGTGCTTTCTGAATTCTGGCGTAAGTTTAGAAAGATCACTTCCTGCCATCCCCAGGCCTGGGGCTGAAGGTATGTAGCCTTTGTGTTTTATGTTCCATTATTTGGCAGAGAATTTGCCAAAATGTAGCAAACTTCTTTCTTATCAAACTTTTCAGCTCCTTAATAGGGGAGAAAAATATATTTTCTTTATGCACCATAAAGTTCATAGCTGAAGCACCATAAAGACATATTAATAAAAGCAAAGCATACAGATTTATTTAATGTGTTAGATGATACTGAAGCCTTTGGAAATGAACATCTCACATCTCTGCCCCTCTGTGCCACTTGCTGCCCAGCGTGGTTGGGTGGCATGCTGTGGGCTGTCTCTGTGCTACTGCTCACTGGCCAAAGATCAGGAAAGGCTGTGCTCTTCCACTCACTGATCTTTGCCACCTCTCGTTATGGGGCTGCCTTGCCACCATGGTCCCTAGCCTTACTGACTCGCTGCTTTTGCCTCAATCTCAGAGCAGCCCAAGGTTGCTCAGCCCACTTCTATCTCCTCTCCTCCACGGGGAGAGTGGTATGGCTACTTAAATCCCACACATCTGCGTTCCTCTCACTGGTTGTGGGGCAGGGGGTCCATAAATTTGTTGTTGTTGGGGGTTACAGAGTTAGGGCACATGACCAAGAAAGAAAGAAAGAAAGAAAGAAAGAAAGAAAGAAAGAAAGAAAGAAAGAAAGAAAGAAAGAAAGAAAGAAAGAGGAGAGAAGGAAGGAAGGGAGCAAAGGAGTGAGGGAGGGAAGGAGGGAGGGAAGGAGGGAGGGGAGGAGGGAGGGAGGGAGGGAGGGAAGGAGAAACCAAGCAAGCAAGTAGCTCAGTGGGAAGGAAGAAGTGCTGGCAAAATTTACTGCCTGGCTGCCATGTCTTCTCTGTAGAGAAAAGCAAAAGACACAAGAGGCCTTGTATCCCAAAGTTGTCCTGTTTGGCTTGAGTTCACCACACTTTTGCAGTCCATCTGTTTCCTGGAGGCTTCACAGTATGGCGAATCTTGCTTGGTATGAGGTGACAGTGCTACTGTCAGGCCTGTGGGCTGGACTGCTGTTTTGTAATGTCCTATGCCTATGTTTTGTTTGATCTCCAAGTCTCTTTTTTCAGACTGATTTGGGCATCAGGGTGTATGTCCCTCCCTTTCCTCCTATTACCTGTGTTATTAGTTGATTTCTCTGAGTAGCACCAGTGTGGCTTCTCTATTCAGCCATGTATCTGTCTATTTTGCTGTATTTTTCAAATGCTGAGGTGTGTGTTTGTAGGTAGCATGTCCAGAACCCCCTCACTAGTAGGTACTGATTTATATGCCAATAATTAATAGAAATTGACAAATGCACGATGTGTTAGTAACACCTCTGAGGTGTTGAGAAGTTACGGTAGGTCTCAAGAGCACAGGTTGCAGTTTCAGCATCTCTTTAGTTCTGGAGGCCTGTACACTGACAGGGAAGAGAAGGTGGGTAAGAGACTAGAACAGGGATTGGTTTTCCAGATTATGTTCCAAATTTCCAGAACAGTGGTGTTTTACTAAAGGATAGAATATGTTCCCTGATACTCAGGAAAAAGTTTTGTTTCTCTCATTCAAATTTACAAAACTTAGTATCTAAGTATTCTTCTTGCTCAATGTGGGTGTAAAGAAGAAAAATGCTTTTATAACTTTCACTTCTTGAAGCTACGCTAACCTGTGAGAAGATAGACGGAGCAGTTAGGGTCCTTATCTGGTGATGAAAGTATTATTTAGTTCTGAGAATAAAACAAAATATACTGAAAGGACTGAATAGAGACACACAGCACTCACCTCCTCTACAAAGAAAACACCAGTGTAACAGGCGTCTAGTTGCATTGTGTGGTAGATGACTATGGGAGAACCTTGGGAATCAGGCTGAAACTTTAGAAGATTCAGCGAGCTGGAACAACAGCACAGTAGAGAAACAAAATACACCAGCATCTGCTAGCCTGCCTTCACGGTTGGGGAAGGGAGAGTCTCTGCTTTGCAAGGCTGAGAGAGTTTCTGCAAAGTCTCTCAGTGCAGATGCTGGTAATTCAGCTACTGTAAAGTTTCAAAACCTCTACAAGCTTGCAGCCCCCTTAGGTAAGGACCCTAAAGCCTACATAGTGGCCTTTCTTTGGAAAAGGATCTAGATAATCTCCCAGTGAACCCCTAGTGTGTTGGGGCCTGGAACCATTTTAAGAAGAGAGTGATTTCTGCATTTGGACTTAGGATCAGAACATCTGCACATCCCATCTCTGGGACCCCAAGGACATTCTGCTACACTGGCTGGGGTAAGGGTAAGCTGCCTTACAAACTCAACTTTGCCCAGTAGAGTGACCCTGACCCAAGCCGACTGCCTTGTAGGGGTAGCTATTGCGATGCAGAGGGGAGTGGAAGGTGCCTCCCTGGGAAACCACGAGGTAAGGAGCTGTCCCTGTGTGACCAAGAGCATGGTCAGCCATATGTGGACTTGCCCTGGTGCCAAGGTGAGGGGGGTCCTGCTCTTCCTCCAACATCGCACTCTGGTACATTTTCCTGACAGTGTGAGGAGGAACCACTGTTGTCCTCACCACCGCTCTGCCCATACAGGAATGCTGAGGGCACTCTGAGGATGGCTCTGGCTATTGTCCTGCCTGCAGGTCCATGTGGTTGAGGGAACCAAGTGCAGCACTGCCCAGGTCTAGCCAAGGTCCCAGGCCTGGGTCCACACTGCTACTGAAGCAACATAGGGGTTTGTTCCTGCCACCACTCCAGCTATGTGGATCTTGTCCCCCTGCCCTTCACTCCAGCACCCGTTACTGATCAGGCAGGGAGGGAGGAGTTCAGTTCCCACGCTGTCCCACCCATCCTCAGGGGGTTACTAATAATGCCATACCTCCAGCTGCCTCTCCCTGTGGCTGTGGCTCCCTGTGGCCGTGAGGAGGGCCAGGAGTGCCACTTCGTCTGGCCCTAGCTGAGGTCCTGCTTCATGGCAGGTGCTGCTACTAAAGCAACACAGAAGGTTCCACAGTTTCTGCTGCCACCTCACCTACATGGTTCCTATTAAAAGATACAGGCTGGATGGATTTAAAATATAAAGACTCATCAATATGTTGTCTACAGGAAACTCACTTCAGAAATAGAGATAACACACAGACTGAAAATGAAATGAAATGATATCTTAAGCAAATAGAAACCTAACGTAGGAGTAGCTATACATTTTTTTCTGGAAAAATCAACAAGAATCCAAAAAGCAACAAATGCCGGCGAGGTTTTGGGGGAAATGGAAGCTTTCTATATTGTTAGTGTTGTAGCTTGGCATAACTGACGCCATCTTGAGCCCTGCATTTAACTAGTGCCCTGTATTTGACACAGGAAAATGGAAAATTACTTGGGGGATGAGTCCCATGGAAAAGCAGAATGAGCTGTACCCACAGGAGAAAAATTAACCTGCTCAACAAAAGAAGCAGGAGACAGGTGTCAATCAAAAATTAATGTAAGATTCTAGCTAAATTGTTTCCAACAGGCAGTCTTTTGTGATTCTCTCCTTTAAAAACTCTGTAACTTTCCAGTTTGGTGCCACTTGTTTGAACTCTGAAATGGGGGGGGGGATGTAGGTACTTGAGGGGGCCTGTATCCAAGTGGTCCTGAGCTCAGTTAATTAAAGTCCAAATTTATCAATTTGGCTGCTTGAATTCCTATATTGTTGTTCATGAACCCACCTCAGTTAGTAGGAATGTAAACTAGTACAAGGATTATAGAAATCAGTATTGAGATTCCTTAAACTAAAAACAGAAATTCCATTTGGACCAGCCGTTTCTCTTCTAGGTATCATCTTGAAAGAGTTCATATCGTCATGTTTCCGTGATGCATGCATAGCTGTGTTTATAGCAGCACAATTCATCATGGCTACATCTTGGAAACAACCTATATGTCCATCAACAGATAAATGAATTTATCAGAAAATGCAGTATTTATATATAATGAAGTGCTACACCATAAGCAAAGGTAAAGTTAAGTCATTTGGAGGGAAATGAATGGATCTTTAGACTATAAGGTTAAGTGAAGTAAATCAGACACATAAGCTTAAATATTATGTAACTTCTCTTACATGAAAACAAAGTATAAATAATTTGAAAAACAAAATAAAAGATAGGCAATAGGAAACAGAGAGATAGCTACTTTGTAAAGGGGATGTAAAGATGGAGAGGACGGGAGAGAGCAGGAAGGGAATAAAGTGAATTACAATGTTAAGTACAGGTACCTACTCTTTAAGATGAGTGCTAATATTATGCACTACAAACATGTATTAATAAAAAATTTGTAAAAGAACAGCCTCTCAACATTACTTGTGCTTTTTCTTCTCAATACTTATTTATTCTCTGCATAGCCAGACTGAGAAATTCCTAAATATTTTTTCTGTTTTTTAACCATACCTTATCTTTAAATGATTTCTCTCTTCCTCCATTTTAATGTAATCATCAAGAAAAACCACTGAATTCTCCTCCATAACTTGCTGCTGGTGGAGAGCTGCCGGTGTGGCTGACTGAGGAAGGCTATGTTCGCTGCAGTGCAGAATGCTGTGTCCTCTCCTGGAGGAACAGTGACCAGTGAGCAGTGTTAGCTATGCAAGGCCCCAACTGCCCTGGCAAAATGATTGTCTCACGACATCCTCAGTTCTCGGAAGCTCCAATTCTGAGCACCATCACACTAGCGACCCCCAAATGTGGGAGCTGATCCATTTGGCTGTAGAAGTTCCACTTCTCCCACTGGTCACTGCAGGCCCAGGACTGAGAATGGCCAGTAGAATAGTCTATGACCATTAGGCTGTTTTGCCCATTTGGCTACAGAGTCAAGGAGTCTGGCCTGGCTGAGATGAAGACAAGCAGAGATTCGCAGAGGCAGGGAAAGAAGAGAAAGGGGAAGGAAAAATAGAAAGACATAATGCTTCCTGCGAGCGTCTTGCCCAGGCTGTGTCTACAGTTACCAAATGGATTTCCCAGCAGTGTGCGCCAACAACTTCATTTTGCATTTGAGCTATTTTTGATTGAGTTTCTGCCCCTTATAATGTGGAAAGTTCTGCCTGAGAGAGCAAACATCATGGTCTTTTAAAGTTCTGAGACAGATTTTCAGAGCATTTTATCTTTCTCTGAGGCACCAACTTATATGCAGAGGTACATCACACCTTGTGTGAATACATCATTTTTTAAAAAATAGAAATTCTGATTTCTTTGTGGTACTAGGAGTTAGCACTGAGCTATATCCCTGCCTTTTAAAAAAATTCGGAGGCAAGGTCTCACTAAGACTCTAATTCCCTAGACTGTGTTTTAGCTTTCAGTCATTCAGCTATGGCCTCCATGTCCAGCTGAAAATAAATTTATTGGATGTGTGATTAAGTAAGAAAATGTACAGACTACTTATATGGGTCAAAAATACTAGGTTGAGGTGTGATGTGTGATGTGTTGTACACACCAACAGAAGTCACCCTCCTGATGCTTGACATTTCTAAAGGGGTCCATTCTTTCACCCTGTCACCAGAAAAATGATCAGCTTGGTCCTACCACTGCTTGTCCAAAAATCTACCCATGGCACTAATGGAGAGGTTTTTAAATTCATGAATGAAAAAAATGTATTCAAAATAACCCACAGGATAGAATAGGAAATCCTACATAGAGAGCAGTTCAAAAAGTTCATTTAATGAAGCATTACAGGGTACCCCACTGACGGGTAAAATATTTATTTTTTTATGTTGGATATAACTTTTGTTTTGAAATTTCTAAAGGAAAAAAGCTAATTTAAAACAAAGAGGAACAATACTTTAGCATAAATAATTTTGGCTAACCAGATTTAGATTTCTCTCCTGCCAGTCAGTCTCTCAGATCCTTACCTTTCTTGACCCATTGCTGATGGTACTGTTAAAGGACAACCTAATCTGGTTGATAATATAACACCCTCCACATAGAAAGGGAAGGAAAGGATTTAACATGCCAAGAATATAGCTGAAGTTTCCATACTGACAAGTTTACCACACTCTAAATCCTATTATCCTTGTTAATCTTCAGCTGCCTCTAAAATATTTGTTACTAATGGGATAGTAACATGAGGAAAAAGTTTAATGGAAAGATGTATTGAAGTAATGGGATGGAGAAATGTAGTGAAACACTGGCAAATGGAGCCAATTCCATGTACCTCTATCCAGCTGTGCTCAGTGATGTCGAACTGGCAGTTTGAAAGCACATAGTAGGGGAATTTATACCACAACGATGGACAGATGTTACGCATCAGGAATTTTTAGAAAGCCAGTTGTTAAAACTGTCTCATTACTTTATGAATGAACACAGTGGCTCATCTTTTCCCCAGAGATGTGTGCACATGTGTGTGTCTGTGTGTATCTGTGTGGTTATCATCTATAAGGAAAACTAGACCGTTTGGCGCCACGTTGCTGAAATATTCCTTTTGTGTTCTCAAGAGTCTTGCCAAGTCAAGGGGACACTGAAAACAGGCAAGGACCAGAAGGACCAGGAAAGTGGTATCTAAAAGACACCAAGAACTGGGCAAAATAGTGCTGTCTGTAGAAACTGCTTTCTTGGCCATTTGCTAAGTCAGCCACCCATTGGAATGCTGATCACACAATGGGACAAAGAACACTAAGGATGTCACTGCTCTGGAGTTTAATTCTAAAACTCCTTCCCTACACTGCTGAGTGATGCTCTAAGCAGCCACCACAGAACCTGCTGCATGACACCATTGTCAGGCATGTATCCCTCATGGATTTTGCTCTGTGTGTGTGTGTGTGTGTGCAGGTTGCTGAGCTGTGCTGAAGCCGTGTATGTGCCCCTCATGGGATTTGCCCACCTGAGCTATTCCAGAGCACTTCCCTCTTGGGGACCTGCCAGGAGGTGCTGTTGGACCCATTTGTGGTTCTTGTGGACCCTCTCTCCTTTCTAAGCTGCAATTAACACTTTGTTTCTCTGTTAGTACCTGTCATCAGTCCTGTTCATTAGGACTTCTCTCATTAGAGCTTCTCTCTCACAAACGAATTTTCTTTGGTCTCTCAGCACCCTGCCCTTAGGCTATAGATGAGACACTGGGTATGCATACAAAACAATATATGTATTATACATAATGATATTAATGTAGAATTCTTAATATTTGCTTTGAAAGAACTCTAGTTCACCCTATTAAATCTGAGTTATAAAGTTGAGGATGTAAACAGAATTCTAATGCAGACAACTGGGACAATATAAGAAACTAATAGTAGGCAAGGATTCCTTTCCAAGTAAATGCTGATCAAAAATGAAAAGTTCATTTTGTGATACACAATGTGTTTCCTTGATAGACAGATGGGTTTCTGAGGTAAGGATGCCAGCTGTTTCTTGAGGGACTGTGATAATTCAGTCGTCTCTGGGGGTTGGGTAGTGATGAGGAAGATCTAACTATGGCACCCCTGAGCCCCAGTGGAGTAGTGCTTTGTTAGCACATAGACTTTCCACTTGGCAACATTGGAACTTGATCCAAAATTCTCAGATTCATGCACCAAGCAACAGTGGAGAGAAGTTGCTGCGACAGCAATTCACTGTAAATGACATCTTAGTGACATGAAGGTCATATATTCCATGGAAGAAAAATGTCAGGTAGGAAGACAGTGGTGGGAAATAAACAATTAAGGTTGGCAGATATTGCATAGCTGACTACAGTTTAATGTAAGAGACTCCTTTGGCATTTCTACTTTTTAGAAATATATGAAACACCATGGTTGATTCAGATAGTCAGTGAGAAGTGCAAGTTTAGGGTTCAACTAACGTTTAGAGTTCAAATTTCCATTGTTGTACAAATTTTAAAATTTTCTTCTGACTTGAATTATAACAAAATGTAAAACATGGAACATGAAAAACAATCAAATACTAAGATACAATCCAACTAATCTGGAACTCTCTCCTAAGTTTAATCTTTCTGTGAGATTTTGAGGTACTATAATTTATTTTAGAGGAAAATATACATATATATGAACAAATATGAATATGGAAAGTAAATTATGATGGCTAAAAAAAGCAAGATGTTCTGTAAGTTACCAGAAAAAGGGAAAGAATCACTTCTGAGATGCAGTGAGAAATCACAAGGACCAGATATGATGTATCACAATCCTTGATAGAACATTTTGAATGGATGTAAACTAATAACAAACATATATTTTCTGTTACAAAACAAACTATAAATTTGATTGAAATACTGGCCTATTATCTTTCTGTATAAAAGTTATTTTCCAGGAATTAATTAGGGGAAGTGAATCCAGCAATTCTGGGCTCACAGAATATGTGAGCTCCCTGAGTTCTGAGAGAGAGAGAGAGAGAGAGAGAGAGAGAGAGAGAGAGAGAGAGAGAGAGCTGAGGTTTCAGGCCACAGGAAAAAGTCCTGGCTCAAGAGCGGAGAGACAGGCTGCATCCTGACTCTGCCACTGATTTACTGTAACCTCAAATGTTTTCTGACTTAAAAAACCATGTAGGTACATTGTTGAAGTCTCAGAGTCCCTTCCTGTACTTACATTTTGAGACAGTTACTAAAATCTCAGGGCCACCTGCAATGTCACTTACCCAGCACATTAGCAGTCTTGTCCACTTGGACATTGTTCATGTTAGCAAACGAGCTCTTTGAACACCCACTTATGTGTCATGTCATTTTTACTAGTAATTCCAAAAATTGAGGAAGACATTATTATGGTGGCTTAAGACTGATATTCAGTGATTCTCAACATTGACCACTTACTAAAATCTTCAAGAGAGCTTTAAAAATAGAAATGTTTCACATCCCAAATTCTGACTTAGATGCATTCTGGGTATAGAGAATTTTGAAAGCTCCCTAGATGATTCTACTGCAAAGGTAGTGCTGAGGACTACTGTATTAAGGGTATTTCCAGGTTCTTCTTGATGGCTCTTTTATAAATCATATCCTGCTTTGGAAAAATAAATGCAGTTTCCTAGTTTGCCTACATAATTTTGAAGGCATGACAAGGTTAATCAATTGTGGTTTCTAAGAGAACTCTCTGGGAAACCTGACCTCACTCCCAACCTTACCCCCAAAACTAGAACCAATATGCCTATTGCTGAAAATATAGCAGTGTAAATGAAGCTGCTCACTCTTTCCCAAGCTGATAGTTGACTACCTTCATCTGAATCGCTGGTAAACAGTGCAAATACTGATTTTTCACTATTGTTTTAATCCGTTTTATGTTGCTACCATGAAACCCTTGAGTCTGGGTACCTTATAAGGAAAAGAGGTTTACTTAGGTCACAGATTTGGAGGCGGAAAGCCCAAGATCTTGTGAGGGCCTCCTAGCAGATGGCATAACATGGAGGGGACATGTACAAAAAGGTCACAGATAAGAAACAAGGAGACAAGGAGGGTCCAGGCTCATTCTTTAATAACAACTCACTCTTTTAAGAACTAATCTAGTTCTGTGAGAACTGCATGAATGACTTCTGAAAGTGGTGCCCCATGGCCCAAACCTCTTTTACTAGACCCATCTCAACACTGGTGACCATACTTCCAACACATGAATTTTTGGAAGACATAATGAACCATATCCAAACCATGTTAATTTTGTATTGGACAATTTCAGGAATCCATTTAAAAATCTGTACATAATACTTTTAATAATAAACCTGAAACTATAATGATTTAAAATCCAAAGGAAAAGTCATGGTACATAATTGGAAGGCAATATCTAAAGTTACAGGTTTTAGTAAGTACCAGAAAGTTAATTTTTAAGTCAAGCAAAAGAATTTCTCAAGCTACTAAAGATGGCCATCACGTTTTTAATATTGCTGTTGTTTAGAAGGCACTACCAAGAAATACAAGGAAAATTCAGAATCTCAGAATAAAGTATTATAAAGTTAAAAGTAAATGGCATGAAACTGCACAATTTTGGTGCATTTCTCCAAACTAAATGATTTCTAAATGTAATTGTTCAATGCCACACTAATCCACAAGAAATTCTACAGCAAAAATGCCTTTGACCACATGGCCAAGTTAAACGAACATTCTTTTGGAATAAAATTATTCTTTGCTTACAATATGCTTTCTTCTCCTTTAAAGGAAAATTCTATTTTACCATAATGTGCCACCCATCACATGACCCAGTTAAGTCCTTTAGCTTTTGGGATAAATCCAATATGACCAGAATACTGGTACTATTTGAGTGTGTACTGTGAAGAGGTTAAATCACCTTCATTTGGGGGACAGCTTTAAGAAGTCCAGTATAGGTAAGATATCTAAAAGGGTCATAAAGTGGAATTTAATAACAAATATACCAAATGTAAGTCAATGAGTTATCAGTCAGGGCAATAAGTTCTCAACAAAGGTCACATATGAGAAACATTAACACAGCAATAATCATTTGGGAAAATCTTTACTGAAATATTTTTCTGCTCCTTGTGACATCTACGATGTCACTTTGCAGTACTTAACTACTGGTTGGTCTTAGCTGAAGGGTCTAATTCTCCTCTTTTCATACCTGATACTTTGGTAGCAGTGCTACAAGGCTGAACCCCCTACCAGGTCCTTCTATTCATATGGTCTCAGGACCTCTTATGGATAGTTCATATGGTCTCAGGACTTCTTATGGATAGTTTCATAGCAAGTTAGGGATCCGAGAGGCCAAGGCAGAAGCTCTCTTGAAATTTAGGTCAGAAATGCTTCTTGTCCATTGACAATATGCTCCACTGATCAAAGTAGTCACAGGCCAGCTCCAATTCAAAGAACGGGAAAACACATCTAACTTTTCTATGGGAAAAGTGTGAAAGTGCCTCCACCTTCTCTTTGGCCACAAATAGATTCTCGAAGTCTGATCACATTATGGCATTAGTTTGAAGTTGAGGATATCATTTTTTAACTCTGAGCCACATTTCAAACACCTAGATTCTGATAATATCAACACTTCTTTTGAATTCTCTCAGGTATTATGCTGGTACTGGCTTCTGTAGTTATTAATCTCTGACTAATTTCAGCATGTTCTCTTGCTCTTTTAATTCCCCCTTGCTTCTATAACCAATTCTCTATACCGAATTTCTGTTCTGTGATATCATATGATGTATATTTTTTGACCAGGTCCTTATGGATACAGACAATAAAGCAAGATAATTGGTACATTTTCTTTTTCTTTTTTCTTTCTTTCGATTCAATTAGGGGATGTTTTGTCTACTGTTTCTGATCTCTTGTTTTTTCTTCTTTGCCATGTTAATTTTTCCTCCCTATTTCCCAGGAACTCTCCTCATTTTTCAGAAAACTTTAGGACTAGGCACTTAAAGAAACTCATCTTGATTAAATAGCACACACTATTTAATCAAGTACCTCTGTGCCTGGAAAGAATGCTTAAATCAGAGTTTGTCAAGTGGGTTCTTGCCTTAGATCGGTGTTCAAGCCCCAAATGATCTGGGTGGATTCACTTACAGGAAATAAGAGGCTTCCTTCTGTGTTATTTCAGATATCCTTTTTTTTTTATTCTCTGTTGTGTTTCAAGTGGGTATCATCTCTGCCCTATTTCCTATCCCATAATCATGGGGAAATGGGGAGAGAGGACTCCACAGCTGAGTTTGTGTTATGGAGTCTGAAATTTAAGTGCTAAAAAATCTTCTATCCTAGTCTCCTATCTTACCATTCTGTCTGCATCGCTAGCTCAGATGCACAGTGTAGAGTCACAGAGTACATTTTGGCTCATTACTTCAGCTGATTGTGTGTCTGTGACCCAAGACCTCTGCTATCACAGTAGAGCAAAACCCACCATGACGTATTGGAATCTTTACTTTGCTGTGCAAGAAGTTCAACTATATCCTGTATGTGAGAGTTCTGGAGACTATATGGTGATTGGAAGGGCCCAGTGGAGTTCAGCTTTCTAGGGTTCCTACCAAAGTATCAGGTGTATAAAGGGGGTAGTTGGACCCTTTAGATAAGACTAGCCACAAGCTAAGTACTACAGAGTGATATTACAGATGAAACATGGAGCAGAAGGATATTTCAGCAGAGTTTTTCTCAAGGATCCAAATGGTTATTGTAAACCACAAATTCTGAGAACAGTTCTTGTAATAATGGATACCCTATCATAGATCTGGGTCTCTGATAATGGAATTCATGAATTTACTAGGGAGCGTCCTTAGAAAGAAGACTGATGAAGCAGCATAGGAAAGCTTATTAACTGAAGCATCACCCAACCCAAAATCAAGGCAAGGAAAGTCTAGCCACTGGCCTCTTCTCAATTATTGGTTGGCTGTAGGGATGTGGGACAGAGAATAATTAAGGGAGATGCAGCACCTTCTTCCTAGTGTAATTTCCAGAGTAACACAGCTGGATCTGGGTGATATACCGGAGTACAACTACAGTTTACCTCTTTGTACTATTAGAATCCACTTCCTTTATATAATAAGTGCAGTGAATTTAGGAGTATCTCCTTCAGGGTTCTAGTAGTCTGTTTTCCTGGGAAATTTTTCAAGAGGAAGCTCTTTTGGGATAAACTTTAGGCCCCATTGCTGTGTCCAGTCTCAAGGCTAATACTTATCCTCGTGATCACTCCCTCCTTAACCATTTCTTATTCCCTTTTCCTTGGGCACATCCCCACTGCTGCAGGGAACTTCCCTGGTGGGGTAGACCAGAATTTCTTTTCTCACTGGAAGTGTATAAGCTCCCACTCACCTTGCCTTTTGAGTCCATTGCTATTGTTCTTGTACTATGAAAAGCGGGTAGGGGAGTAGAAAAAGTTATTCAAGGGGATCAGCTAATACTCAAGGTTTTTCTTTTTGCATATTCTGTGTAACAAAACCTCTTTCTCCTCTTAATGATCCTACTATTTACTACTGTAAAGCCTGCTGATTTCTTAGCATAAGAAGCCTAAGTGACTAAGCAGCAGATATAATAAATTAGGGTTTTTTTCTGTGTATTTTTAGGTATTTTCTCCTGAGAATCGGAACCTCTAGATATATGAGGCCTAAAATTATGCAGATTGGAAGGACAAATTTCCTAGGCAGGTCACTAGGTGATGGCAAAGGACCACTTGGACTTCCATGCTTTGTGTCTCAAGCCCACATATTTCCCTACTAGAGACCGGATACTATGGTTTGTCAATAACTTAGGGCATGTTCTGAATCCCGGAGGAGGGTGCACCATCTCACAGTGTGTTTTCTTCAAGTTGACTTTTCATCTGCACTTTCAGAAGCTTCTACTACCCCTTACCAGGTTAGCAGTCTCCCATTAGCATGGTATGTGAAAAGCCAGTGAATTCCATGCTCACATGCCCACTCCCCTCATTTCTGTTTCACGATAGAGTACTTAAGTGCCTTGCTGTGGATGTACACGAAGCATGGCAGAACAGGAAGCATTATAGTACTTAACCATTACAGTACTGGCCCTCCTGACTCCATAGCCAGTCAGAACCCAGCTCATGATGGCTAGTTCTGGTTGCACACTCACTTGATGACATATGCCAAGTACTTTGTCCCTATGATCCAAAATTATGCTAAGATTTATTTTATTGGCATATAATGCTTTGTTGTAGATGTCTCATGTTTACATAGTGATTCTCTCATTGGGACTTTCATAGATTCCACATGGAATCTTTTTCTCCATAGATTCCTGTAATAATGGAGTCTATTATAATTGTATAGCCCTAGTGACAAACTACTTTCACCAAGACTGGATCTGCTACAGAATTCAGTTTTGCTCTGGCACACACTCAGAGCTGAAAGACATGTAAGCCACTCATTAAAGCGTTTAGAGCACTATCCCTATATATATCTGGCAGAGAAGCCACCGTTTAGGATAAATGCAAAAAATTTACTTATGCTAGGGAAGATGTAGACAAGAAAGGGACCTTTATACACTGCTGGTGGGGATGTGAACTAGCACATCTCCTGTGAAGAGTATTAAGGACTTTCCTCAAAGCAGAACTACCTATCATCCAGTCATCCCACTTCCGGGTATGTTCCTAAAGGAAATAAAATCACACCAAAGAAACCTGTGCATAGCAGCGTTTATTGCAGTACTACTTAGAATAGCTAAGGCACAGAATCAGCGTAGGTGCCCATCAACAGATAAGTGGCTAATGGTAAGGGGATATGTGTTATGTTTCCCTCAAAACAAGACCTTGCTGGGAAATAAACTTTAGTTGTAATTAATAGCTGATTGTTACCATGATGATGACTCGTTTTATGCAGGAGATTACACTTCACTATGCTCTTGCTCATTGGTTACTCTGCGATGGTAAGGAAGGTAAGGATAGGCTGACTGGGATGGTAAGGAAGGTAAGGATAGGCTGACTGGGATGGTAAGGAAGGTAAGGATAGGCTGACTGGGATGGGCATTTTTGATTTCTAGTTAGGTCTTATTATTGGGGAAATATGCTGTACACAGTGAAATGTTATTCAGCTATTAAAAAGGAATGAATTCCTATCATTTGTGGCAAAATGGAAAAGCCTAGAGGATATCTGGTTAAGTGAAATGATGCAGACATAGAAAATAAGTATTTCATATTTTCCTTATATAAACTCTCAAAAGTTGAAGTAGAATAGGTGATGTAGGATGTGTGTGTGTGTGTTTGTGTATATATCTGTAGTGATATCAGAAGAGACAATAGAATACTTTCTCCCTGCAATCTTCATTCCCTAGTATAGTGCTTGGCACTGCCTTTCTGTGGATTTACAGAAAGCATGGCAGAACAGGAAGCATTATAGCACTGTGCTTAAAGAGCACTGTTTCAGGAACCAGAGGATGTAGGTTCAAATTCTTTGACTTCTAACAGCAGGATTTTGGACATTATTTAAGCTCTATGTGTTTCAAATTCTTATTTTCAAAATAAAGACAATAGTACCTTTGGTTTTAAAAAAATCTTGATTCTATAACCAAAATACGAAGAATTAAAATACTTTATCAATCAACTTAAGAGTTTGACCTCAAGCTAAGCACTCTAGGCTTTCTAATTTATAATCTCATCAAATATTTTATCCACTCATAGTAAAACAGGTCTTAATAATTTGTTCTGTTAGACATAAACATTTTTTAAAATTAAAAAAAATATTTTAAAGAGAAAAAATATTTCAAAACAATAGGAGTTAACAATGGTTAACACATTGCATATTACCTTTAAATAAGTTAGAGTACAAAACATAGGTATTTAATTGTCCAAAAAATACCTTTCCTTTCAATGAACTAAGAGAAATTAGTAGTATAACTATAACTATATGTAATATATATATATATATATATATATATATATAACAGTTTTTGAACATTCCTTCCCATTTTACAATATCTGTTGTACATTTTGGATCTTATTTATTCTTCCAGTTTCTCACAATAAGGAAACAATATGATGTTTGCACATGTGAATCTGACTTATTTCACTTATGAGGATGGTCTCGATTTGAACTATTTACTTATAAAAGTCTCCAGTTTATTGTTCTTTATGGCTGACTAGTACTCCATTGTATAAAAAAACCACATTTTTTTTATCCATTCCTTGGTCGATAGGCGTTTGGGTTGTTTCCAAGATTTAGCTATTAAAAATTGTACTGCTACAAACATAGGTGCACATATATTGTTGTGGAATGATGTTTTTAATTCTTCTGGGAAGATACCCAGGAGGGAAACAGCTGGGTCAAATGGGACCTCCAATCCTAGTTTTTTGAGAAATCTCCACACTGGTTTCCACAGCAGTTGCACCAGTCGACACTCTCACCAACAGTGGAAAAGGGTTCTTTTATCCTCCTAGCCCTTCCAGTATTTGTTATTGGTTGACTTCTTAATAATAGCCATTTTTACCTGGGTGAGATGAAATTTCAGTGTTGTTTTAATATGTATCTCTTAAATAGCCAATGATGCTGAATATTTTTAAAATATATTTGTTTACAATTTGTATTTCTTCAACCAAGAAGTGTATATTTATCTCTGATGCTTATTTTTGGATTGAGTTTTTAAATTTGAGAGGTCTTATTGTTTTGAGTTCTTTAGATATTCTTGATAGTAATTCTTTGAGGAACAGCTGACAAACATTTTTTCTTACACTGTAGGTTGTCTCTTCACTCTGTTGGTGGTTTTTCTTGCTGTGCAAAAAGCTTTTTAATAAGATGAGATCCCAGTTGTTGATCCTTGAAGTACTTTCCACAGAGTTTGGGTTTTATTCATGAACTCTCTGTCTACCTGTATGTCTTCAAGATTTCTACCTACTTTTCTCTTCCAATAGGCTTAGTGTTTGTTTTAATATTTAGATCTTTGATTCATTCTGAATTTAGTTCAGTGCATGGTGAAAGGTCTGGGTCCAATTTTAATCCTCAGCATGTGCAGAGCCAGTTTCTCCAGCACCATTTATTAGAGTCTATCTTTCTTCCAGTGACTGTGTTTGGCTCCTTTGTCATGAACAAGGTGGCTGAGTAAGACACAGTAACTTTTATCTGGATCATCTTTCTCCCTTTTCTATCTACCAAACTCCTTTAGTGTTCTTGTCAGTAGTCCCCTGTCCACTGTTTTTCTCTTTTTTGCTATACAGACAAATTAGATTCTCTCCTCTGAACCTACATGAGCTCTGAGTCTCTAGTTCTCCAGCAGGTATCACTCTGTTCTGTATTATTTACAATGTAATTTATAACCATTTTGAGGTCAGAGTATATGTTCAATTTTTCTATGTACAACATGTCTAGAATATTAAATAGTACAAAATAGCATAACAGTATTGAGTAAATTCAGTTCTTGGCTTATAATATTTTTAAAAAATCTTTGAACTTAATTGGGTGCAGATATGTGTGTTTCTGTGCATGTGTGTTGTGAGAGTTTACATAATAGATCAAGTAGTAAAATGAGTGGAGAGAATGAGTCTTCTTTCCTTATCACTAATGTTTGATTCTATATCTTGAGTACAGTTGAGTCTCATTTAGCTGATAAAAGGGGTACAACCAATAAACATAGGAAAGAAAAGTTAATCTGAACTGTGAATCAAAGAAGTTAAAATATAAAAAGAAGACACAAAACTGAAAAAATGTAAAAATCAATTCAAGTAAAAATGCTGTGAAACATGAACTCTAATACATGTTAGATGAGAGTAATGGTCTAAATAGCTCTAAAACAATTTAGTAATGTATACCAAGAGGCTTAATAATTGTCTTATCTTTTCTGAGTTGTCACCTTCTAATAATCATTCCTTGAGGAAATAACCAGAAATGCATACAAAGCTTTGTGTATGTAAATATTCAGCATAGGATAGGTTAAAGTAACAAAAATTGGGAATAATAAAAACATTTAACAACATAGGAAGAATTAAGCAAATTAGTCTACACACGAAGGAAACATTACACAAAAAATGATGGGTCTCATGAGTCCTTGTTACTATTGAGGAATTAACTTAAAAGTGTGTCATCAGTTTGAGGGTAAAGATGGTGATAGATAAACAGGTCTTGATTTTGGTAGCACTGTGGGTTGAGTGAGGAATTGTCTCTTAATGTTTCTTTCCTAAATGAATCTTCTCACCATCTTTTGTTTAAGAAAGCCCTTCAGTCAAACAGGTTAGACAAGAAAAGGAAAGGCATTCAAAGTGGAGAGAATAAATGGCAGAGGCAGAAAGCATGGAGGCATGGTGATGAGTCTTTAGGAGCTGCAGAGTGAGAGACATGGGGATGGGTAGAAATAGCGTCACAGAGTGAAGGGCACTGAGGTCTGGTGTGGCGCTGGAATGAGAATGAGGTTGCTGTTCATGAGAGGCCAGTGGGGTATTTGAAGCAGGGGAGTGGGGTGATTAATTTCATTCAACGACCTGGTGTGTTGTCTGCATTAATGGAAGCCTCTAGTTGATGGCATGTGTCAGCCACATAACAGGTGTTAACTAATGCTCTATTTAAATAAATAGGTGAATGTAAATGGGTGACCCTAAAGGCAGGAGGGCGGTATAAAGGCCACCATAGCAATCTGTAAAGAGATGATGGTGGTCTGAGCAAAGAGTGTAACTGCTTGGCTGTAGTTAAAAGATAACATGGGAAGAAGTTTGGGACCTCTGGCTTCCAATGAAGCATATAAGGAGCTTAGAAGTAATCTATTATGTTCCTGTAATGAGAAAATAAAACTGAAAAAACAGAACATCAGCAATATTTCATAGATCCATCAGGGCCCCGATGCCTCACGCATATGAAGCAAAGTCACTGTGAAAGCAGTGATTGTAGAGGGAAGAATCAGGGTGAACACAGGTGACAAAGTTAAGCAGGGAGACTTGAGGAAACGATTGCTTGGGGAATATACAAGGAAACATATTAGAAATTTTAGGATTGCCAGACAGCATCATGTGCCCATTTGAGATCCTGTCTCTGAACATATAGAAAAGCAATTCTGCTCAATTGTATGTTTGCTTCACCTTACTGAGCTACCTGAATGCAGATCCAAGTCAGATGATACTCGCTTAAACTAGGGTTTTAGCTTTGCAGCACCAAAAAAGGAAGGAATATGTGGGCTGAGTTTGTAATCATGGTTCTTAGAATCTAAGCACAGGACAGGTGGTATTGTGGTTAGATCTAAAAGGTCCCCCAGAATTCTCATGCATGGCTGGCTCACGGTGGTGTTGCAGCTGATTTGCTGCTAGAAGGTGGGGCCCAGAGGCATGACCTGGAAAAGTGTATCTCCTTTCCCATGTCTTCTCTTGTCTTTCCATTTCCTGTCTGTGATGATATAATCAGTCTTCCTGTGTCAGACCCTTTTTTCATGTTGTTCTGCCACAGAGTCAGCTGACTATGGTCAGAAGGCTCTAAAACTAGTGAGCCAAACAAATCTCTCCTTTAGATTGTGCCTGTTGGGTATTTTGTCCCAGCAGCAAGAAAAACAAGAGGCGAAGGCTGTGAGTAGCAAATAGTAGGGTTGACATGTTGGAGGGTCAAGGATTTCTGGAGTGGCACAAAGTGGAGAAGAATTGGAAGGAAAAGATATGGTCTTCAGGGGAAGGATTTTTTAAAGATTACAGATACACTGCTGAAGTGGGGGAAAGGACAGGCTGCTGGATTTGAGAGACCAAGTGGCTGAATCAGTTGTCTAGGTGGATCTAGAAGCTGTTAAGATAATGACAAGAGTGAAGGAAAGAAGCAAGAACTCAGTTCACAAAGTCACCCATAATTAGGACAGAATGCGAGAGACAGAGTCTAAAGATGGCAAAAACAAAGAGCGTTGACAAGAAGTCGAGTCCAATGGATGAATCTCACGATCACTCTGCGCGTTAGAAATATTGGCTGATGCGAAGCCTCTGTCACAGAGATTAAATGCTCACGTGGCGATCATTCTTCCATTTTTGTTTGAACAGTGTTACATGACACAAAAAGGCTATAAATACAGAATTAAAAACAAAACAAAATGCTCTTCTTTACTTTCTGAAGATCAATCATGGTTAATAATGTTCAAATATGATTAAGCTCTTCCCACTGGCAATGGCAAACATTTGGAGAACAAAGAAATCAAGGTACTTTAGAGCGCTTAGAAACAGCAGCTGAAAAACATTCTAATAACTCAACTGTGTCTTTGACAATTGAAAAATGGCTTTCACTCCAGAGAGATTATACGTAGCAGTTTTGCCTGAAAAATATTTTTAAAGTCCCAATTAATAGAAAAAATTGTAATTGAACAAAATGACAACAAATGTAAAAATAAAATTTAGATAAAGTGAAAGTTCTTGAGAAATTATTACAACTAATTATTACAATGTAGCTGAACAACATCCTTAATATTAGTTTGTTTTATTTTTTGATATGTGTCATAATGATGATGACTTCAGTTTGATGTCTGATTATAGGAAGTAAAATATACAGAAAACAAAGGTATAACTGCAAGACAAAAGTTTATTATATAACATTTTCAAACAGGTTTTACCATTAATTGGAATAGAGAAAAGTAAATAATACAATGTAGAATTTGTTCAACCCAGGAATATGTAAAATATAACTCAGGAACATATGTATAATAGATAATCTTTCTTGTCACCTGTACAATGCTAATGTACTCTCCATCATTTTTTAAAATTTTAGCCATATGTAAAGCCTACCCAGACCCCACCACCTTCATCAAATCTTCTAGGGCTTCCCCCATCCTCAAAATCTCCTTCTCTTCTGAAATTCTATAGAATTTTCATCCAATTAAATATTACTGTGTAATAACCTATTATGTGCTGAGTACTACCTAAGAGGTAAGGAAAGAACACTAGATAGAGAAGAAACAATAAAAGTACGAATTCTTATTTGCCAGGCATGTTATCAGTACTTTGCAAATACTTATTCTCTGATTTCTTATAACAACCTTAATAGGTGAAAACTATTATTGTTCCCATTTTTGAGACTAGGAAATAGAAACACAGAAGAGTTAAATTGCTCACTGTTATGGCTTGTATCTAGATGTCTCTCTTTCCCAAAGCCTAATGCAATCATAGGTGGGGCTTTTCAGAGGTGACTGGATCAAGAGTGTGTGGATGCTGGGATTAATTCATTGTGCAATGCTAGGGTTGAGGGTGCTAGAATTAAGGGTGTGTGATCGCTAAATTAGTTCACTGATTGGTTTAGCATCTTCCCTAAGTGGAGTAGCCTAGGTAGAATATAAAAGGGACAGAAACAAACTGCTATTGTCACTTGTTGTCTTCTGCCTGCCATGAACTGGTTTGCCTCTGCAATGCCTCTCTGCCATGCCACTCTGCCTCAAGCCTGCTGATAACAGACTGAAATCTCTACAAACTGCACCAAGATAACCCTTTCCTCCTTTAACTTTGGATGGTGGATAATTTGTGCCAGCAATGAGAAAAGTAACTAAGACACTAAAAGTCATACGATTACTATCTGATAAAATCTGATTCCCCCTGATTCTAAAGCTTTTAGCTACCTGTCATTGAACTACTTTGTCCTTCAATTTCCAAATTTCAGGAAAAAATTATAATTCTCTACATTTGCCCTTTTTAATTCCTAGGTTAGTTTTGAGTTTCATATACAGAATAGATTTAAAAATACTTTTAATGTTTACTTGAAGTATTTAAAAATAACACATTTTACTTATTGTAACACCATCTATGAATTATTTTATGCAGATTTATTCACTTCTCAAGATGGCATTCTTTGCTCTTAAGGTCAGCTTTATTTTATCATGGAAAAGGATTGAAGTGCAGGAAGTCTGACTCCAAAGGGCATGCTCTCATCTCTATATTCTGCTGCCTTGCTTCTGGACTTTGTGCTGTGTACGTATTTGGGCTGGCTGGGAGTCCAGGATGGGGCTGTTGATACGGGCACTGCTGAGGTTAGGGTGAGCTCCAGAGAGTGAGCTACTCCTTTCTATATCTTCCCACCCTGAGGTCATGTCTCTGACTTCTGACTACTGTGTAGGTGTCACTTCATACCCTTAGGAATGGCGGAGACCCACCAGGAAGCCCTTCTACATCAGAGCCTTCCTTTCACAAGGTATGCACAGTGATGCTGTGAACTAAAGTCACATCTCCTTTTTCCCATGGGAAATGCCTGGAATCCATGGCTCCTGTGACTCCTGGTTGCCTCAGTGACCAGGAAAAGCCCTTTTCTTTTTTATATCTCTAGTTTGTAGAGGCTTTCTTTAAATTGAATAACAAATTACTTAAACGGTGGGTTAAAATTTTTTGGATGGATTCAAGATCTGTTCTGTCTACTTCTCCTAATAAATCTAGTTTTGGTTTATTGTCTGCATACTGAATTGTTCTGGCTCCAAATTATAATGTCAGTTTACTAGCCACATCCCATTTATAGCACACTACCTATATTACAGGAGAAACAAGCTCACAGCATCTCAGCTCACCACACATTTAATGCTCCGAATGTGTTGAGACTGGGTTAAATTTGTTGACTCATCATTTCTGCTAAATTTTTTGTCATCAAGACTCTTGTAAGAACAGAATTCTGTTAACTTACAATAGAACTAATATCTGATAGAGCACATTTTAAAATTATATGCTGGAAATCCTTCTTCAGGGTCTAATCTTGTAGAAGAATAAGATCAATATTTTCTAATAAATTTCATTAATTCCTTTTTTTCATTTTTCCTCCCTTAATTTGCTCCTTCTTTCCTTCTGTCTTTCCTTTTTGGGTCACACAGGGTCAAAAACACTGCAGAAAGGACTCCAGAAAATTTGACATATAAAGATATAAAATAATTTGTTCAAGGCAGGAAAGTTCTATTGCTTTGATGTATAATTTTTACATGGTAATATATGTAATCACTTATCATGCTCAATGGAAATATGGATCTTAAAGTGATGTAGTTCAACTCATTTCACAAAGGAGAGATTGGGGGCTCAGGAGTATGAAACTTGATCTCGTGACCATGTCCCTAGGTAGAAAGTGCCAAAATGCAGGACGTCCATTTCATAACTTTATTCCCATTAAAGAAAGAGTTTGTTTCCAACTGAGATTTGAGCACGAGGGACATACTTTTATAAATCAGGTATATATGTGATTTATGCTCAGAATTTCAGCATATATAATGGAAAACACATTTTACTCTACCTTCTGAATATTCCAGTTGTCTTGGGAGATGCACAGAATATGAGAGAATCTTTTCAGATACCACAAAATACCCTCAGAATGTTACAAAGAAACTCAGACTTTAACAGAAGTACATTCTTGTATGAACCAGAGTTTATTTTTCATGAAGATATATGCAAAGACCACTCAAGATTTTTAAAAGCTCAATAAATCTGGTTTTCATATAAATATAAAAAATATTCCATATAAAATTTCTAGGAGGAGGGGATTCATAGGTTTGACACACTGAATGTACAAAAATTTGACAGCATCAGTAGTTCAAAAAAATCCTGACACACATCATAAATACTTATCGATCCCAGATATGTTCTATAAGGTATTAAGTAAAACTTACATTGTTTGATCAACTTTTCATGCCTATATCTTCTAATCTGAGTAACTACTTTGAAGATAACAATGCGCACTATATTAACTATTGTCAGTCTCATATTATCTTTTTTTGAAATCCTGCATCATTGTTTTTGGTTTTTTTCTCTTTAAAAACACAGAAATAAACTTTATATAACATAAATTTTGTTTCCTTTATTTTGGTACAACTGAAAAAAATCTAAAATTTTATTATTTATTCAGCACCAAGATAATTAAATTATTTCCTTAGATCACTTATGACTCTAAAAATTCTTTCCATCTCAGTATTTGATAAGAAATAAAGCAAAATAAACAATTTTAACAAATGGAAATGATCAGTGCTTGTGAATGGTGGGATTAGCAACCTTCCCAAGTATCAGGTTGTTTTTCATTGTGAAAAGTGAAATAGTAATCTAAGTCATAAATCTTTTCATAAAAAGAATTTGGATAAGGGACCATATTCAAATTAATTTATCAAAAGAAAACCATGGTAGTCCATGGCTGTGACCCAGCACTCTGAAAGGCAGGAAAGTTGAAAGTATGAGCCCAGACTATGCCACTTAGTGACTCAGTGAACTCATCTCAAAATAAAAAATAGAAATAGGATGGGAATGTGGCTTAGTGGGAAACCCTGGGTTCAATCCCTAGTATACTGAAAAAGGGTAGAGGTGTCTTTGACTTAGGCAAACTTAAAAAAAAATTCAGAATAAATTTTGGCTTGTAACAGAGTAAATAATTTTCAAATAGGAATTTTCAGAGGTGAAGTAATTTCCTAGGTACTTGAGAACTTTTGTGCCCTGTACTAAGAATTTAGGCTAATATTTTAAGCAATTATTTTGCATACTAATATGATGCACTTACTGGATGATACTTTTCTTCTCAAGAAATTTCAGTCTTCCCAGTTTACTGAGACTCTTCAAGATTAAAAACCCAGAAGAATACAGGTATAGAAAGGCTGAATATGATAAAAGCTGTTTTAAGCTACCAATAGCAGTATCATACTAAATGGGAAAAAACTAGAAGCATTCCCTCCAAAATCAGGAATAAGACAAGATGTCCCCATCACCTCTTCTATTCAACGCAGTACTTAAAATATTAGCCAGAGAAATAAATAAAAAGGATACATATAGAAAAGGAATAACTCAAATTATTATTTGCAGATGACATTGTGCTCTGCATGAAGAGCCAAAAAACTCTTCCATAAAAATCTTGGAATTAATAACCAATTTCAGCAAAGCAGAAAGATACAAGAGCAACACACAAGAAGCATTAGCATTTGTGTATACCAACAGTGAATAGCATGAGAAGAAAAAATTTTAAAAAATGTTTTTGTTTTAGAAACAAAAAGAATAAAAATAATGATACAGACTTTCAAAACAAAATAATAGATTAACACTGGTTAATATATTGTGCATCATTATCTTCATAGTAATTGTTCAGATTACAAGATGTAGGCATGCAAAAAACATGGTAAAACAACTGAACAACGAAAGTTCAAACTATTCGATGATCTTAGTAGTACAGTTATCAAATATCTCTATATACACATACATATGATTATATATACAGACATATTACATTTTCCATTCTTTTATTTCTGCTTTCCCCTATCCCAGTTCTTTCATTTTGAGCAGTTTATTCACTTTCACTTTTGCAATATACATTGTACAATTTGAATCTTATTTATTCTTTCAGTTTGAGACACTATGATATTTACATATGCAAGTTTGTTTCACTTATAAGTATGTCTAAAACTGTATCCATTTACCTATAAAAACCTCAAGTTTATCCTTCTTTAGAATGGTAATATTCCATTGTGTGAAAATACATCTTTTTAATCCATGGTTGATGGGCATTTTAATTGTTTTCAAAGTTTAGCTATTACAAATTGTGCTGCTATAAACATGGCTGAACATATACGGCTGTGGCAATGTTTTCAGTTTTTCTGGGAAAATACCCAGGAGGGGAATGGCTGGATTGAATGAAACCTCTAATCCTAGTTTTCTGAGGCATCTCCACACTGATTTCCACAGTGGTTGCACTAGTCTACACTCCCAACAGCAAAGAAACTTTCCTTTTTCACCACACTCCTGCCAGCATTTGTTATTGGTGGATTTCTTGATGAGAACCAACCTTTCTGGATTGAGATGTAGTCTCAATGTTGTTTTAATTTGAATTTCTCAAATGACCAGTAATGTTGAACATTTCTTCATATACTTATTTGCCATTTGTATTTTTTCATCTGAGAAGTATGTGTTCATCTCAGATGCTCATTTTTGGATTGGGTCTTTGAATTGGGGGACCTGATTTATTTTTAATTGTTTATATGTTTTATATAAAATCCTTTAAGGGACAGTAGGCTAATTTTTTTTCACATTCTGTGGGGTTTCTTTCCATTCTGTTGATGATTTCTTTTGATGTGCAAAACTTTTTAGTAAGATGAGATCTCAGTTGTTCTTTGATGTACTTCCTGTGCAATTTGTGTTTTGTTCATGAAATCTTTGCTTACCACTAGATCTTCAAGATGTGTACCTACCTTGTCTTCAGTAGATTTAGTTTTTCTGTTTTAACCTTTAGATCTTTGATCTATTTTGACTTTAGCTTAATGTATAGTGATAGACGTGTGTCTCATTTTAGTCTTTGACATTTGGAAAGCCAACTTTTCTGTACCATTTATTTGCCTTGCTAGTGATTTTTTCCTATGTGTATTTAGAATGTCTTTTAGTATTCTTTGCAGGGTTGGTTTGGGGGTCATGAAGTTCTTCAGCTATTCTTTGTCATAGAAGTATATTATTTCTCCATCCATTTTGAAGGACAGTTTTGCAGGGTATATCAGTCTGGGTTGGAAGTGGTTTTCCTTTAGGATCTGAAATACTTAACTCCATGCTCTTCTTGACTTCATTGTTTGTGTTGAGAAGTCTGTTGTGATTCTGTTAGGCTTTCCTTTGTAGGTGATCTTTTAATAGCTGTTTTTATGTTGTATTTCTGAGATGTTGATTATTATATGTCTAGGTGTAGTTTTATTTTGGTTATGGTTATTTGGAGTTCTATATGCTTCATTTAACTGTATCTCAGTTTCCATTCTTATGTTTGGGAAATTTTCAGCTATTACTTCTGTAAATAGTTGCTTGATATCATTTGTGTTGTCACCTTCTTCATTTATACCTATCAGTCTTACATTATTTTTCTTTGCATCATCTTGCAGCTGTTGAATAATTATTTCCTGATTCCTTGTTATTTTTAAAAGATCTTTCCTTTCCTGTTCACTAGCAGCAATCTTGTCTTTGAGGTCTGAAATTCTATCTTCACTTTTGATGAAGTGGTTTTGCTAACTTTCAATGGAATTTTTGATTTCCTGTATATCTCTTTGAATCTGCTTTATGCATTGTTTGTTTCTTATATTGTTCATTTGAGGTTTCCATCTTTTTGTATTGTTCCTCTAATTTTTAAACTATGTCATCTTTAGATGTGTTCAACATTTCTTTCACTGCATTTATCATTTCTTCTTTTACCTGGGAAATTATTTCTGATCTGAGTTCTTTTATAGCTTCCCAGAATTGTTTCTTTATTCAGTTGCTATTATTTCAGGTATTTCAGGTGTATGCCTTACATTTTATTCTATGTTCATGACTCTTAGGCATGCTTGGGATGAGCTGGAGGTTTGAGATTGCATTTTGCTCTTTCATTTTGCCATTTTACAATATTTCTGGGCTCCAAAAGATGTTCCAAGGCTTCCCTATGCACTGGAAACCACCTCACACACTTTCGGCTTGTGAGGCGGGATGCAGTCAGCTGTCCACTGCCTGGGGGTTGCTGGGCGTGGCCCAGTTAGGTCCGCAAGCACCTCTGGTGTGTCCTTTGGTGATTTGGGAGGCTGGGCGGGGCCTTACCAGCTGGCAGCTATGTTCCAAAGCTTCCCTGTGCCCTGGAAATCACCTCACACACAAGGCGGAATCTCCTGTACCATTTATTAAAGAGGCTATCAGTGTGGCATGATGTTTTCAATTTTTCTGGGAAAATGCCCAGAATGAGAATAGTTGGATTGAATGGGACTTCCAATCCTAGTTTTTGATGAATCTCCACACTAACTTCCACAGTGGTTGTACCAGTTTATGCTCCCACCATCAGTGGAGAAACTTTCATTTTTCCCCATAGCTTTGCCACATTTGTTATCAGTTGATTTCTTGATGGCAGCTATTCTTTCTGGAATGAGATGGAATCTCAATGTTGTTTTAGTTTGCATTTTTCAAATTACCAGTGATGTTGAACATGTCTTCATGTAATTATTTGCCATTTGCATTTCTTCTTCTGAGAATTGCATGTTCATCTCAGATGCCCATTTTTGGATTGGGTCTTTGAATTTGGGGTGCCTGATGTTTTTCAGTTCTTTATATGTTCTGGAAATAAGTCCTTTGTCTGAGGGACAACTGGCTAAAATTCTTTCTCATTCTGTAGGTTTTCTTTTTACTCTGTTGGTGATTTTTTTATGAAGTACAAAACTTTCTAATATGATGAGATCCAGTTGTTGATTCTTTGAAGTATTTCCTGTGCAGTTTTATTTGTGTTTTGTTCATGAACTCTTTGCCTATCCCTATATCTTCAAGATTTCTACCTACCTTGCATTCCAGTAGATTTCTATTTTAATATTTAGATCTTTGATCCATTTTGACTTTAGTACATGGTGATAGAGATGAGTCTAGTTTCAGTCTTTGATGTGTGAAAAGCCAATTTTTCCAACACCATTTATTAAAGAGGTTACTTTTCTTCTAGTGAACATATTTAGCTCCTTTACCAAAGATAAAGTGGATGAGTGTTTTTTTAGTTCTGTCTGCATCTTCTAATCTGTTCCATTGGTCCTCAGATCTGTTTTATTGCTTATACCATGCTGATTTTACCACAGTAGCTTTGTAGTATAATTTTAAGAATGGGGCTATGATACCTCCTGCCCTTCCCTCACTTCTCAGGATTGCTTTTGCTATTCTAGGTCTCTTCTGTTTCCAATTGAATTTTAGGAATATTTTCTCTAGATCTTGAGGTATGTTAATGGTATTTTGATTAGGATTGCATTAAATCTGTATAACACTTTTGGGATTATGGCCATTTTCACAATACTGGTTCTACCTATAGAAAAGAAAGGGATATATTTCCATTTTCTGATATACTCTTCAATCTCCTTTTTTAGAGTACTGTACTTTTCAATGTATAGGTCTTTTATATTCTTTGTTAGGATGATTCTTAAGTATTTCATTTTTTGGATGCTATTGTACAAGGTGTTAATTCCATAATTTCTTTCTCAGTGAGTTTGTTGTTTGTGTACTGGAATGCTATAGATTTTTGAGTGCTGACTTGATATTCAGCTACACTGCTGAATTTGGTTATTAACTCTAGTAGTCTTTTGATGGAGTTTTTGGGGCCTCTATGTAGAGTATCATGTCATCTGTAAATAATGATAGTGTAACTTCTTTCTTTACTATCCTTATTCCTATTATTTCTCTCTTGTCTAATTGCTTTGGCTAATGTTTCCAGAACTATATTGAATAGGAATGCTGATATTGAACATCCTTATCTTGTTTCTAATTTTAGAGTAAAACTTTCAGTTTTTGTCCATTTAATATGATATTGGTTGTTGGTTTGTCATAAATCATCTTTATCTGATTGAAGTACATACCATCTATTTTGCTTTTCCCTAGGGTTTTTTTTTAATCATGAATAAATGGTAGACTTTATCAAAAGCTTTTTCTGAATCTATTGAGATGATCATGTGATTTTTATCTTTGACTCTGTTGTATATTATACTTATTGATTTATGTATGTTCAACCATCCTTGCATTCCTGTAATGAATCCTGCCTGGTCATGGTGTATAATCCTCTTGATGATTTGCTGCATTCTGTTTGCTAGTATTTTATTGAGAATTTTTGCAACTATGTTCATTAGTGAGATTGGTCTGTAGTTCTCCTTTTTGGTTATATCTTTCTCTGGTTTTGGTATCTGTAATACTTGCCTCCAGGAATGTGTTAGGGATTATTGCTTCTGCTTCAATTTTGCGAAAGAATTTGAGGAATATTTGCATTAAAGTTCTCTAAATTTTTTGTATAATTCAGCTATGAATCCATCTGGATCTGGACTTTCTTTGTTGGTAATTTTTTCAATTTCAGTAATTGTTATAGAGTTATTAAAAGTTTTTACATCTTTTTGATTCAGCTTTGGTAATTCATATGCTTCTAGGAATCTGTCCATTTCTTCTGTATTTTCCAGCTTATGTGAATAAAGAGTTTCAAAATAAGAGCTGATTATTTTCTGAATTTCTACAGGATTTGTAATAATTTCATCCTTTTCATTCCTCATTGCATGAATTTGAGTTTTCTATTTCCTTTTCTTGATAAGGTTGGCTAGAAGTTTATCAATTTTGTTTATTCTTTCAAAGAATCAACTCTTTGATTCATTAGTTCTTTGTATTATTTTATTAGTCTCAATTGCATTAATTTCTGCTCTAGTGGTTATAATTTCCTCTCTTCTATAAACTTAGGTTTTGACTTTCTCTTCCTTTTCTAGAAACCTAAGGTGCAGCATTAGGTTGTTTATTTGTGTTCATTCTTTTTTTCTGATGTGAGAATTTATTGCTTTATATTTGCCTCTTAGGACTGCTTTCATTGTGTCTCACAGGCTCTAGTATGTTGTATCTGCATTTCATTTAATTATAGATATTGATTAATTTCAAGAAAAAAATTGAAAACAATACCATTCACAGTCACTTCAAGAAAAGTAAAACTACTAGGAATAAACCTAACCAAGGAAGTAAAAGACCTCTACAATTAAAACTATAGTATTCTGAAGAAGAGACTTAAAGAAGACATCAGAAAATGGAGAAATGTCCCCTGCCTTGAATGGATAAAACCAGTATTGTTAAAATGGCCATACTCTCATACAGATTCAGTAAATCCCAATCAAAATACCAACAACATACTTTACAGATGTAGAGAAAACCACCCTAAAATTCATAGAAAGCCAGAAGTTATTCAGAATAACACAAGCAATTTTGGACAATAAGAGGAAATAAGGCAGCATAGCAATACCAGACTTTGAGTGATACTACAAAGCAATAGTGATAAAAAAAAAGTGAGGCAGTAGGACTGCACAGGAGAGAACAAGAAATCACCAAGAAGCAAGCCCTACCTGTCAATCAGTGCCATGCTCGGGCCACTGAGGGGACAGCCAGATGCCAGCCCCTTCCAGCACGCAGCCTGAGAAACAAGAAGAGCCCCACTCCCCGCACTGTGACTGACTGATCCAAAGAAACATGGGCTGTGATGATAGCTATTGAGGTAAAATACAATTTAATGCTTGTAGTGTTTGATGTTTCACTGACTTTGCAGGTCTAAAGTCAATAGTGTGATCATCTATTCAGAGGATAACAATATGCAATGTAGCATCTATGGGGAATCTCCTTCTGAAGGTGGTAGCTATTGTTAATTCCTTATCATCTTGTTTTGAAGTCCTGTATCATTATCACTGGTCTTTTGGGCTGCATTTTATTCTGTTTTGTTTTGATTTTATTATATCTGATGGCATGGACAGCTGTTTCAAAGATAAGATATATTATGGTAGCCATTTTGGATTTGCTCTTATCTTGTTTTGAAGTCCTTTATTGCATTCTTTTTTTTTTATTGGTTCTCTTCTGTTCTGTTTTGTTTCATTTTTACTAAGTCTGAAGGTATCTGCAGCTATTTTAAAGACAACAAAAAGCATTATGGTAACTGTTATTGATTTCCAATTGTTTTGAAGTCCTGTGTCATGTACATAGTTTTGTTTTGATTGGCTTTATCCTGTTTTATTTTGCTTCATTTTATTCTCTTTAAAATAAAAAAAATGAGATGGTACTGGAATAAAACACATATGTGTATCAATTGAACAGAAGTGAGGATACAGTAACATATTTAACTATGTAATCTTTGACAAAGGGACCAGAGCATAAGTTGAAACAAAAATGACCTGTTCAACAAGTGGTGTTAGAAAAACTGATTGTCTGTTTGCAGAAGATTGAAACTGGACACTTACCTCTCACAATTTCAAATTAAAATCAAAATATATCAAAGATCTAAACATTAAAATAGAAACATTAAACCTTCTGAAAAATGCAATAGTAAAACACCTGCAGATGTGGGTGTAGGAAGAGATTTCCTAAACAGAGCCTCAAGAAATAGCAGGAAGAATCAACAGATGGGATTGTGTTAGACTTAACAGCTTCTATTCATAAAAAGGTCAGTAAAGCTGCTCCTCACAGAGGGCAAGAATCTAGAATATGCAAAGAACTAAAAAATGAATTAAACTGCCTAAAGTTAAAGACGCAGTCAAGAAATGGGCAAGGTGGATGAATAGATACTTCACAGATGCTAGCAAGTGGTTAAAAAATATATGAAAAGATGTTCAACATCTCTGCCCTTTAGACAAATGCAAATTAAAACAACACCAAGGCTAGGCATGGTGGCGCATGCCTATAATCCCAGCACTTGGGCGGCAGAGGCAGAAGGATTGCTGTGAGTTTGGCTACAAAGTCAGTTCAAGGTCAGCCTGAACTGCATAGTGAAACCATGTTTCAAAAAGAAAAAAACAACAACAAAAAAACCCCAAACAAACACACAAAAAAAACAACCACACTAAGATTCCATGTTACTCTAGAAAGAGCAGCAATCATTAAGAAATCAAACAATAACCAATGCTAACATGGCTGTCGTTAAAAAGAAACATTCCTTCATTGTTGATGGAAATGCAAACTAGTACAACTATTATAAAATCAGTATGGAGATTTTTCAAAGAACTGACATTAGAAATTCCGTATGATCCAGCTATCCCCATGCTATATATCTTCCCCCAAAAGTTTAAATCATCATACTACAGAGATGCATGCATACCAATGTGTATAGCAGTACAATCTGCAATAGCTAACTCCTGAAAGCAGCCTTTATACCCATGAACAGATGGTTGGATAAAGAGAATGTCGTATCTACATTAATGGAATACCACTTGGCTATAAAGAATGACACATTGTAGGAAAATGGGTGCATCTAGACAATATAATATTGAGTGAAATAGGCACACAAGCTTAAATACTGCATTTTATCTCTCACTTGAGAGAGGCAAAGTATAAACAAAGAAAATGATGAAGGATAGATAGAAATACAAAGGGAAGGATCTCTTGCAATAGGGAAATGGTCCAAGGGAAGAGAACAAGGGTGAGGGGTGAGAAGGGGAACGAGAAATAAAAAGAATAAAGATATGTAACACTCAGGAACCTTATAATCCCAATTAGTGTAAACATTATATACTGTAACATGAGCTGAGAAAATATCAATAGAAATGAAAAATGGGATAGGGGAACAGGAGGAAGTGAGAGGGAGAGGGAGGGCAGGGAAAGGGGGTTTAAAGAAAGAAAAAGCATGCTATAAAATATACATGTAACCAGTCCCCAGGATGACAGTAAACTACATGAACTGTAAACATGTACAATTAAAAAAACATTTAAAAAGAAAACTAATTCACCGAGAACTTTATAAAAATTACCTTACATTTCTTTGAGTCTACAGAAGCACTGACTACTTAGTCATAATATCAGAGCCTGGGTAGGGGATTTCTGGCATTTGTTGTAGGCTCACTTCAGAATGTGGTGCTCCTTCACTGTTTCTGGTTCTGTGGTATAACAACCACATTAAGCATGGTGTGGCATTTACACTTGAAAATAAGCCAACTGATTGGCTGGCTGTGTTGACAGAAAAGCAGGCCACTGGTTGAATTATTCCTACATTCCATCATTCAAATACTTATCAAGATTTACTATGTCTCTGAGACATTTCAAGGTCCTAGAGATATATAGTTAATAGTATAGTGGGGTAGAAATATCAGCAACAATTAAAAAGCGTATGAACACCCTGGGACCTTGACCCTTGCTGCTGCTCACTCCCTGTGTAGCCCACACTGGCCCTGGAGAACACATGCTGCCCTGGAACATTGACCTGTGCAGCTGTGCACTTTCTACAGGACCCTAGCTGCCATTGAGGAACCTTATACTGCCTTGGGACCTTGGCACATGCCCAGCAGACACCCAGACTCTGGGTGACATCTACTGGCCCCTTGGGGACATTCTCTACCCCCTGGACTTAATACTGCTGTTGATCTTAGCTCCCACCCTTTCTCCCAGAACCTGCTGGACTACAGCAGATACTGTGCTAGCTTGAAGGGAGGTTCAGTAACTGCCTCACCTAAACAGAAGATCTCAGCAGGCTCCAGTCAGTGTGGTGAGTATGCCCCTAAAATAGAGGTGTACAGTGGGTAAATAGGGCCAGTAGAAAAGCTCCCACCAACTAACTGTAAGATCTTGGTGAGTCTGACAAGAAAGTGGAGGACCCTTTCCTGCACACAGAAAACATCAGGCAGGGTGAGGAGTGTGCCAGTAAGGAATCACCCAACTTGGAGAAAATCAAAAGGGTTTATGAGACACACAGGCACACAATAGGGACACATTAGGGCCTCAACCTACACAAACACTATAGACAGGGAAATCTGTTGACCTGGAATAACCTGAAGACAAAGTAATAGCAGGAACTAAATGTCAACTTACATCAGTATTACTAGGCTTGTCAGCCTAGGAACAATATAGGACTCATCCAATAGGTTCTGCAGTGGGAATTCAGGTGACTGGCCCACCTATTCATTGAGGGACCCAAAAATTGAACAAACATCAGCTTTACATTAGAACCCCAAGATACACAATACCAACAATTGACACTAGTGGAACTGAAGAACCAAATATTAACTCGAAAGTGTAAGATGGTAAAATGAAAAAGCAAAATGCAGTCTCAAACATCTAATCCACCAGGAGCAAGTACAGGAGACATTAAAATAGAGGACTTCAAAAGTAACACACCAGAAATGTCTGAAAAGATAGTGAGTGACATAAAAACCAACTCCATGAGGCTATAGAGGAAATCAAATTAGAAGTACTCTCCCATGTAAAGATAGAAATAACAACCTTAGTAAAGGAGTTGCTGAGCACAGCTAAAGAAGAAATAGAGAAAAAAGTATAGGAGCATGGGAAATTGATTGAAACCTTGAATGAACAATATAGAAAACAAGCAGAATTCATGAAACAAACTCAAAGAGACATCCAAGAAACGAAAAATTCTATTCAAAGTTGGCAAAACTGATTAAATGAAGCTGAGGATAGGATTTTGGACCTTGAAGACAGGATAATTATTAGTGATCATGAAAGGATAGAATTTTTAAAAATAATAAAACAGCATGAAGTGAGAATCCAACAGCTTCAAGATGATGCCAAGAGAAAAAAATATAAGATTAATAGGCATCAGTGAAGAGGCAGGAGTCAATGCAAATGACATAGCCAAAATATTCACAGAAGTAATAGAAGAAAATTTCCCAAACATGGGGAAAGAATCTGATATGCAGATAAGTGAGGCATATAGGACACCAAACAGTCACAATCAACATAAATCCACACCCAGACACATAATAATTAAGATCTCAGACATAAAGCATAAAGACAGAATACTAAACACTCTTAGAGAAAAGACACACCTCACTTATCAAGGAAAGCCCGTCAAAATCACAGCAGGCTTTTCAGCACAAACCCTCAAGTCAAGATGAGCTTGGAGTGAGGTATTTCAAGCCCTGAAAGAAAACAACCTTCAACCCAGACTGATGTACCCACCAAAACTTTCATTCAAATTTAATGGAGAAACAAGATACTTCCATGACAAAGAACAACTGAAGAAATTCACGTCCACCAAACCAACCCTAGAAAGAGTACTGAAAAATATACTAGACAGAGATAAAAATGACCACAATCCCCAGAACAACAGCAGAAAGAAACTACCAGGTAGGACAAGCAATTAAATATGGGGAAAAACAGAAAGCAAACAACTGGAAAGTAACATGGCAAAGTCAAGCCAGTACATATCAGTGATATCCATAAATGTAAATGGTCTCAATTCACCTATCAAAAGAAATAGATTGACAGAAAGGATCAAGAAACATGATCCCACAATACGCTGTATACAAGAAACACATCTGACCCAAAAGGAAACTCAAAGATTAAAAGTCAAAGGATGGAAAACAGTATTGCATGCAACGGGATCCCAGAAAAAAGTAGGGGTAACTATTCTAATTGCAGACAATGTGAACTTCAAACCTAAAATGATTAAAAGAGATAGAGAGGGTCAATATATACTTGTTAGTGGAAAAATTCAAGAGGAAGAACTAACAATTATAAATATATATGCACCAAATACAGGAGCACCCAACTATATAAGACAGATACTAATGGCCATGAAAAACCAAATACACAAGAACACAATTATAACAGGAGATCTTAACAGCCCATTGTCACAAAGAGATAGATCAACTAGACAAAAAGTCAGCAAAGAAATAACAGAACTGAACCATACCTGTGAGCAATTGGACTTAGTAGATGTTTACAGAGTGTTCCACCCAACCACATCAGAATACACATTCTTCTCAGCTGCGCATGGGACATTCCCAAAATAGACCATATATTATCCTGTAAAACATTATTTCTTTTTTTTTTTAATCAGTACTAGGGATCAAACTCATGACCATGCACTTGCAAGGCAGGCTCTTATGCCACTGAACTAAATCCCCAGTCCCCGTAAAACATTCTTAAGTAAATGCAAAGGTATTGAAATCACATCATGCATAATATCTGACCATAGGACACTGAAACTGGAAATTAATGGCAAAAGAAATTGCAAAACCTGCATAAATACATGTAAACTAAATAACAACCTTTTGAACCAGTGGGCTACAGATGAAATTAAAGAAGAAATAAAGCAATACCTACTATTCAATGAAAATAGAGAAACAACATACTGTAATCTATGGGATGCAATGAAAGCAGTCTTAAGAGGGAAATATACAGCAATCAATAGTCATATCAAGAAAACAGAATGAGCACAAATAACCTAATGCTTCATCTCAAGCTTCTAGAAAAAGAGAAGCAAACTAAATCCAAAGTTCATAGAAGAGGGGAAATTGTAAAGATTAGAGCAGAAATCAATGCAATTGAAACAAAAAAAATACAAAGAATTAATGAATCAAAAAGCTGGTTTTTTGAGAGAATAAACAAAATTGATAAACCCCTACCTAACCTTATCAAGAAAAAGAAAGAAAAAACTCAAATTCATGCAATAAGAACTGAAAAGGTGGAAATTACTACAGATCCCATGGAAATTCAAAAGATCATGAATACCTATTTGGAAAATTTCTACTCACATAGAGTGGAAAACACAGATTTCTAGAAATATATGAACTATCAAAGCTCAACAAAGAAGATATAGCAATTTTGAACAACCTAATATCAGCTATTAAAATTGAAAACATAATTAAAAACTTACCAACAATGAAAAGCCCAGGTCCTAATGGATTCAAGGCTGAATTCTACAAGAAATTTTGAGAAGATTTGTTGCTAATACTCCCTAAACTCTTTACTGAAATTGGGAAGAAAGCATCCCTCCATAAATTATTCCTAGAGGCAAGTATTACTCTGATATAAAAAACAGAGAAAGACCCAACCGAAAAGAAAAACTATAGACCAGTCTCATTAATGAACATTGATGCAAAGATTCTCAATAAAATATTGGCCAATAGAATGCAGCAAATCATCAATAAGATTATACATCATGACCAAGTGGGGTTCATTCCAGGAATACAGGGATGGTTTAACATAGGCAAATCAATAAATGTAATACACCACATCAACAGAGCCAAAAACAAAAACCACATGAACATCTCAATAGATGCAGAAAAAGCTTTTGATAAAGTCCAACACTTGTTCATGATAAAAAGTCTTCAGAAACTCAGAATACATGGTGTCTACCTCAAACTTATAAAGGCCATCTATGACAAACCAACAGCCAACATTATACTAAATGGACAAAAACTGAGAGCTTTCACTTTAAAATCAGGAATAAGACAACGATGTCCACTATCACCACTCCTTTTCAATATAGTTCTGAAAACACTAGCCAGAGCAATCAGACAAGAGAGAAATAAAAAGAATAAATTTAATTTAAGAAATTAAATTATCACTGTTTGCAGATGACATGATATTCTATATAGAAGACCCAAAAAACTCCATTAAAATACTACTAGAAGTAATAAACAAGTTCAGCAGTGTAGCTGGTTTACAAAGTCAATCCTCAGAAATCAATAGCATTCCTGTACACAAACATAAAACTCACTGAGAGAGAAATTATGGAAATATCGCCCCTTACAATAACATGTAAAAAAATGAAATACTTAGGAATCAACCTAATTAAAAATGTAAAAGAACTATATGCTGAAAAATATACTACACTAAAAAAGGAGATTGAAGAGGATATTTGGAAATGGAAGGATATTTCTTGCTCTTGGCTAGGAAGAACCAACATTATGAAAATGGCCATACTCCCAAAACTGTTATACAGATATAACGCAATCCCAATCAAAATACCATTGACATACCTTACAGATCTAGAGAAAACACTCCTAAAATTCATTTGAAAGCAGAAGACACCTAGAATAGCAAAGGCAATTCTGAGCAACAAAGGCAAGGCAGGAGGCATCTCAATTCCTGACTTGAAACAGTACTATAAAGCCACAGTGATAAAAATCAGCCTGGTACTGGCAAGGAAATAGACCTGAGGATCAATGGAACAGATTAGAAGATGCAAGCACAACTACAAAGGCACTCAGCCACCTGATATATGACAAAGGGGCTAAACATGTCCACTGGAAGAAGGATAGCCTCTTTAATAAATGGTGTTGAAAAAATTGGCTCTCTACATGCTGAAGACTGAAACTAGATCCATGCATATCACCATGCACAAAACTAAAGTCTCAATGGATCAAAGACCTCAATATTAAAACAGAAACACTAAATCTAGTGGAAGACAAGGTAGGTCTTGGAGACATGGGGTAGGCAGAGAATTTATGAACAAAACACAAACTGCAAGGGAAACATTTCAAAGAATCAACAACTGGGATATCATATTATTGAAAAGTTTCTGCACTTCAAAAGAAATCACCAACAGAGTGAAAAGAAAACCCACAGAGTAGTAAAGAATTTTAGCCAGCAACCCTTAGACAAAGGACTTATATCCAGAACATATAAGAATTGAAAAACATCAAGCCCCCCACATTCAAAGACCCTCGCCAAAAATGGGCATCTGAGATGAACACACAGTTCTTAGATGAAGATATACAAATGGCAAATAAATACTTGAAGAAGTGTTCACCATCACTGGTCATTCAAGAAATGCAAATTAAAACAACATTGAAATTCCACCTCACTCTGGAAAGAATAGCTGCCATCAAGAAATCAACTGATAACAAATGTTGGCGAGGCTGCGGGGGAGAAAGGAACACTGCTCCACTGCTGGTGGGAGTGTAGACTGGTGCAATCACTATGGAAATCCATATGGAAAATTCTCAGAAGACTACGATTGGAAGCTCCATTCAATCCAGCTATTCCCCTCCTGGGTATTTTCCCAGAAGAACTGAAAAATTCATATCACAGTGATATATGTGCACCCATGTTCATAGCAGCACAATTTGTAATAGCTAAATCCTGGAAACAACCAAGATGCCCATCAACCACAGAGTGGATGAAAAAAAGGTATTTTTACACAATGGAATATTACTCAGCTATTAAAAAGGATGATCTTAAGGCCTTCATAGGTAAATGCAGACAACTTGAGACTATCCTCATTAGTGAAATAAATAAGAATTATATTTATAAACATCACATTGCATCTGTAGTATAAAAAGTGATAAGAACTATAAGAGTAATAAAACCCAAAATGTATAATTGGTATTGTAAAAAAGAGAGGAAAAGAAAGTGCTCTAAGGAATATAACTGCATGTATGTTTGAGTGTGTAAAATAGATGACCATATTGCTGAATCTTTATTGGATTGTTAAGCAGAACTCTTTGTAGTCTCACTGTTTGAATGTCTACTATGTATCCTTTAATTTTGTAACTTGAACAACTATATCCAAGATGACAATATGTATTTTATCAACTTGTGATTTCTTAGTGTTTTTTTCTCTTTTTTGTTTTTTTTTCTTTTAGAATTCTGTATTGTTGCTACCCTTTTTTCTGTTTTACTTTTTATTCTCTTTAAATAAAATTTTTAAAAATGAAAAAAAGCATATGAAGTAATATACTATGGATTATATCAGATTTTCTAGGGCAATGTGGGAGAGTTACCTTACCTAAGCTTACGGTTGGGGAAAGACAAAAGACAAGTAAGAACAACACAAAGAGGAGGATGCTAAGGGGTATTCTAGCTGCAGAGCCACATGGGCTAGTGTCCGGGTGTGCTAGCACCCAGGTGTGCATTCGCAGGGTTGGTCTGCCTGGGCTTGGAGTGTGAGTAGGAGACAGGCCTGAGACGTTAAGGGAGTTGGATATCCCTGTAACGATTTTGGACTTCATGCAGAGTAAAAGATAAATCCATAAAGGATTTAAGTTATGGAATGAACTATGACCATATTTATATTTTAGAAAGCAGATAGGGAGTAATGTAGGAGATAAATTCTGAGGGATTCAGGAATTAAGCAGACAGGTCAGTCAGTTAAGGGGCAGTTACAATGATTGTGAGCACAAAAGACAGCACCCTAAACCAAATGACACTGTCATACAAGTGAAGCCCCTGACCAATTGTAACCAAGCGACAATTGACACCAATAGGAGACACCATGTGGGTGTTACATGAGATGGAGGTTGTTCACATTTGTGTCATTGCCATGCAACTTAGAAATGATGCTTGCTTAAAAGTATACATTAATTTATCTGATATTTTATCTTATTCCAGGAAAAGCATTAGACTAAGCTGCTTCTCATCATATATGTGCAACCCAATTTCAAATCTCTGACTTCAGGCTTATAAAAAGAGCTGAGGCCAGAACTGTGACATGCATCAGCACCAAAGGCTTGGCAAGTGCAGTCTCCCCACCAAACCGTGAGGGTGGTTACCAATGCTGTGCAGTCCCTTCCCAATAAAGCAGTCAGCTGCTGTCTCGCATGGCAGCCTTTGGAAGCCAAGAGTACATCCATGCTGCTTTGCCTGCAGATCTGAATCCGGTTCCTCAAGACCACTAGGTGACACTGTGGAACAGAGCCACTTCTCTTTTTCCAGGTTGGAATTAAATTCAGCTTTATACTCAACCTTCTCCAATTTTTTAAATAAGAAAAGTGATTTGCTTCTCAACTACTTTTCTCAATTCAGTTATTTTTCACTTAATGGGATAGTTGGGTTAAAAAAGAGCACTAGAAAGGATAATTTCTTTAAAATAAATTAAGGCACTCAGAATATAGCTGTGTTCAAATTAACTGACTTTATAAGGCTGAATGCTTAAGAAGTTTTCTTATACATGCACCCCCCGCCCGCACAGTTCCAATAATACTGATTCCATCACTTTCATAAAAGGGGAGACTGTCTTCTGACATTGTCCTTTGGATTTGTTAGATTTCAGCTTGGTTTACTCTGGTCCTATAAGATGAGGCCTTCTGATGGTACAGGACTGGCTTTTTTTTTTTTAATTACCATATCCACACCCTATGCACTTACATATTTGCTCTCTTTTTCTCATTCTCCTAACTTTTGTGTCTGTTCTGTTGAACAGTCATATATTTATCTATTTGTTCACTCATTTATATGTACAATACTCTAAAGATCTATATTTGCATTATTCTTCTTATGAAGATGTTTGTGTAGCAGGAAACACAAGTTTCTGTGTGTTCTTCCTGGAGAGAGAGAAAGTTTATTTTTTAAGAATTGTTTTTCAGGTTATCTTGTCTTTCTGGATATTTGAAACAAAGGCATATTACTTTAATTTTAATTTGCCCCTTCAGGTTCATGTATGTCTTGGTTACCTTTCTCTCATTGCCAAAACAAAATACCTGACAGTCAAAATTAGGGAAAAAAGGATTATTTAGCTTTTAGTTTTGGGAGGTTTCGGCCATAATTAGCTGGCCCCAATGCAGGGTGGCATGGCAGCCGCATGTGACAAGAGTAAAAAGGGCACAAACAGGAACCTCCTGGGCATGTGCAGCACTCACTCTGCCAATCCCAGTGTTAGACAAATGAAGCAATCACAAATGCTAGATTGAGCCACCTCCATGAGAGCATGAGGCTTTGGGGGGGGGAGTATTTAAACACAAACCATAACAATCTATGTATCTTTTCTCTTGTATGAGTTTAGCAACTTGAATTCTCTACTTCATCAGGGTAAGGTTATCTCCTTCTTACTACTTCTCAGAAATTGCTCATTGAATTCAGATATTGCATTGACTTACAATGTACCACCTTAGCATCAAGAATTCTGAGGGTATTGCTCCTTTCCAATTTCTTCTCCAACAAACATTGTATTTTTTGACTTCTCATTTTGACTAATTAGAGGATTTAGGTTTTTTTTTTCATATGAATCCTTGCTTAGAACTCAGCTTCATCTGAGCTTCATATGGTGAACTCTGATATTTAGTCATTAACAGATTGATCTTCAATTCCACTAAATCCAGAGGGTCCCACAGGAACCTCACGTGTATTCACCAGCAGCTGTTAGTGGGCTGTGGAATTGGCAAGAAATCATCAGCTGCTCGACCTAAGAGTATCTTTCTTCATGTCAGGAACCATCACAGCAGTCTTTGTTAAACCTACCTCCCAAAGGAATTTAGCTGTATAGTAGTTCATTTCCTGGACTCCTGGGGTATCTCTCTTCCCTCAAGGCTATAGCCCCCCAAAAGAGGTCCATGCTGTGATCATGGTTTGTTTGTATTTTGTTTTGATTTTGTTTTTTGCATTGCTTTAAGATATGAAAACTCTGACTAAATTTTCAAAACATCTCTGGAAATACTCAAAGGTAAACAAATTTTAGAAAAAGTTCTTCTAGCAGTGGTATAGAAGATGACTTGTAAGATGGATCTCCGGAAAAATTCTAAGCTTACTATAGTACTTTATCATGTCTTATTTTTTACAATTTTTTAGTTATAGTAAAAGCTCAAAACACATCTGACTCTAAAGGTTTATAAAGGAAAGATTTAAGTTTCTACTGCTATATTTATCAGTGTTTTTTAGAGAAAACTAAATAAAATTTATGGTGAGGAGTTGGCTTATGTGATTTGGCAACTTGAAAGTTCCTGGTATATGAACACAGGAGCCCCAAGAAAGCTAATGGGGCTAAGTTCTAGCCTAAGATCAAAGGCCTGAGAACTAAAAGCACTGATAATTTCAGCTCTCATCTAAAGATAGGTGAAGACTGATATCCTGGCTCAAAAAGACGGAGAGGAGGCTGGCAGGAAAGAGGGAGAGAGCAGGGGTGAGAAGAAGGAAGGAAGAGAGAGAAGGACAGAAAGAGAGAAAATTCAAGTTCCTTTATCTTTTTCTTCTATCCACACGGGATATTGAGCTGAATGATGCCCATCCACACGGGAGAAGAAATCTGCTGTATTCAGTCCACCAATTCAAGAGACTGTCTTCTAGAAACATCCTTAGATGCCCTTCATGAACACACAAACACATAATCTGGGTATATCATGGCTCACTCAGGCTGACAAATAAAATTAACCATTGTAAGTCTGCCCTTTGCTACCATAGTGACCATATGCATCTCCGTAAACCATATTTCTTCTCCAAATAAAAAGAACAAGGTTATGATTCTTCATAATATGATAAAACTAACCTGTGTATAACCCCAACTGTACCACTTCCCCAGAAGTAGTAAAATACTTGAGCAATGTCTATTCTTATCCTTGACATCCTTTCACTTAAACAGTATGATTTAAAGTTAATGATATTTAAATAAATTTTTAAAAGTATGACATAATGACATCTTATGATACATAATGAGGGCATAAGAGAAAGGAAAACAGATATTTGCTTAATATTCACATGTTTACATTATATACATGCAAACAAACTGGTAACAACAGAAGGAGGAAATGTTAATGACAACTACAGTCCTCACTACTGCAACCAGTCAAATGGTTATGGCTGATATTTTTAGTTGTCTTCTTCCAGTACTCATTCTCTATTCCTTTTGCCTTCAGAAAGTACCCAATTGAGTATGTTTCTTTATCTGGTGGTGGGCGTAAACTTTATCTTAAAGATCAGGGAGAGTCTCCAATCTATCATTTGGGTCTATTAATCTTGCAATAATATGGGAATAGAGACACATCTTAAACACAATATATCTAAAATTAAACTCTTAATATCCCCTCCAAACTGTAGCAGCTCCAGTGTTTGTCTTAGAAGCTGTGCTTTATATAATATATATATATATATATACACCTTATGAGATATTACTCAGTATTTAAAAAAAGATTCTGACATTTGCCACAGCATTGATGAAACTGGAGAACAATATTATAAGGAAGATGTTTTATTTATTTTTCTTGTTGCTGAGACAAAATACCTGGTGCCCATAGTTAAAGGAGGAAAATTTTGTTGGGTTCAATTTGTAGAGGTTTCAGTTCATAGCTGACTGGCTCCAGGGTGGCATGGCAGAGAAGAAGCAGTTGATAGTAAGCAGAAGGCAGCAAAGCAGCAAGTAGTGAACTGATGAAGCAGGGGTGACAAACAGGGACTCTCTTTTTGTCCTTTGTGTTCTATCCAGGGTAGCACTCACACCTAGGGTAAAGCAGCCTCAGTCCTAATATCACACCACAAATAAATGCCCTGATCCCAGTATCATACGCCCTACCTAGATCCAGGTATCTCCCAAAAGCTCCACCTATGACTGCAGGAGGCTTTGGGGGAGGGACATTAGATATAAACCATAACATGGTCCAAGGGAGTTTTAGAGAGTGACTGGATCATGTGTTATGTACCCAATAACTGGATCAGTTCACTTATTGAATTAGGGTAGTAGCGGGTGTGGCTGAATGGATTTATTGAAGACAGAAGACCCACCCTAGATGTGAATGGCAACCTGCAGGCTTGTAGACTAAATAATATAAAAAGGGAAAGGGAGGATCACTGCTGCTGCTTTATTCTGCCTCTTCTTCCATGGATTGTTTCTTCTCTGCCATGTTGCCTGCCAAGGAGCCATCTGACTATGGACTGAAACATCTACAATCTGTGAGCTAAACAAAACTTTCCTTTTTAAACTTGTATTAGATATTTTGTCCTAGCAACAAGAAAAGTAACTACAATAATACTTTATTTTAAACCTTCCTTGGCCTTTTGGTTTATCATCTTTTTTGTTCAGTACAACAATCATCTCAACAAACATATGCTGAATTAATAGTTATAGAATGTATTCCTTCTTAAGGACAAAGATAAGATTTAACCAACATTTCCTGTTTGCCTAAAGATTATGCACGTGACCCTATTTAATTTTAACTACAACTAGATGAAATAATATCTGCATTTAACAAGCATGTAAACAAACAGAAATTTAAGGAAATTTTCTAAAAATTCTTAGTTAATTAGGGAAACTAGAATTTGAATATCAATTTCCAAAGCCAACATCTTTCTCATTATATGATTCTGGGTCCAAATCTCAAATCACTCAAAGATTAAGTTCTTCCTCTTAATTATTAATCCTCTGCCATCAAACCTGTATAGTAGCTAGATCTGTATTGTCTACATTAGTGATGGTGAATCTTTTAACACTTTTGATGTTAACAAATAACCAGCCATGGCATATGTACTGTAGGTTCACCACCAGTGGTCTAGATTGTAGCCACTAGTTACATGAGGTTACTGAGTACTTGAAATATGACAAGTCCAAAAGAAATGCATATATGTGTAAATTTCACACCAGATTTCAAAGATAAGCCAGAAAAGAATAAAAAATTTATCAACTATAATTTTAATACTTATGTTAAAATAGCAATATTTTGGATATATTGAGTTAAATAAAATGAGCAACAAAATTAATTTCATCTCTTTTCTTTCACTTTTTAAATGTGCCTAATAGAAAATTTAAATTTCATCATAACGCATTTATATTCCACAGTATTGATCTGATTTGTATCTGACTCTATAATCATAAGAATTCACATTTTAACCTATCTCTAAAGACAATGAAATTTCCATAAGTTAATACAATATATATAATTGGTCAACCTTAAGCACAAACAAGATGGAAGACTTGAAAGATGCTAAAAGTTTAACCTAGCACAAACCATCTCCCCAGACAATGCATGGATTTCCTACCATTAGACTCATTCCTCTGGAATAATGTATGTAACAGCTTCCATGAAAATGAAAATGTTTTTTCTATGAGTTATTATGGAAAAAAAAGTAAAGATGAGTTTGTTAAACTGTCCCTGAAAGGGCATGAGACACATGGTTTTGATCTGGGAAGGAATCAGACAGATTGCTGCCTCAGCACCAACGACGAAATTCCAAATTGGAGAGGACTCAGAAAATTTCAATAAGTGAACAAAATAAAGACCATGTGTTGGTATCATCTTAGAGGAAAACTCAGGAATAAAATGAAGTCTAATTAACTCTATACTGAGACTTTGTATTTTGAATTGATTTATACAGTCTAGAAATTCATAGGTTAGAAGTGTTTAGATATAACCTTAGATGGGAAGTGCCCAGAAGTTCCAGATGTCTGAAACTGTATATAATGGATATTTTGGAGGTTGTCCAAATATTTGCATAAGGAAGCTTTGGAGTAAATTTGCATGTTAGATATTATTTAACATGCAGACTTCTCAGGGAACCAGTTGTGTTGCTGCTCTGACTAGGCATAACTGTTTCAAGTAGCTGAAACTGTAAGTCAGAAAGAATAAATGTAGAAGTATAAAGCAGAATCTTATATTAGAAAACTGGTTAAATTTCTAAAAGTAGAATATAAACCAAAAATGTTTTGACTTTTTCACAAAAGAAAGATATCTAATAGCTGATACCTGAACTATTTATAATTTATTAAGAGAAATTAGGTGTTTAAGAGATACATTATAAAATCACGAAATGAGATGAGAATGGCACCTACGTCTCCTTTTTCTCTTTAAGACACATTTGCAATCATAATAGTATTTAAAAGATTAAAATAGAGGATCTTCTACAAAATGCTTGATCAGCAATTCTCAAAACTATTAAGTTAAACAAGTATCAGATGTTGTCACAAAGAACCCTAAATACATATGACAAATAAACAGCATGTGATACTGTTTGAATGTCTACTATGTATCCTTTAACTTTGTAACTTGAACAACTACATCCAAGATGACAATATGTAACTTATAAACTAATGATTTCGTAGTGGGTTTTTTCTCTTTTTCCTTTTTTTCTTTCTTTCTTTTAGCATTCTGTATTGTTGCTACCCTTTTTTCCATTTTGCTTGTTTTCTTCTCTTTAAATAAAATTTTAAAAATGCATAATTGCTATTGTAAAAAAGAGGAAATAGGAAGTGCTATAAAAGATATAACTGCATGTATATTTAAGTGTGTAGGATTGATAATCATATTTCTAAATTCTTGTTGGATTGTTGAACAGATCTGTTTGCAGTCTCACTGCTTGAGTGTCCACTTTGTGTGCTTTAATTTTGTAACTTGAACAACTATTTCTAAAAGAACAATATGTAATTGATCAACTAGTGATTTCTTACTGTTTATCTTTTTTCAAAATTCTGTAATATTTTTATCCTTTTTCTGTTGTTTTCTCTTTAAATAAAAAAAACAGCATGTGATAGCTTAGATGGAGTCCTACAACAGAAATATGATATTAACAAAAAGCTGAGCAAATATGAATAAACAATATGCTTTAACTAACAATGATGTACCAATTTGGGGGCAAATGTATGTAACTATAATTAGATGATATTAACAACCCTGCGTAGCATATAGGAACTGTGTGTGACATCTTGACAATTTTATGACTCTACCACTTTTGATAAGCTAATTCTGGATTTCAGGTATGAGATTTGAATTGTTTGTTCCTTTGTTTTTACTTTCATTAATTTTTCCTCTGATCTTTGCAGTTTCATTCCTCATATCAGTTGGATTTGGATTGTTTGTGTTTTTCTAGGATAATGAAATGCATCATTACATTACTTATTTAGGGTCATTCTTATTCTAAGGTGAGCATTCATAGTCATAAACTTCCCATTAGTATCATTTTCATTGTGTCCCATAGGTTCTGCTACAGTACTGACATTAATATTTGATTTAGGAATTGTGTAATTTCTTCCTTGATTTTTTCTATTACCCATTCTTTATTCAATACTGTCTAATCTTCAGGTATTTATGCAATTTCTGTAGTTTTTTGCCATGGATGTCTGACAATAGGCTTGGGGCAATTTCAATTCTGTTGTATTCATTTAATCATGCTTTATGGACTATTATGTGGTCTATTTAGGACAAAATTCCATATGCTGCTGAGAAAAATATATATTGTTGTTGGGTAGAATCTTTGTAGTTATCTACCAAGTCCACTTAACAATTCAAAAATGTGGTTCAACTCTGATATTTCTTTGATTTTTTTTGTTTAGCTGATCAGTTTATTCATAATAGTGGGATTTTGAGGCCCCCTAACATCTTTCTTTTCTTGTTGTGAGACAAAATATCTGATTCCCATAATTAGAAGAAAGTTTTATTTCAGCTCACAGTTGTAGAGGTTTCAGTCTATAATCAGCTGGCTCTAAGGCAGGGTGGTATGGCAGAGAGGCATCACAGAGGAGAAACAGTCCATGGTAGAGAGGGTGGGAAGGAACAAGCAGCGAGCCTCATTTTGGTTGGTTCCACCTGCACCAGGGTGGACCTATCCATTATCTACACCCAGAACTATTCTAAACCAATTTAGTTATCACAGACCCTTAATCCCTGTATCACATCCAGGACCACACATTCATCATCCACAAGAGCATGAGTCTTCAGGGAGATATCTAGACATAAGTCATAACATCAACTATAATTGCATTGCTGATTATCTGCTCTTTTATGCCCAGTAATGAAAAAAATGCTGTACCGAGAATTAGCTGACTGGATTTTGATCTTCACTTATATAAAAGTCAAAGCATTGACTGAAAAGGAAGGAATGAGGATACATTAACTAAATCAGAAAGCAAAAGAGCAGTCGTAAAGTTTAGATTACTCAGCCACCGATTATCCTCCCTTATCAGCCAGCAATCTAGGTCCCACATGCATTGAAGAGCTGCAGATGCCTTTTTGGAAGAGTAATATTAACTTGAAAGGCAAAACCATGCTCTTACCTCCATATCAGTATCTACAGATATACATCAGCACAAATTCTATTACAAATTCTAACCCAGGAGTAGATATACCTATGCATCATTATAAATTATGAGAAACACATAAGTCATTTGAAGTTGTATAATTTAGGAGAAAAGAAAGGGAAAATGCAGCTTTAGTTATATTTTAGTGACATGCAAACTCCAGGCACTAATGCCTGTGGAATCAGACCCAACTGGAATGTCACCAAAGGGCACTAAAAGATGGAAATCCTCCCAGTGTATTTTGCCCTGAAGAAGAGATAAGTTAAGGATCTACAGGAATTTTTGACTATTTCTCATTATTCCTTTGGGAAATTGTATTATGAAACAAGATTGGAAAGCTGGTGACAAGGATGTTTGGTAAGAGTTATGTAGATGAAATTTTTGAAAAGTGTAAGAGATTGTGTTTCATGTGAGTATTTTCCCCAAAGCCCTCAAATCTGGTTTTATGTCCTTTATGATTGTCAGTCAACTACATTCCCCAGTACTTTAGTACTTTCTCAATGACTTCCTGAACAAAGAGGACTTGATATCAGGAATGGAGACTTTACCTTGAACCAATAATATTATTTCCTTTTATTTTAAGAATATTACTGCTAGGGAATACAATAATAACTCTGTTGGATTAGAAGTTGAGGCTGTTTCTGATTCCTTTCGGCTCCTCTCACCAATAAACAAATGAGCAACAAAGAAGAGATTTTTTTTTTTTGGTATTAAATGAGGTTGTTGTCAAGAGAAAATAGTTGATACTTTTAGTGGTTCAGAGCAGAGTTTCATTATGTTTGTGTAAAGGGGGTTTTATTATATTTTTTGTAAATTGCAGTTTCAGTGAGTTATTTTTGGAGAAATTTTACATACAAACATACAAATATGTTTTATACTTTTAAACTATTCAATAATATTTTGAGTATGTCCATTTGATAAGTCATGTAAAAATTTTATTGATGGGTATTTGTTTTAGTTCCAGTGTGAAAACTCTTATGAAAATGCTTGCAGAAATGACATTGGCTTGCGTTGCTCAGGAAAATAAGTATTTCTCTTAGATACAAGGAAAAAAGTACATTTATTGAAGTGTGTACATATTATACTACAGTATGAATTGGGACTGTGTCTTGACTTTAGAAATATATTATAAAACATCTCTGGGAGTGGAGTGTGGAGGAGTAAGGAGATGGTCTGCCTCATTCATTGTCAAAGAACAAATACGACCAAATGGTCCCTCTGGTACATTCCAGCTGTAGAATTCATGAGGCTAAACCCCTCTAGCTGTCTTAGGGAGTTCTCATTCTAAAATAGCTGAACAATGATTCTCCCAACTGTATTTGTTTCTAAATTCAGGAAAACTGGATTGATAGCTCTGTGTGTATGGTTCGTAGCAATTTCTGCCTCTGCCATCCCCTGTTGCTTAAATGTTGAAGAAAGTTAAAGTTTTCTTAGACTGCATTTGTCTAAAAGATTCATTTCTCTTCTCTTTAGGTAATGAGGGTTGATATGGTCTTATTTTCAAACCCCAGGTTCATAGCTAACTTGGAACTCAATATGTGGACTTGAGACATTTAACTAAAACTTGCTGAAAAAAATGTGGTCTAGGGGAATAGGGCACAATCTCTATGTGAGACAGGCCTGAATCTGACTCAACACTTTCACTGACAAAAGAAATTTAAGTTAGATTACCCAACTTGCTTAATGTCAGCTGTGTAATGGAAATCTCAGGAGGTTCTGTGTAGATTTGGACTAAAAATATAAAACCCATAAAATTCCCATCAGATGGTAGGTTCTAGAAGAGGAATATGCAAAGAAGCAAACATGAAAGTGCATCGGTTTTCTAGCATACAGAGTTAACACACACACACACACACACACACACACACACACACACAAATCAGGCTTTTAAAAATACACTGACAATGAATTATCTAAAAAGAAAACAATTACAATTATAATAGTATTTGAAAGAATAATATGAGTTAGCCAAAGAGATAAAAGGCTTATACAGTGGAAATTATAAAACATTAATGAAAGATATTAGAGAAGACACTAAGTGGAAAGGCATCCCACATTCTGGTCTAGAAGACATGTTATTGCAATATGAATACTGCTCAATGTACAGATTAAATGCAATCATGACAATTTTTTTTTCAGAAACAGACAAATATATCTTAAAGTTCATGACATCTCAACAGACCTTAAATGGTCAAATAATCTTGAAAACCAAGAGTAAAGTTGAGGGACTACTAATTCCTGATTTTAAGGCTTACTATAAAGTTACAATAACTAATTACAGCTTGCTACTTATATAAAGAGAGGCATATTGACCTTAGGAATAAAGGGAGTTCTCAGAAATAATCCTCACAGATGTGGTCAAATAATATTTTTCAAAGATACCAAGGCCATTCTGTAGGGAAAGATTAATCTTTTCAACATATGGCATTGAAAAAATGATATAATTATGTAAAAGAAAAGATGTAGACTGTGTCTTGGTCACTTTTTTCTTTGTTGAGACATAGTATCTGATATATACAACTTAAGAAGGAAAAATGTATTTTGGTTCACAGTTTTAATACATAGTCAGCTGGCTCCAAGGAAGAAACAACACAACCAAAAGGTCTGGTGGAGGAAAACTGGAAAACAGCACACATGGTGGGCAGGCATTGGCAGAGAGAGAGAGAGAGAGAGAGAGAGAAAGAGAGAGAGAGAGGAGAGGAGAGAGAAAGGAGAGAGAAAGGAGAGAGAGATGGGAGGAGCCAGGGAGGGAGATAAACTCTTCCAGCTCATGACCCAATACTGACCTGCCTCTAAGAGGCCCAACCTCCTAACAGCAGATCAGCTGTGGTGCCTCATAATTCAATTACCTTCCACAAGCTCTGCCTCTAAGTGCATGAGGTTTTGGGGGGACATCCCAGAGCCAAGCCACAATGGACTGTTACCTCACATGTTATAAAAATTAACTCAAAATAATTACATATCCAAACATGAACATTAAAATGATAAAACTTTCATAAGTTAAAAAATTTGTGAAGATATATATTCTGTTCAGTGATAATGCCAAAGATTATGCTACGACTCTTGATCAACGACTTTTTTTAAAAAAAGTTCACAAACACAAAAAGTATTGCTAATTTTTATTATGTCTTAATATTACACATGATTCCTTTTCTATTAAAGGCTAATGGACACACTTACTAAAAAAAATTAGGTCCACTGTTGTGGTAGCTCTGTGTGTGCTGCCTCCCAGTACTCTGGCAGGCTGTTGCAGGGGGGTCACATATTTGAGTCCAGGCTGTGTAGGGAGTGATTACAAATAAAACTATAGGGTGCCTCAGAATTTTGAATTATTTGTAATTTAATAACTTAGAAACGTAGTGAGGCCTAGTCTCAAAAGTAGAAAATGTCTGGGGATGTAGCTCATTTGTAAAGAGCCCCCAAGTTAAAGTCCAGTAAGTTAAATGGAGAAACAAGTGAGCAAACAAATGAACAAAAAGACTGCAGTGGTGACTCATCAGCTGCTCAACAAACTTATTTCTGGGGCAAGTGGGCAGAATATATCTCTGGTGTATCACTGCTGGAAGTGAGAGTTCTGGCCAGAGGTGTGAACTAGACACAATAGGTTGTGAACAGATGAAGCACAAACCACTTCTATGCATGGATCATAAAAGTCTTCCTGGCAAACCCCTGTCTTCCCTTCAACTTCCTTGATGCACACAAATGTAAAAACCTAGGGTGTCATAGGCTGAAGATGGCTAAATCATAAGAGAATCTGGGATCTCTAAATTTATGCATGAAAAATAACATTTCTGTTTGGGATACTTCATCTTAGGTCCATAAAGTATTTTGACATCTGTGTATTAGACTAGCTAATGTAAACAATGAATATGAATTGCTAAAAAACAAAATGAAACAAAAAAAGGAAATGTAAACTTTATCTTTCAAAAAAAATTTTTAAAAATGTACAAAACCTCTAGATCTGATTACAAGTACAGTTGGAAGTCTGTACCCACATTTTCCATCCATGGATTCAACCAACCATGGGTGAAAATGCTCAGGAAAGCATTTAATTGCATCTGTACTGATCAAGTACGGACAACCTTGTACACAATAGGTAAAATTCTTTCACCTTGTCCTTATTCCACAAAAAATACAGTATGAAAACTGTTTACATAGTATTCATAGTGTTCTACATATTATATATCATTTAGAGATGATTTAAAATATACATACAGGAGGATATTTATAGCATCTGTGTAAATACTATGGAATTTTATGTAAAGAGCATAAGATTAATTTTTCAATAGGGCACAAGAGCTTATACATCCATTTGTATTCTTTAGAATATTTCTATTGATGAATTATTAGTTATAAGTTTATGATTTTTGTTAAATTAAATAATGAGTGCTTAACAAGAAAATATCACAAAAATAAAGTTTGGGTTTTATTTTTTCCTTTTTTTTTTTTTTTTTAACCAGGGATCGAACTTATGACCTTATGCGGCCAGACAAGCTTTTGTGCTACTGAGCTAAATCCCTGGCCCCTGAGTTTTTTTTTTTTCATGTTATTATCCATTTTATTTGATTTAAAGAGAAAAAAACAGGAAAAGGGTAGAAATATTACAGAATTGCAAGAAAAGAAGATAAATAGTAAGAAATCACTAGTTGATACATTATATATTGTTCTTTTAGAAATAATTATTCAAATTAAAGAATTAAAGCACACAAAGTAGACACTAAAGCAGTGAGAGTGCAAACAGATCTGTTCAAGAATCCAACAAGAACTTAGAAATATGGTCATCAATCCCACACATCTAAACATACATGCAATTATATCTTTTATAGCGCTTCCTATTTCCTTTTTTACTGTAGAAATTATACATTTTTAAAATTTTATTTAAAGAGAAGAAAAAACAAAACAAAACAGAGAAAAGGGTAGCAACAATACAGAATTGTAAAAGAAAGAAAGAAAGAAAAAGGAGAATGAGAAAAAGCCCCACTAAGAAATCAGTAATTTATAAATTATGTACTGTCATCCTGGATGTAGTTTCTCAAGTTACAAAGTTAAAGGGTACATAGTAAATATTCAAACAGTCAGACTACAAACAGTTTTGCTCAAAGATCCAACAAATATTCAGCAATATGGCCATCTATTTTACACACTCAAACATACATGCAGTTATATCCCTTAGAGAACTTTCTTTTCCTCTCTTTTTCACAATAGCAATTACACATTTTGGTTTTATTACACTTGAAGTTCTTATTTACTGTTTACACTAGAGACACAATATGATATTTATAAATATGATTCTTATTTATTTCACTAATGAGGATAGTCTCAAGTTGTCTGCATTTGCCTATGAAGGCCTCAAGATCATCCTTTTTTATAGCTGAGTAATATTCCATTGCATAAAAATGCCACACCTTTTTCATCCACTCTACAGTTGATGGGCATCTTGGTTGTTTCCAGGATTTAGCTATCACAAATTGTGCAGCTATGAACATGGGTGCACATATATCACTGTGATATGAACTTTTCAGTTCTTTGGGGAAAATACCCAGGAGGGGGATAGCTGGATTGAATGGAACTTTCAATCCTAGTCTTCTGAGAATTCTCCATATGGATTTCCATAATGGTTGCACCAGTCTACATCCCCACCAGCAGTGGAGCAGTGTTCCTTTTGCCCCGCAGCCTCGCCAACATTTGTTATCAGTTGATTTCCTGATGGCAGCTATTCTTTCCGGAGTAAGGTGGAATCTCAATGCTGTTTTAATTTGCATTTCTTGAATGACCAGTGATGGCGAGCATTTCTTCATGTATTTATTTGCCATTTGTGTATCTTTCTCTGAGAACTGTGTGTTCATCTCAGATGCCCGTTTTTGGAGAGGGTCTTTGAATTTGGGGGGTTTGATGTTCTTCAATTCTTTATAAATTCTGGACATAAGTCCTTTGTCGGAGGGGTTGCTGGTTAAAATTTTTTCCCACTCTGTTGGTTTCTTTTCACTCTGTTGGTGATTTCCTTTGAAGTACAGAAACTTTTCAATAATGTGAGATCCCATTTGTTGATTCTTTGAAGTGTTTCCCTTGCAGTTTGTGTTTGGTTCATCAATTCTCTGCCTACTATGTCTCCAAGACTTCTACCTACCTTGTCTTCCAGTAGATTTAGTGTTTCTGTTTTAATATTGAGGTCTTTGATCCATTTAGACTTTAGTTTTGTGCATGGTGACATGCATGGATCTAGTTTCAGTCTTCGGCATGTAGAGAGCCAATTTTTCCAACACCATTTATTAAATAAAGGACATCATTTATGTCCTTCTTCCAGTGGACATATTTAGCCCCTTTGTCAAATATCAGGTGGCTGAATGTCTTTGTAGTTGTGCTTGCATAATTGTTAGTTCTTCCTCTTGAATTTTACCACTAACAAGTATGTAGTGACCTTCTCTATCTCTTTTAATCTTTTTAGGTTTGAAGTTCACATTATCTGCAAATAGAATAGCTACCCCTGCTTTTTTCTGGGTTCCTATTGCACGGAATATTGTTTTCCATCCTTTGACTTTTAATCTATGAGTTTCCTTTTGGGTCAGATGTGTTTCTTGTATACAGCATATTGTGGGGTCCTGTTTCTTGATACATTCTGTCAATCTATTTCTTTTTATAGGTGAATTGAGGCCATTTATATTTATGGATATCACTAATATGTACTGGCTCGAATTTGCCATGTTATGTTCCTTCCAGTTGTTTCTTTCTGCTTTTCCTCTTATTTAATTGCTTATCCTTCCTGGGTGTTTCTTTCTGTTGTTGTTTGGGGATTGTGGTCACTTTTATCTCTGTCTAGTATGTCTTTCAGTACTCTTTCTAGGGTTGGTTTGGTGGACATGAATTTCTTCAGTTGTTCTTTGTCGTGGAAATATCTTGTTTCTCCATTAAATTTGAATGAAAGTTTTGCTGGGTACATCAGTCTGGGTTGAAGATTGTTTTGTTTCAGGGCTTGAAATACCTCACTCCAAGCTCATCTTGACTTGAGGGTTTGTGCTGAAATGTCTGCCCTGATTCTAATGGGCTTTTCTTGATAGGTGAGTTGTGTCTTTTCTCTGACAGCTTTTAATATTCTGTTTTTATGCTGTATGTCTGAGATCTTAATTATTATGTGTCTGGGTGTGGATTTATGTTGGTTGTGACTGTTTGGTGTTCTATATGCCTCACTTATCTGCATATCAGATTCTTTCCCCATGTTTGGGAAATTTTCTGCTATTATTTCTGTAAATACTTTATGTATGTCATTTGCCTGGACTCCTGAATCTTCACTAATGCCCATTATTCTTATATTGTTGCTCTTGGCATCATCATGAAGCTTCTGGGTTGTCATTTCATGCTGCTTTGTCATTTTTAAAAGTTCTATCCTTTCCTGATCACTAACTGTGATCCTGTCCTCAAGGTCTGAAATCCTATCCTCCGCTTCCTTTAGGCTGTTTTGCACACATTCAATAGAATATTTTGTTTCTTGGAAGTCTCTTTGAGTTTGTTTCATGAATTCTGTTTGTTTTCTATATTGTTCATTCAAAGTTTCAACCAGTTTCCCATGCTCATGTACTTTTTTCTCTAGTTCTTTAGCTGCATTGAACAACTCTTTTACTAAAGTTGTTATTTCTATCTTTACATGGAGAGTACTTCTAATTTGATTTCCTCTATAGCCTGATGCAGTTGTTTTTTCATTTCACTGGCTATCTTTTCAGAGATTCCCAGTGTGTTACTTTTGGGGTCCTCTATTTCAATGTCTCCTGTACTTGCTTCTGGTGAACTATATGTTTGAGACTGCATTTTGGTTTTTCGTTTTGTCATTTTCACTCTGCCTGGTGTTTTCTATGTGTAGGAGGGGATCACACATACTCTTTTCAGACACACCAAAGTCTTACAGTTAGTTGTAGGGGGTTTTACTACTGGCCCTATTTATCCCCTGTATACCTCTATTTTAGGGGCATACTCACCACACTGATACAGTCAATCTGGTATAGTCCAAAGTTCACCACCTGGGAGCAAAGTTCCAAATTTTCTCACACTAACTGGAGCCTGCTGAGGTTTTCTGATGTTCCAGGTGGGAGGGCGTGCCCATCTGTAGCAGTCCAGGGCAGTTTTCAGTCTTGGGCGGGCTTCATTGATGTTCCTGGTGGCAGGGCAGGCCCACGGTGGAGGTTCCAGGCAGCCTACCCGTGATGCAGGCTTCCGCTCCTGAGTTTTAAATATTTATTGAGTGTTTATAAAAAAGCATCAAAAATTTTAGCATTGACTGGATTTGGTGTACAGAAATCTGAAAAGGAGCATCAGAAATAAACTCCCATATGAACTACAATGAAAATACCAATAGCACACTACAAAAAATAATCTTACTTCAATTATCACACCTAAGGTAGTCTGCACACATGACAAGAGCACATTCCATAATCATGTACCACTTATACTGACAGCACATATGTTTTGCTTTCCTGCCTGATTTGTAGGAAACACTTGACATCTCAGTGGTCATGCTTTTGTCAGGAGGTTTTTTTACTGTATTATACAGTGTGTGGGTAACAGGAACATAAAATACCAATAAAATAAAGTATTAAATTCTTAATATGTATTGTGCATTTAAAATAGACATCACCATTTTCACATCAGTGGTGTATTTCCTTACAAAACCTGAAAGATAGTACCAGAAATATATTCCTGTATGAATTACAATGAAAATACTAATGGAATTCTAACACAAAAATAAGATTTTCTTCAACTGTCACACCCAAGGCAGTCTTCACATACGACAACTGTTCCATGCACTTTTTTTTTTTTTTGGTCTTTTAAAGACAGAATTTCACTATGCAGTTCAGGTTGGCCTTGAAATAACTTCATAACCCAGGCTGGCCTTGAACTCACAGAAATCCTCACGCCTCAACTCTCAAGTGCTAGGATTACAGGCATGTACTGCCATGCCCAGCAATGCACATGTCTTGCTTATACAGACAGCACATGTACTGAGCTTTTTCTTTCTTGTGTGGTAATCTTGTCACCTCCCTTCTCTTCCTGTTTTTTTCAGGAGCTTCCTATATATTGTATAACACACACCTAGCAAGGAAATAAGATGTCAAAAAATAAAATATCCATATGTAATGATTGCTTAGAATAGACATCAACATTTTCACAACTATTTACTTCTTTACAAAAATCTAAAAGATAACATAAAAAATAAAAACCTATTTGAACTATAGGGTAAAAACAAATAAAATTCTACAACAGAGATAAGCTTTGCTTCAACCGTCATACCCAAGGCAGTCTTTGCACATGACAACCGCATACACAAATATCATTTCCGTACACAAATATCATTTATGTGGATAATTTATTTGTCTTGCTTTCCTATGCTTTCTTGTAGGGCAAAGTTGACATCTTTTTTTGTTTTACTGGTATTGTACAAGGTCTTTGTGATGCTGCATCTGCCTGTTCACCTATCAGCTCACTAGTGTGTGCCACACTTTTTTGCGTATTTCCCTGAGTAGAAACATTTTATTATTCCTTTGCTGTAAATGATCTCTAATGAGCTCCAATCCCAATCCCCTTAGAAAAATTTTCCATGATATTTTGCACTTATTTGCTTTGTAAACTGTCAAACTGTTTATGTCATACATGTTTTGGATTGAATAAAATACACATTGGCTAATGCTTTGTGTTTCAAGTGACATCATGGTTGATGCATAACTCAATGACATCTATTCCATTTGGTGTTTTGTTTGTTGTTGAAAGTGTCCATCTCAAGCTTTCATTTGGTCAAGGTTTTCCTATCAATCTTTCCACCCTAGTGCCATGTTGACATCAACAGTACCAGTTTGCTTTTCTTTTCTATATATGAGGCCAATGCTATATCTTTATGATATCCAAAGACTGTTCTATACAATTCTCTGTTTTGGAATTGCAATATTTCATTAGAATTTCTGTTTTTTGTGTACAGTTCCTGCACTGGTTAATTTGTGCTCTAGTAGCAAGTGTAACATCAAATGGAAACTGGCAAACCAATTGTCAGATATTACATTCAATTAGTTTGGGAGATCAGAGCTAGAAGTCTAATTATTCAGAAACATCAGTCAGATTTTTACTATATGAATAAGGGCCTGATGACTGAGTTCCAGGATAAATGTTTAAATTGAAGGCAAAATAAGCCTTTGCATCTGCAAGAGCATAAAGTTTTATGCCATATTTTGACTCATTGTTTTTTCAAATAAGTCTTTTACATTCTAACAATCACCTTGATAAATCCCTGCTAAGTACAGCAGACCTAAAGATAGTTTCAGTTCAGCCTGTGAGTTGCCAAAATAAATACATTTTTTAATATGGCTATTGATGTTACAGCATGTTTTACTGGCATTTCAGTCTTTCACTGCATATTGTAGCATTTCATCTGTTAAAATGTTCAACATTGCATGGCAGTGCTGGCATTCTGTCTGATATATTTCACTCCTGCCAAGAACTTCATTTTTTTTTTGGACCTAGTTCTAATATTAAAACATTCCACTTGGTTGTGTGGCCATTTTGCAAAATTTTGATTGGTCTAGTATGTATTTACTATTTTGTTAATCTTCATTCCGATGTCTGTATCAATTCACTGTATATACACTGATATATTTCACTGTCACAGAAACTTTGGCTCACATGGCCAGTGTCAAAGTCATCATCATCATCATCCACCCATATCACTTTTTTGTTATGAAAGTATGTATTTTATTATAAGGGATCATCATCATTCATGCATGTGTAATATGGGATTTACTTTTGACCTCCAAAACTTGCAAATCTGATTTTTCATATGCCATTGTACTGAATTGGGCTACTTCTACCAGAAAAATCAAAAGACAACTTTTTAAAAACAAACTCTGGAGTGGTATGGATTCATTGGACCTTCTGTTATGCTCAGGTAAACATACACAAAACCAGTTAGGGCATAAAGGTAGGTCCAAACCCATTTTGACAATTTGCACATGTGCACATTCTTTATTGTTTATCTTACCAAGTGGGTAAGCACATAGATTGCTTTCTGTGTCCCTCAAGGAATAGTACTGAGATGAACAGCCAGCTAGTGTAATGCTAAAGTACAAATTTATGGTAGAAATATACTGGATGGTTTCACTGGATCCAGTCTTATGCTTTTAAGCGTCCAATTATTTTAGTGTCCTTTATGGCTTCTAGAACCAGTGCAAAGGATAACTACATTAAATTATGAATCTGTGTTAATCTAATAAACATAAGGAAGTATAACAATTTATTACTTAGTTTCATTGAAAATGATAGTACTCTGAAAAAAAGAAATTAAAGAGGAGTTAATAAAATAAAAAGATATCCCTTGCTCCTGTATAGGAAAAACCAGCATTGTGAAACTGGCCATACCTCAAATCTGTTATGCAGACTTAAAGCAATCCCAATCAAAATACCATCAGCATACCTCACAGATCTAGAGAAAACATTCCTAAAATTCATACAAAACCATACAAGACCTAGAATAGCAAAGGCAATCCTGTGTAGGAGGCATCATAATGCCATTCTTGAAATTATACTACAAAGCTGCTATAATAAAATCAGCATGGTACTGCAAAAACAGCAACAACAACAACCGATATTTGAGGATCAAGCAAACAGAACAGAATATCCCAGCACAACACTCAGCCACATTATCTTTGACAAAAGGGCCAAACATGTTCACTGGAAGAAAGATAGTCTCTTTAATAAGTGGTGTTGGAAAAACTGGCTTTCTACATGCCAAAGACTTAAACTAGCCCATGCCTTTCACCATGCATTATAGTCAAAGTGGATCAAAGACCTAAATATTAATACATCAACACTAAACCTACTGGAAGACTAAATAAGTAGAAATCTCAAGGACATAGGGATAGGCTGAGAGTTCATGAACAAAAACCAAACTGAACAGGAAGTACTTCAAAGAATCAACAACTAGGATCTCATCTTAATACAAAGTTTTTGTATAATGAAAGAAATCACCAACAGAGTGAAAAGAAAACCCACAGCATGGAAAAAATTTTAGCCAATGGTCTCTCAGACAAAAGAGTTGTATCTAGAATATATAAAGAATTGAAAATCAGGCCCCCCAAATTTAAAGACCCAATCTAAAAATGGGTATCTGAGATGAAAACACAATTCTCAGATAAAGAAATACAAATGGCAAATAAATATATGAAAACATGTTCAACTTCACTGATCATTTGAGAAATGGAAATTAAAACTACACTGACATATCATCTCACTTCATAAAGAATGGCTAATATCAAGAAATTAACCAGTAAAAAATGCTGACAGTATTGTCAAAATGCCATACTAACAAAACTGATAAATAGTAATGCAATCACAGTAAAGATACTAAGATCACAACAGTAGACAGAACAATCCTAGAACAATCCTAGAAGATATATGGAATGCAAAGAGACTCAGAATAGAAAAAATAATGCTGGGCAATAAGAGCAAAACATCAGGTATTGCAACTCAGCATTTTAAATTATGTTACAAAGTTATAGTGACAAAAACACCATAGTAGTCACACAAAAATAGACATGTAGATCAATGGAACAGAACAGAGAATGCTGAAATAACCTTAGGCATATTCAGCCATCTGATCTTTAACAAATGGGCCAAAAACCCACATCAGAGGAAAGAGAACCTGGGATAACTGGCTGTATATATGCAGAAGATTTAATCTAGATTCATATCTCTCAAGAAGTAACAACAGACATACCATTAACCTGAATATTAAAACAAATAATTTTCTGGAAGATTAAAATAACATAAAACTCTTGAAGACATAGGCATAGGCAGAGACTTTCTGAACAGAACCACAATTGTACAGGAAATAACATCAAAAATCAACAAATGGGATCATAACAAATTGAAAAGCTTCTACATGCCAAAAGAGACAACCAACAGAGTAAGGAGATAACATTCCCTGCAATTTGAATGCACTTACCCCATTGTTCTTCCACTTTATGAATCAATTTTGGAAGCCTCTCTTTGGTGGCTTTACAAGATATTATAAAAATGGTGAATATTGCTGCATGCTATGTAGCAGAAAGGCGTACTTGTAACACATTATCATGTGTCCTCATCTATCTTACCACATGTCCTCCTCCATCAGAAGTAAAAGATTAGAACAGGGTAGAACTGGTTGAGCAAATGGGTGTGATCTGTAAGTAATGGAACTTCAGAACACGAACTCTGAATGTAGAATCCAGGATGACTATGAGGATTCTAAAATCCGTAACGAGACCAATCAGGAAGGTGCCATTTTCAATTTATATTTGACCTGAAATTAAGTGGGCCTTTGATAGAACAGTTTATGACATTAGGCCAAGAGAGCTTCTGATAGGATAAGGATTTCAAATATATTATTTGCATAATGTATTTAAAAAGAAATCTAAAAACCAGATACACAAAAGAGCCCCATCCATTACCCTCCTGGCCACTGTGAGCCCTTTTAACTGACCCATTTTCATTCTGTAGAGTATATTTCTTTTACACCTTCAATAAACATAAATTGTGATTAACTTTTTTGTGTGTCCATCCAGTTTTTTGTTCAGAACACCAACAACCTGGAAATAATCTCTTTGGGACCCAAAAGCCAGTAACAGTGCCTTGTGACATCTGGCTCCTCCCAAAAGTCAAAATTACCATGAAAGATAAGTATTTTTAATTGATTCAGGACATTGAGGCAGCTATGACAACCCAACAGAAGACATTCACTAAAATGGGCTTTTAGAACTGCTTCAGAAAGTGGGAGAATAATGGGATAAGTGTTTTTGAAGAGAGGGGAGAGATTTTGAGAGAGATTTCTGACAATGTGTCTTTTATTGTAATAAATTTGTTAAAATAGATACCATATTTTCTGATCACTTTGCCTATACATTTTGAAATGATTATTGCATTCAAGTTGTAACTCCTTGACCTCTGTAGGGAAGGGGGGATATTTTTAATAGCACTGTTTCTTTTTCCAAATTTCTTTTTCTGATCCTTTAAAAAATCTCTTTGTGTATTCTAGTTTCTAAAGAGATGGTTTTGTAAACACCCCTCTCACCACTGAACTGGGGGAAATGGTTGCTAGCGACTCTTCTAATAGAGGATTAATATCTTGGGTATATAAGGAATTAAAAATTAACCCCCATAAAACAGTGAAAAAGTGGCGATTTGATTTTGAAGACACTAGACTCATCCACGGGTTAACTCATGATGAGTCCATAACTGAATGGGCTGCAAGAGGTGGGGCCTGGTTGGAGGAAGTGACTCGTGCGTCCTTTACTCTGGGGTTATATCTGGTCCCAGGCCCTTCCTTTCAGCCTCTTTTCCCTGCTGTCTCCTGGATGCCACGACAGGAGCAGCTTTGCTCCATGACGCCCCTCAGCTATGATGTCTTTCCTTGAAGCCAGCCAGCCATAAACTGCAATCTCTCAAACTGTGACTAAAATAAACCTCTTCACTTTAAAGTTGTCAGGGTCAGGTATTTTTGTCTCAGAAACAGGAAACCTGGCAAATACATTTTTTAAAAAATTTGGAAAACATAAACTTAGCAATGCTCACATAATCCTTTTTATTTTCATCACATGGTAAAATGTGTGAATAATACATTCACATGGTCAAACAAAAAAGATTAAACCACAAGCTGAAAGTGGTCACTTTGATACTCTACTCACCTGTTATTAATTTCTTATGCACGTTGGTATTTTATGCACATATATTTTCCCTTTCTTTCAATTTCTTCATGAAAATAAATGCTATTCAATGCTCTAGGTCTTTTCACATAGCATATTGTGATAGAGGCTTTTTATTTTTCTTCCTGTGAGCAACAGAAAGATGTTTCCTTCTATTTAAATAATTGCATAGTGTTCCCAAATAGGAATTAACTATTATTTATTTCACCACTCCTCTATTAAATCTCAAAAACCAATCCCAGTCCTACAAAGGAGTCATGCCTGCCAGGCCTTTGAAAGCTCTGAAAGCTGTTGGTTGAGAAATCTAAAGTCCTGCTTCACAGATATGCTTATAAATCAGAAGGCATTTTGACACAAGTACACTAACGAGATTTTCAGTTCAGGAATTGCGTTCTAGATTTAAGTAATAAAAAGTATGTTTCTCAACACAGTAATCATTGTAGATCACCTTGTACTGTGGTTTTATACGACTTTTTGGTTTCATGTTTTTATAGGAATTTGTTTTGTTTTGTCTTGCTAAGTTTTGTTTTTCCCTCTAACACAGAAAGTATAGAAATACATGCAGATATTCATGCAGGTGTAGCTGTCTACACTCTCACTGTTTGACTATCTACTTTGTATGCTTTAATTTTGTAACTTGAGCAAGTATTTCTAAGAGGACAATATGTAATTTTAACTAGTGATTTCTTATTGTTTATCTTTTTTTTGGAATTCTGTATTACCTCTACCTTTTACATGCTTTTGTTTCTCTTTGAATAAAATAAAAAAAAAGTTTTAAAAATCATAAGAAGAACCTCATGAAAACTGTGTAGGACCATTGTGAAGATGTTTATACAGCTTTCTGAGAGATAGTGAACAGAGGATACACTTTATGTTTGTGTGAGCCTGCCTTTCTGTTGGGTGGCACTCAGCAGCAGCATGCACCATAGATTTTTTTTTTTTTAATCACACTTCATAAAGACACAGCAAAAGGACTGCCAGAAGTGCTCAGACTATGGCAAGAATGATGAAATAAATGTGTTTAAAGTGACTGGGAGGGGCCGAGGATATAGCTCAGCTTCATAAGTGCCTGTTTGGAAGGCTCAAGGTCCTGAGTTTGACTCAAAAAAAAAGTGATAGGTGTATTTTGATGGCTACTAGTTACAATATGTCTTTTCTACAATAATATTTTGTTCTTTAGTATGATCCCTTTTTCAATTTTTATTTTTTATTAATATATAAATGTTTAAATTAAACATTCACTGCATATTTCTATCATAACTTGTATTTGTATATGAGAACTGATAAACCCTATTAATAATGATATCATAAAGAAAATTTAAAAATAACCCATGAACTAGAGGATCTTTGTAGCACACATAACACAAGGAGCTTTATGGAGAACCTGTGAGCTCTCCTAGAAATAAATAGGTTTTTCACATGTTCAAGAATGCTTATTTCAGTGTTTTGTATAGTAGCAAAAACACTACAAGCAGCCCTCAATAGAAAATTAGTAATCTATGTATATTCATAGAATAAAATGTTGAACAGCAGGAAAATGATTAAATGCTATACAAAATTTACAAATCTCCTGAAACATGTAGCCTGACATTAATTACAAAAGCTCAACAGCATAAAAGTACAAATAATGTGTATTAGTGTCCCATCATAACAAATACCTGAGATAAGTTATCTTAGATAGAGGAAAGTTGTATTTTGGCTCAGAGTTTTATAGGATTCAGTCCATAGGCAGACCCATTGCTTTTGGGCCTGTGGCAAGGCAGAGCATGTAAAGAGGAGCAAACTCTTCACGTTATAGCCTGGAAGTGAAAGAGAAAGAGGAAGAGAACACCACCTCCCAAAGTCCAACCTTTTAGAAACTGCACAAACTGCAACCAAAAATCCACTTATTTATTACAAAGCGCCAACACTGCAATTAAACCTGAATACTGAGGCTTTACACTTACACATGAACATCTTTTGCATTAAAAGAAAACACATAGTAACATGCATGCCATATGTTTACCACCACTGACCTAAACCTCCCCCTAAATCCCATCTCTTTTTTTCTTATTATCAAATGTTGGGTTTCATGATGACATTTTCATACATGTGTTATAATATAGCTTGATGATATCCCTCCCCAAAATACCACCCTGATTCCTTTCCTCTTATCTAATAGTGTCTCTTCTACTTTCAAGTCATTTTTTCTTCCTGCTAAATTTCATATGTGAGATAAAACATGCGATACCTGTCTTTTTGAGTCTGGATAATTTTTCTTAATATGATGATCTTTGGTTCAATCTATTTTTCTGAAAATGACATGATTTGGTTCCTCTCTATGACTGAATAATATTACATTGTGTATACATGCACAAACAAGCACACCAATATTTTTTTTTATCAGTTCATCTGAGTGTGGGCACCTGGGGTGACTCCATAACTTTGCTACTGTGAATTGTGCTACAGTAAATACGTAACCTCCATCTTTTAAAGTGATATAGGGGAATGAAACTCCCGACCTTCTATGTCCGGTACAAGCTCGTGTTTTCTAAAATTGAAGAATGAATTTTAGGAACAATGGAGGTTAAGAGCAGAATATATTTATTGAGAGAAAGAAAGCTTCTGTCTGAAGAGAGACAGAAGGGGTTCCGAGTAGGTTGCCAAGGACTCTGTCTTTTCCAGGGACTTTTATAGAGTAAAATCATGGGTTCAAGGTGGGGGAAGACTGGGAGCTCACAAGGCAGATGGGCGTAAGCTAGGACATAACCATAGTTAGCCAATAAGATCAAAAGTTCAGGTAAATTTGATTACATTAGGGACAAATGGGGAAGCGACTCAGGTAGAAAACAGGCATTCTTAAGGAGCAGTGACTCTTCCCTAGGGGGATGGGAGCTACTTAGGGTATCAATCCTCAGGATATGGGTGTATTTGTTTGGTCTTTTGTCTTGAGGCCTAGCCCACAGCAGGATGCATCAGCTTCCCCAGCAGTTGCCAGGTATCTGCAGTGGCTCCACTGAGGACCTAGCCCTGTCTCGCTGCCTATACTATTTCTAACTCAGCTGCCTGCAACAAAAGTTTCCATCACCTTCCAGTAGTGCCATGACCTGAAAACCAAGCCATTCATCACATGGGTCTTTGGGGACATTTCTGATCTAACCTATGGCATAATGTGTTGGTAAAGATATGTGTATATAAAATACAGTTACAGTAAAAAGAAATGGGAAAAGTAAAATTAGTGGATACACTAGGAAGATAAGAGGGTAGGACACAGCTCAAGAGTTTTCAAAGATAGTGATGCTGCACTGTCTTTTAATCTGGGTAGGTGCTATTTAGACAGCTTTGGAGCTGTTAAAAACTGAAAAGATGTGTGTCTGAGAATTCTCAGAATATTTTATGTCATAGTACCTTAAACATCAATTGTACATGTTGTGCTTTCTTAGAGACTACTCATGTTTAAAAGGTTAAGAACTCCCAACCTTCCCACTTTAGTTTTTCACTATTCATCTTAAACTTTTATGATCAGAACTAAATATGCATTTCCAGAATGGATTCTCTCACATAGTCCTAACATAAGAGAACTAAAAAATCAATATGATGTCATTTTTGTCTCACTCTTATTAGAGATGTTACAGAGCGCAGATTGTTAGATTGCAGGTCCAGTAGACAGGACAAAGATGGAAGAGGAGCCCATCAGAGATCACTCACCACTTGAGAGGGGTGTAAAGAGCACATGGTTGCTGAGCAACCAGCTGGTACACCTTCCATTGAAATGGTGACTGCAGTTAACACTGACACGATAGCAGGGGGCCTTAGGCTTTTTGTGTGGCAGGGATTGAGCCTTCTCTGCTTCCTTTCAACTTCAGTCTCCTTCCTGAGCAAGATTCTGCATAGGTTTCTTAAGTCTGCATTCTCTACTGATATATCTAGTTGCTCATGTTAACCTGAATTTGATTTATAAAAGTAGTTCTTGGCTTTATGGAATTTTCTGGGTTAAATGTATAAACACTCTTTAAAGACATATACGTGTATTTTTTTGTTGTACCCCAAAAGGCTGCACCCCAAAATAAAATGAAAATTGTAAAAAGGCAAAAAGAATAAAAAGGCCAAGATGTCTCAGAGGGAAAAGAGAGCGCTTTATTATTTAGGCTGGTATCCAGTGACACAGAGTGAGGGTGGAATTTACACTGCTGTGCAACCAGGCTAAGATTTGGGGGTGGTTTATAAAGGGAAAAAACCGGCAAAGATGTGGGGGGCCCATACCTGTGCATTCCTGAGGAAATGGGACATCCTGTTTTGTCCTTTTTAAAGGACAAGGGGCGTGGCTCATACAGAACAGAATGGTGGCACTAAGAGTTAGAGTACAACATTTTTATTCCGTAGATGTGTGTATATGTTTATATTTTTCAGGCCTTTCTAGAAAAGTTTGAAGCAGCCAGCCAGCATTATAAATTTTATTCTTGGTTCATCAACCTGGGGAGAAAATCAATTTCCTTTTTCAAGCTCCAAATGAAAATCTCAACACAAATAGTGTAAGGTGAAACCATGCTACTGCAGCTACATGATAGAGATGAATGCTATGTTTGATACATTGTGTCAATTTGAGAAGTTTAGAAGTTTAACTAAGAGACTCAGCAGGGAGCCAGGGTTCTTGAAAATATCCTCATGCTGTGCAAAGGAGGGCACAGAGACTTTGTGAATGCTACATCCCCCCTGGAGGTGAGGGGTGTCTGTGTACAACATAAGGGAGGAAAAGAGGATTGCTTCCTCCGGCTCTTTGCTCAGGCTATTTTTGCTGGCTGTTGCCTGTGCCATGCCACCATGCCTTGGAGAAAGCTGATTATGGACTGAAACTTCCACAGTGAACTAAATAAGCCTTTCCTTCCTTCATTTTGGATGTTGGGTATTTTGTCCCAGCAATGAGAAAAGGAACTAAGACAATGATTGAGTTTGAGAGATACAGGAATATAGAAATTTTTTAAAATTAATGTATGCTTCTCAAATGTCAATGGATTTCAGTTCTTGTGCTAGAAAATCATCAGTTTCTCAAGTATAATATTAAATGGCTAGTATCAGAATAGCCTGATGGGTTGGACTAAAGTATAGATTAGAAAGTGTAGACTTCCCTACTTATTCAGGAGCTCACTGGGATGAAATCTTAGAATTTGCATTATTAGCGAGGTTTTTATTCAATTTTAAAGGACTTCTTTTTAAATCATTTTAAATGCCCTTGACTATAGTCAGCTTTGTTGCTAGCCCAGCAGCCTCTCTAAACAGAGCATTAAAAATTCAATTCATGTAGATACAAATGTCCTGTATGGAACCCATGGTAAGTACAATTAGAGTAATTATATATTTGGCAGTTTTGAATATCTTGCCTTCTTGGTCACCAAATCTATTATTTATTAGGCCATATTCTTTACTGTGTATTTAAGTTGTCTGGTGACAGCTGCCCCATGATCACCCTGAGGCCAGGCTGTCCCACATACTTCTTGCCTTTCAGACTCCGTCAACCAGGATGTGGTACACACATTCAGATGCAATATTTCTACTAATGCCTGTTTGATGTGTTTTTACTTGGTTTTATTTTCCTAGTTCTTAATTCTCTGGACCTCCTCCAGATTTAGATTCATCTCCATTTTTATTGGCAGACGGATGCCCCTGGAATCATTCAAGATCAAACGGGAAATCCTTATTCCTATCTCATGTTATTGACTGGACCTCAACATGGCCAGGCACAATGACTCTTGCCCAGTTCCACTTTCAAAAAGGAAGGCTAGAGGACTCTTTTTCTCTCTTTCATGTTACCTTACTAATTCAAGGGGTCCTATTCCAATAGTTCAGGTTTGGTCCTAGAGAGTGGATTCCAAGTAGCCTATCTTTTCTGACACCAGGTAAATAGGAATAATGAGACAGGGTAGATGTTGGTACCTTTGTACATTGTCTGCTTTGAGGAGTCTACAAAAGACCATGTATCCTGAAAGTAGAAATAAGACACCCCTAGCAATGCACATATTCACACTGAACTACAGTTCTCTCCAAGGTCTCTTGATGAACTTGTCTGACTCACATCCATCCTGACAACCGGGGAATCAGAAATATAGCTAAAGACTCAACAAGTCAATACAAAATACTTACTGTTTTCGGAGTACCAAATATTATTCAAAATTCTGCTCATATGTCATTGAAAGGTTAAAAAAGCCCTAGCTCTTGTGTTTTTTATATTCTAAAGAAGGGAAACAAACAAAGAATTGTGAAATACATCTGGGGCGATAAATGCTAAGAAGAAAAGTGAAGTTGTTAAGGGGGGTTGGTGTACAAGTCAACCTAAGAGAATGGTTTCAGTGCAAGAAATTTATCTTGAGTAGATGCTGGGAAACAGGATAGGGCAATTGGAAAGAATAAAACAGTAAAGGAGGAAGAGCCCATTTTATAGGGGTATAATGCTATGAGCAGCTAGTCTGAAACTATGTGATTTTCTGAGAAAATTTATTGACTATAATTCAGAATTGTTCTCCCAAGTCACCAGAGATGCCAGTACAGTATTTAGCCATAATTCTTGCTTTCTGTGGATGAAGAGTTCACCTATTCTGGTTCTGGGTTTGAGCATGCACCATTATTGCTGTCTGGGCTCTCAAAGTCTTTGGCAGAGAGAAGTCCAGGGACAGAAAGCAAGAGATAAACAGTGCATCTGAGGAGGTGTGGCCTGTCTAAGATTGCAGGAAGGTAGTGACAACAGCAGTAGCTGGAGAGAAATTTGAGCTGGAAGGACATAAGATGAGGCAAGGATGGGAACGAGGGGCAATTTTACGCAAGATGAAAAGGAGTCATTATACCACCTACTATGTACTACATGACCCTTGTCAACTCTAATGCTTGTTGCCATTAGAAAAAAGTAGATCAAAAGAGCTACCATGACTACTTGCTTTATACTGTAAGAACACTTTAGAATATTAGCTTGCAAACTAGGTTTCTACAAAGCACCTTTGGGGGCTGCTGAAGTGGTAGAGGAGAAAGGAGAGGGTTGCTAAGAGAAAGGGAACCTGTGGGTGGAAGCATGAATCTTGTCATCTTCAACCAGATTTCTGCTTTCTTCCATTTTACTATTGAGCTTCCTTGTAGTAACTGTAGAGGTCAAATCAATTTAGAAGCCATGAAATCATATCCGGAAATTCCACTGGGACAATCTGCACATGGGAAGATTTGCTAATTTCACCTGTTGCTATTAAACCAGGCTGATATCCAATGCACCACGAAATGAAGTCACAAATATCAGTCTGTTCACAGGCAACATTTTAGAACTCTGCTCCTTTTGTAATCCCATGTGATTTCAATCTGCTTTTACACAGTCCCATTTTCTTAATTTATTATATTTCTTGAGCATATATCTAAGATATGACTAAGACAAAGATCATTCAAGAAATATGAATCTAGTGGAAGATGTCAGGAAAATATAGATAGAATATTACTATATAATGACAAGCAAAGAAAAAATATAATGTTAGGATAACATAAAAAAAACCCCTCATGACTATACATCTAATCTGTATGGTTAAAGATGGGGTGTCAGAGGAAGAGAAATGTAAAATGAGCCCTATGGAATGTGCAAGAATTAATCAAGACCTAACCTTTATCTCTAATAAATTCCCCACCTTTGGATCTTGCCATTCCTCTTTGAAATGTGGCTTAACTTGACCTCCTGGGACAAGTAACTTGACATTAAATTAATTGTGTGAGATGTGACCTTACACAAATAATTCTTTCTCTGAGCAATAGCTCCTCCACTTTCTCTGATGAGAAATAAGGAGTATGTTATTGGGATGATGGCAGAATAGAGTGAATACTCCTTGAGCAAACACATTCTGGAATATACCGAGCTAGTGCTAAATGCAGAAAGGAAATGCTAATCTTGTATCCTTAAATAGTCTATAGTGGAATGAAGTTGGACATAAAAAAGGAGACAACTGCATGGTAGGTGCTGTGATGGACTCTAGGGAGGTTCAGGTGGAAGGATAATGAAGAGCAAAGAGAAACTGGGAGGGTAATGTGGAAATGAAGACAAGCTGGCCCTTGGTAGAGCAGGGACTGGCTTACTAGGACTGGAATGCAGCCTACTCATACTCAAGCAAAATAACAGGCTGAACTGGACGGATACATAAGGGTCAGATAACAATCATCCTCATGACCCATGTTATACATTAAACTTTATCTTAAAGGTTTTGGGGACCTATTGATAATTTTTCAAAAATATCCCTGTGGTGAGAGTTTGAACCCTTTCCTGGAGTAACGGTTGGACATACGGGGCTATTTTCAAGGTTACGGAAGTCATCCAGAAGGAAATTGCTAAGAGTCTGTATTAGCAGAGCATATAGGGTTTATTCTAGTTTTCTATTGATATGTAATAAAACACTACAAAACTGACTTTAAAAATCAATTTACTATTTTCATGGTTCTTTGGGTTGGCAGGTTCTTTTGCATGATACAGTATTAACTGGAGCTTGAGAATGGCTGGCAGGTCTCAAATGCCCTCTCTCACAAGGCTGGCGATTGGACCAGGCCTCTCCTGCAGCTTTCAACCAGAGGTCTCAGTTCCCCCCCATGTACTTGCCTTCCTGTGATTACTTGGGTTTCTTGACAGCATGGTGGATGAGATCACAAAGGAAGGTTCCAAGAGTGCAAATGACATGCAAATGCACATTAAATCTCCATTTCATCATATTCACTAATGTTCTATTGGCCAAACCTAGAAACAGAGACAGTTGTATAGGGGTCCACACATGGTATGAACGCCAGGAGTTGTGGTTTACTGGAGGTCACTAAGCTCTACTGCTGAGACGGAGAAGGGTAATAAGAAGGTTAATTTTATGTATTGACTTGACTGGGCCAGGAAGTGTTGTAATCTGAATGTGTGTGGGAGGGTGTTTCTGAATGAGAGTAACATTTAAATGATCGCTCTCTTGGATTGGATGAGTCTCATCCAATCCATTGAAGACCTGAATAGCAAAGAAGACTAAATATGCTAGAATTTGCTTTTGTTGCCTATCTTCAAGCTGGAAATTCAGTCTGCTCATGTCTTTGGACTTGTACTTTAATTAAAAATTTGTCATTGGCTCTCCTGTTTCTTAGAACTTCGGATTTGGGCTATACTTCGGTTCTTCTGAACCTTCAGCTTGTCAAATGAAGATGCAAGGACTTCCTGACCTCCATACACATATCTCCAATTTGTTATAATACTCTCTATATTTTAGTATATAATTGTTATATCACATAAACACATAAACAAATAGATATCTATATCATAGATAAACCTATCTACTGCTCATATTAGTTCTGCTTTGTTGAAAAATCCTGACTAATACAGATAAAAGTGCCACTTCTATACTCACCCACTATTCTAGTTCATTCTTCATAATTTGCAGTGCTGACATCTGTCTCCTCCCTTCCTCGGATGGGAGCAGAAAGTGAATGAGAAAGGAAGCTTGGGATTATATTACCTAGAAGATTTGCACACCACCTCAAAAATCCTAGCATTTTTTATTTTCTTCAAAGTATTTGGCTTGAATTTATTTTGGGATAATTTTTTAAAGAAATAAATGTGACTATTTAACAAGTAGTCACCTTTCTTAAAGAATGCACTTGGTTGAAAATGCATAGAAATTATTCTACTTTATGCTTGAAACCCCCAAGGCATGATTAGAATGCAATCTAAAATATGAACATGAAGTCAGGTTGAGAAAACCGGGAAAAATACAGCTAAAGAGCAAGCTGTGCTGCTTCTAGATATGTTTGAATATGGTTCATTTACTATAGTGAAAATGATTTTTATGGTCTTAATTGGTCCCTCTGATCCTTCACAAATGTGATTCTCCTGCAGTGATCAAGTGCTTTGAGACAATGTTAGTTTCTGTATGTTGTCTGAATGTTTTAAAAATAACCTCCCCCGATACTCAAAGTGATGCCACAAATCAACTTATTTTCTACCTGGCTCCTGGCCTAGCCCTTATATTCTTTCAATTTAAAAAGCAGATAGTAATAGCAACCATCTAATAGGTTTGTTGTGAGAATGAAATGAGATGGCATTATAAAAGTGCTTCAAACAGTAACTGGCATATGTAAATTCTCAAGATATGTAAGCTGAGTCTTACATGCTCTAGGAATATTCTGAAGGGAGAATGTGCTATTCCTTCTCAGAGCTGTGTATCTCTTTACAATAGTTCTCTTAAATTCCCTTGTTCCTCCTGATACTCATTCCATTTGAGCCCTGGCTTTCTCTTCAAAAGTCCCAATCACCTTTGAAGACAGAAGCACATGACTGATAACGTAGCCCTAAAGTTATACTTTGACAGTGAAAGGCTTCTCTGTCGTGCAAGTAATACATTCTTCCACCTTGATTTGATTTGTTTTTCTTCTAAATGTATTTTATTCTCTTTTCATTACTGAGCACGCCTTTTTCTCTAGGGAGATTGGGTTGCCTTTAACAAGTTGAGCCGATATTCTTGGTATCTTTTCACCTTCTCCTAAAGCAAGCACTCTCAGTATTGGTGGCTAATGGACTGAAAACCTTCACCAATTTCCACCTACTTTCCAGTCTACACAATTTAACAGCCTGAGACCCTTCGGTGGTGGGTTACTGACTGCCTGGGCTATCACCACACTTGCTGATGCTCACTCAGAGAGTGCCTAGAAGGCTCGACCTGGAATTTCCCTTTCAAGAAAGTTGTCCAAAACAATACAAATAATTAGTGAATCAAAGAGTTGGTTCCTTGAAAGAATAAACAAAATTGATAAACCACTAGCCAACCTTATCAAGAAAATGAAAGAAAAAACTCAAATTCATGCACTGAAGAGTGAAATTACCATAGATCCTATAGAAATTCAGAATATCATCAGCTCTTAGTTTGAAAATCTTTACTAACATAAACTGGAAAACACAGAAGAAATGGACAGATTCTTAGAAGTATATATATTACCAAAGCTGAATCAAAAAGATATACAAAAATTTAATAACCCTATATCAATTTGGTGAAATTGAAAAACTTACCAACAAATCAAAGCCCAGGTCCTGATGGATTAACAGCTGAATTATACAAGAACTTTAGAGAACATTTAATGCCTATACTCCTCAAACTCTTTAACAAAATTGAAGCAGAAGCAATACTCCCTAACTCATTCCTAGATACAAGTATTACACTGATACAAAAACCAGAGAAAGATCCAACTGAAAAGGAGAACTACAGGCCAATTTCCCTAGTGAACAAAAATTCTCAATAAAATTCTAGCAAACAGAATGCAGCAAATCATCAAGAAAATTATATACCATGACCAAGTAGGATTTATCTCAGGAATACAAGGATAGCTCAACATATGCAAATCAATAAATGTAATACATTACATTAACAGAGTCAAAGACCAAAATCACATGATCATCTCAATAGATGCAGAAAAAAACTTTTGATAAAGCCCAGCATTCATTCATGATAAAAACTCTAGGCAAAATTGATAAAAGGTAAAAGATTTATACAATCTGAAGAGAAACCAGAATATTAGGCAAAATTGGAATAAATGGGCTCTACCTCAGTCTGATAAAAGCCATCTATGACAAACCAACAACCAACATCATACTAAACACTGAAAGCTTTCACCCTAAAATCAGGAACAAGACAAGGATGTCTACTATAACCATTCCTATTCAATATAGTTCTGAAAATGTTAGCCAGAACAATCAGACAAGAGGGAGAAATAAAAGAAATAAAGATAGGAAAGGAAGAAATAAAATTATCATTGTTTGCAGATGACAAGATATTCCATATAGAAAACCCTAAAAACTCCACCAAAAGACTATTAGAATTAATAAGCAAACTCAGCAGCATAGCTGGATACAAAGCCAGCACTCAAAAATCAATAGTATTCCTGTACACAAAAAAACAGACTCAGTGAGAGAGATATTAGGGAAACCACACCCTTTACAAAGCATCCCCAAAAATGAAGTACTTAGGAATCAATCTAACAAAGGAAATAAAAGATCTATACATTGAAAATTGCAACACTCTGAAAAAAGAGATCAAAGAGGCTATCAGAAAATGGAAAGATATCTCTTGCTCATGGATAGGAAGAACCAACATTGTGAAACTGGCCATACTCCCAAAACTATTTTATAGATTTAATGAAATCCCAATCAAAATACTAGAGAAAACATTCATTTGGAAACAGAAGAGACCTTGAATAGCAAAGACAATCTTGAGCAACAAAGGCAAGGCAGGAGGCATAGGGGTAGGCAGAAAGTTCATAAACAAAACCCAAAATGCACAGGAAGTACTTCAAAGAATTAACAACTATGATCTCACCTTATTAAAAAAGTTTTTGCACGTCAAAAGAAATCAACAACAGATTGAAAAGACAAGCTACAGAATGAGAAAAAAATTTTATCCCTCAGACAAAAGACTTCTGTCTTGAACATGTAAAGAGTTTAAAAAGATCAGGCTCCCCCAATTCAAAGACCCAATCCAAAAATGGGCACCTGAGATGAACACACATTTCTCAGATGAAGAAATACAAACAGCAAATAAATATATGACAAAATGTTCAACATCACTGGTCATTCAAGAAATGCAAATTAAAACAACACTGACATTCCATTTCACTCCAAAAAGAATGGCTATCATCAAGAAGTCAAACAGTAACAAATGTTGGCAGGAAGTCAAACAGTAACAAATGTTGGCAAGGAAAAAAGAACACTTCTCTGTTGGTGGGGGTGCTGACTGGTGCAACCACTGTGGAAATTAGCATGAAGATGCCTCAAAAAACTAGGTTTGAAGGTCCTATTCTATCCAGCTATTTCCCTTCTGGGTATTTCCCCAGAAGAACTGAAAATATCATACCACAGCAATGCAGCACAATTTGTATGTAATAGCTGAAGCTTGGAAATAACCCAAATGACCATAGATGATGGAACAGATAAAAAAAGTGATATTTTTATACAATGAAGACTACTCAGCTGTAAATAAGTATAAATTTGAGGCTTTTATAGGTAAATGATGCAACTTGAGACCACAAGCATAGGTGAAATAAAGCAGACTTGCATGTGTAAACATTGTATTGTCTCCCTAGCATAAAAAAACTGAAAGAGTAAATAGGATCTGGAATGTACAATATATATTGTGAAAGTAAATGGGGAAGTAACTGCCCAAAAGAAGAGAACTAGGATGAGGGAAAGGAGAAAAGAAAGAAGGGAAAAGATAATATATATATATATATATATATATCTCATAGATAATTATACTACTAATCTCTATGAAAAAGAATGGTTTGTGCTTTTATTGTTTGATCACTTTCATGCCTGTATCTTTTAATCTGAGCAACTACTTTGAAGATAATGATACACAATCTATGAACCACTGTTAATCTCCTATTATGTTGTATCATGGTTTTTGTATTTTTATATACAAAAGAAAATTATCCACCTCCCAATGCTATCTGAGACTAAGCCACACCTTCTTTACATGTGTCCATGTCTATTTACAGGACTGTGAATGAAGTAGCAAAGCCTGTCTATCATTACATAAGTAAGAGGCCCTTGTCTTGAATTCATCTCCCTACTCTGAGTTTCTATGTGAGGAAAAGTTAACTTAATATATGAATGAACCAAAACCTAATTCATTCTCTCTCCTCTCCTCTCCTCTCCTCTCCTCTTCTCTTCTCTTCTCTTCTCTCCCTCCCTCCTCTCTCTCTCTCTCAAATATCCAGGGCTGGAGGTATAGCTCAGTGGTAGAATGCTTGTGTAGAATGTACAAGACTCTATGTTCAATCTTTAGCATCACAAAAGAGCTCTGTTAGCCGATCAGCAGCAGCTGAACTTCAGCCAATCACAGGCAGGCAGTGAACCAGAGCATACCTAAATGAGGAAACTGCTTAGATGGAATCTGTCAAGTTAATTCTGTTTTACTTTTGCTTTGTGGGTATTACTCCATGCTCATGCTGTATTGTGGAATTCTCTGAACTTCTGAATCTGAGTGATGCCTGATTTATAAATTGTCCTTTGCTCAAATACACTCTTCAATATGTCTAAAGTTCGTTTTTAAATACAGTAAGGAATCTCCACACTGATTGGAACCTTGTTGTCACTTAGGATGGCTGTGGTACTTTTCAGGTGAGCTCTGGTCCTTTTTTTTGTGTTGCTTCCTGGCGCCAGCGCAGAGCTCTCAATTTACTGACACACATCCTTCATCATTCTGGCACAGACTTTCTAGCTTCCACCGCTGACCTTTGGCCTTCCCAATGCAGATCCATGAAACAGCCTTGTGTGAATTATTGTTGTGGGCTCTAGGCCTCCAGTTGTACTCGTGGGAGGCACTGTTACGGGCTGGACTTCAGGTCTAGGTCTTCAAATGGACTCATGCAGAATATTGTCATAGGATCCAGGCCCTTATCTGGATTATTTGGGGCCTTTAGTGTGTGGACAGATTTCCTGCACTTTTTGTGTTTGACTCTTTGGGTGACTATTATAAAATGATTCCATAAATTATTTCTTTCATTAAATTATTTTCCTTGAAGACTTTGACTACAACACTAGATGATGTGAGACAGGAAAAAAATGTTCACATGGGCAGGGGAAATACGGAAGGGGGAAGGGGAAAGGAAAACAATGAGAAAAGAAGGAACATTGGAAACAAAGGTTTTGTAAAAAAGAAGGGGTTGAAGGAAGGGTAAGGAAAGGAGAAAAAAAGAATGAAGTTACATTATGTACAGGTACAAATTTCCCATGGTGAGTGTGGTCATTATGTATACCAAAAATGCACCAATAAATTTAATTTTAATGTAAGTCTAAAATATTTACATTTATGGAATGTCTCTGCTTGCTTTTTCCCTTTAATTTCTTGAATAAGAGATAAAAATTTATAAAAAATACTTGGGGATAAAGATTATAAATCATAAATGATGGAGGGAGAGTTTATACATGTGCTATGGAACATTTATTTTCCCTAGATAATTTAAATGTGTTCTGGAACATTTATTTCTTCTTCTAGATAAAGACATCTAGTGAAACTTGATTGTTAGTGCTGAGGTATTATTTAACTAGAAGTGCAAACAGTAGAAGATTAATTTCACAAAGTATCTCTGGCTTAAATATTCATACATCACTGAGAAGCAAAAAACTTTATCAGGAGTTAAACAGTAGACCAAGCCTTTGTTCGCCTTGGTGAGGCTTCCTCTGACTTCTCAGCCTCTTCTGAACTAGTCAATGTCAATGTTTTTTAAAATTAATTCTATTCTATACAACTGTAAATGTGTCTAGTATTAGTCTCCTTGTGCTCATTAATTGGGATGTGTCAACTTGACATGAGGAAGAGCTACCTAACAAATCAGCAAGCTCTGAGCACGGCTGTGGCTGGCTGAGTGGGAAGTCAGCAGGCTGAGTGGACAGTACCAACCAACAGGCTTATAGCTTGGACAGAAAGAAAAGGGAAAGCACCTTTTCTAGAGGTGCTCCGGACACTGCCCCCAGACACTGCCCTCAGACACTGATTTCCAGTTTGTCCAACTTTCCAACACTGGATTTTTCAACCTTCCAACAAAGACTCACACAAATGACTCTCTATGGAGCTTCAAGGCCTTTGATCTTCAGCTACCACTGGATCCCCCAGTTCTCCAGAGTGCAAAGAGCCGGTTTTGATTCTCCATATGCTCTTATCCAGCAGATAGTCAATGGGACACTTCCAACTCTGTAAGTATGCCTAATAAATCCCATATAATCATGGAAAAAAATAGCATCTAAAAAATTATACCTAACTCCCCAAATTTTAGTCCAGTTTTTAGTGCCAGACATGATAAAATGCAAAATAAAATAAAATAGATAAAATACAAAACTTATTTTTTGAATAATTAAGAAGGTACTATTGCTACAGGCACCTGAGCTAGATAGAAATGTCATAGGCAGTGAGACAGGGCTAGGTTCTGGCAGGAGCCAGTGCAAAAGCCAGGATATCTTGCAACTGTGGGGAAAACAGAAACCTCATGCTGTGGGCCGGGCCTCAAGACAAAAGATCAAACAAATACACCTGCATTCTAAGAATTGAAATTCTAAATAGGTCTCTATCACCCAAGGGAGCCAGGAGTCACCATTCCAAATCCCTAAGGGAAGAGTCACTGATGGCTGCTTGCTACTGGCTGTCAGTCCCATTTGTCCCTGATTTAATGAATTTTGCCTGAGCAATTAGTGTTATTGGTTGACCATAGTTCTGACCCACGTTAAGTCCACCTTGAGAGTTCTCAGGTTTTCCCTAGTGTGGACCCAGCTTAACTTCTGTTTCCTAGAAAAGACAGAGTCCCAGAAACCCGCTCTGGACCCCTTCTGTCTCTCCCAGACAGAAGCTTTCTTTCTCTCAATAAACGTCTCTTAACCTCCATTGTTTCTAAAATTTATTCTTCAATTTTAGAAAACACAAACTCGTACTAGGACATCTAGTAGCTAGGGAGCTTCATCCCCCTATATCACCATGACTCCATGCTGCAGAGAAAAAAATGAATTCTCCAATGTTTTCTGACTTATAATAGTGGCATAAAGAGCTACCATTTGCCACCAGTGAGTGGCTTAAATAAAGCAAGTATCACAAGAAACTGACAAATGAGGGTTGATACCTAATTTCCCATAAGAAGTCCTCAATTTAACTTGTCTAAGATTGTTATTTTTCCCCATTAGACTGAAAACTGAGGATTTTTATTTTGATACGGTCTCTGTCCAGGTTGCTATAATGAAGTTCTGGAAGTTGAGTAGCTGAGATAATCAACAGGAATTTCTCATGAATCTGGAGGCTGGAAGTCTGAGACCAGGGTGCAGTCAAAGGGGCTCTCGTGAGGCCTTTTTCTCAGCTGCAGATTGCTGTCATCCCACGGCATCCTCACATGGTGGACTATGGTGAGAAAGTTCTCGGGGGGCCTCTGTCGTAGGACGCTGATCTCATTCCTTGAGGCCTCTACCTTCCTGACCCAGTTCCCAATGGCTGACTTTTTTTGGTACTGGGACTCAAACTGTAGATCTTACACTTGCCAGGCAGGTGCTTATGCTGATTGGCTAAATTCCCGGTCCAATGGCTGACTCTTAATACCAGTGTATTAGAGTTAAGACTTCAAAATATGGCTTTGGTGCTGGAGACATAAATATCAGTCTACTGCAAATTCCTAAATGTATCATTTTCTCACCCTGTGATACGTAATTAAAAGGATTCATCAGTGACAAATTATAGATTTTCTGGCAGTTATAAAAGAAGGAAAACTATGAAAAATATAAAATAAATCATATACTGTCTAAGCTTCTTCCCCCAGATCTCTGCTTTTGGTAATATAAAAAACATAATCAGAACACCTATCTGCTATGGTTAAAAGGCACTGTTTGCATGGCTACAGACGTGTTGCAGTCATGTGACTGATTTCATTGAAGAAAACGCTCCAATTTTAAATATATATATTACATAAGAGACAGTAAAGAGCCCCCCTCTGCTCGGCTTCTGTGTAAATCTCTCCTTGCTAATGCTGCACTTTGAACCTGCTCTGCAATAATCCACAAAACTCTCCTGAGTGCCTACCCCTGAGGCACCATCACCTTACTTTTTCCCTTCACCAACTCTTTTCTTTTCTGCAAAGCTTTCTGAAGCACAGCTTCTTGGAACAAGAGAATAACAAACACTAAAATTATGGCTATCAATCACTTTTAGATAAAGCAGAGCATCTTCCAGCCTCCCTGAATTGATTTACTTTCCTCCCTTGAGAAACTAGCAGAGAGTAGTTAGAACCCATGCAGGGGACTGAATCAATATCAGAGAGGGAAATGCTTCCTGGAGGTAATCATGTGTCAAGTAGCAGGTACTTGCAGGACTAATTAACAGAGGTAAGCTGCTTATTCAGCTTCATTTACAACCAGCTAGGTAAGCCACAAAACCTCATGTTTTCCATGTAAGTATCAATCTTTGCTCCCATGTATAAAGAATTCAAGTGTCATGTGTCATATTCTTTCTACAATTCCAATACCATCAAGGCATCTTTCAGTGACATGCAGAATGGCCATTGAACCCTAGTGCTAAGTGAGATGAATTTTTTAGTTGGGTGAGAAGGTAATAATTAGAATGATATTAATAAAATGCTCTCTGAATACCATTTATTCACTGAGAGAGCTAAATCTGTCAGTCTTATACACTCTCCTTTTGGACCCTAATCATATAATACAGATTTCAAGTGTATTGCAAAACATATATTACTGAAATTTGTTATTGATAACCTTTTTTTGAGACATGGTATATAGTAAAGGCTGGTTTTAGACTCACCAGGTAGTCCAGGATGGCCTCAAACTCTCAGTGAGCCTCCTGCCTCAATCCTGAGTGCTGGGATTACAGGCATACACTACCGTACCTGGCTTTTGCTATTTGAAGTACACAAACCAGTTGCATTAATTACATTCATGACACTATTTCTAAAACTCTATCATTCAAACAGAATTTTGCATCTGTTAAGCAATAACTCCCTACCACCACATACATACTTGGTGCCTGATAACCTCTATTCTATTTGTCTCTATAAATTTATCTAGTATAGAAATTCCATGCAGGTGGAATTATACAATAGTTTTCCCTTTGTGACTGGTTTATTTCACCTAACACAATATTTTCAAGCCTATCTATTCTCTAGCATGGATTCTGTCTCTCTTTCTCTGTTTCTCTCTCCTTCCTTCCTTCCTTCCTTCCTTCCTTCCTTCCTTCCTTCCTTCCTTCCTTCCTTCCTTCCTTCCTTCTTGCAGGGCTGGGAATTGAATCCATGGCCTAAACACTGAGCAATGTCCTCAGCTCCTCTTTTTAAAAATTTTTTGAGCCAATTTCTTGCTAAGTGTCTAAGTTGCCTAGGTTGGGCTCAGACTTCTGATTCTCCTGCCTCAACCTTCCAGGGAGCTGAGATTATAGGCATGGACCACTTACCCACTCAGCTGAATGGTTTCTTCCTGTAGAGATATAGGCTGAATAAAATTCCACCGTATGTATGATTGATTCTCCTCATTTACAAGTTTCACATTTGTGAGTCTGCTTTTCTTGTTATGATTTATTTGTAACCCCAAAATCAATATCCAAGGGGCTTTTGTGGTCATTTATATATATTTACAGGGTGGTAAAACTTTTTTTCAGATCATTTTCTCCATTAGTATATATATATTTTTAGTACCTAATGTTTATTAGGACCACTATAGAAATCAGTATGAAAATTTCTACAAAAACAAAAACACCACTCTTTGATCCTGCTGTTCCTCTTCTAGGTGTCTTCCCAAAAGAGATAAAGATAACATATTACAGTGATACGTGCATACCTATTTTTATAGCAGCACTACACATGATAGCTAAATCTTGGTTGTAAAATATTTGAACCATTGTACTCATGTTTTCAGCTGAGATTAAAGAAGACAGTGTTTTGTTTTCTTACTTTAGTCCTCATACCATTTTTGAGATTTATCTGGTGACATGTTTTTCCCATTGGAAGCACATGCTTTTTGATGGCGATCCCACTATTTAATGTGGCTCCTAAACACAGTGCTAAAGTACCTAAATGCAAGGAGGTTAGGATGTGCCTTATAGAGAAAACATGTTATAGAATCTTTGCTGAAGCATGAATTATATAGGATCACCTGTATTACATAGATGAATAAATAATATATATTAAATATGTCCTTAAACAGAAACTTATAAGATGAATTTATGGACTGATTAATTAATGAAAATGTTGTGAGTAGACAGATGTTCACAGGAACCTCATTCTGTATTTCCCATAATAACTGTGATTCAGTATTTGCTACTTTGTTGCCAGCTTTGACAATAGCACATGATTACCAGGATAATGAGAACTGATTGTACAGATTACATTTTGCTGATCTTCTATTTGTTGATGGAAGCTTACATTGTCTCCACCTCTTGAGTTATCGTGACTAATGCTGCTATGAACGTTAGTGTTCAAGATCATTTCAGTTTCTTTCCTTCTTATCACTGCAAAGACTGATTCTTGCAGGTAAAGGAACTACCTCATTTACACTGGAGTTGAGGTAACTGAGATCACTTGGTGCTTTAACCTACAGGTGGGCAAATTTTTTTCTGTAAAGATTCACATAACAAATATTAGACTTTCTACACTGAGACAAAAATTGAGGTGAGAGATTTTTATAAAATAAGATGGAAAACAAATAGAATTTTTATTGATAAAATTCAAAATATAATAATTGAATACAAGTTTTGAAATGCAACTCTCCTATTTGGAATCTTATTTAGTGTAGTTGAGGTACAAAGTTAATGTTCTCAATAACTAAATCAGTCAGAAATAGTAATGGAAAAACCATTCTGTCTTTGTGTGCTGTGAAAAAACATGTGAGGGTCTGATTTGACCTATAAGCTATAGTTTACCGGTTCCTGTACTTCAATCAAATAGTTCTCCTTGTTTCTGAGAACTACTGAGAAGGTATGATGTAGCCAACAATGAAAGTTGAATAAGGGTTGTTAATAATACACCATGTGCTTGCGTACTCCCAAAACTTCAGCCCCACCATTTCAGTTCTCTTTGAAAAGTTACTTCAGGGGAGGAGCTAAAGATAGCCAATCAGTGAGCAACAAAATACAGAGCCTCCCAAGGAGAAAAAACTCATATGCCAGAATAAGACATCCTGGAGAGATCCAAACAGAGGGAAATGGATCCTCTTGACACAGGAAGAAATTAAAACCAAAAAAAGCTTGTCAAACACACAGTCTTGGGACTACAATTGGAACAGCTAAAATTACCGGACATGGCACTTTTGCTGTGACCCACCAAGCCACCCAAATTTGTTCCTGCCACTACTCACAGGAGCCACAGCCACGCTGAAGTTGGGGGTTGGTGAGCCCAACAGAGAAAAGAGCCGGTGAAGGACCTTCACTAACCCATAGTCAGTGCTGGGACTAAGACCTCCCCCCACAGAAAGGGTGCTGCCAAATGGGCAACATATTGGAATCAGGCTGGAGGAGCCTGAACTAGGAACAACAGTGACTTCAGTTGGTTGCTCCCTCCCTAGAGCAGATTTGTGGGATTTGCTTGGCCTGGGCCACACCCCTGGCTGGGACATAATAAGCCATCCCAAACTGATTCCCTACTCCTAGTTAGCACACACTAACCTGGTGAAGGCCCCTGAAGTATGACAGGTCCAGTGGGGAGGGGCCAGCATATGCATCCCCTGCTTACACCTTAGTGACAAGAGCAAACAGGAGAGGGCAGAAATCCCTCACCAGCATGCTTCAGAAGAACCATAACCAACAAGGAAAGGGGCTGAGACCTCCACTATATATCTGTATGGAAGAAACCAAAACCATGACAAGAGAGAGAAACAAGAAAAAGCCCCCAACCCAAAACCCTGAGAACACTGATCCAGGAGAGGGAAAAACAAAAGAGACTGAGGGCAGCAAACATGCAACATCAGACATGGCTTCGTTGGACATTAAGATATATCTTTTGGACCTTGTAGGTGAGCTCAAAACTAAAATATTAAATCAGGTAAAGCAAGATATAAGTAGATTAATAAAAGAAATGGTAAGCATCTCTCAGGAATACACAGACAGAAGAAGGGAGGAACACAAAAAAAGGAGAGAAACATTCAATAAAGAATATAAAGAAAATCTAGAATACATGAAGCAAATTCAAGGAGATTGCCAGGAAATTAAAAACTCCATTGAAAGCTGGCAAAACTGCTTAAAAGAAACTAAGGATAGACTATCAAAACTTGAAGACAAGTTTGCAATGTATGATCATGAAAGGAAAGATCTCTTAAAAATAACAAGGAAACAGGCAGTAAGAATACAAAGGCTAGAAGACAACAAGAGAATCTATAATTTAAGAATAAATGTGAATGAAGAAGCAGGAATACAAACAGGTGAATTACAAAGGCTATTCACAGAAATAATTAAGGAAAACTTTCCAAGCATGGGAGAAGAAAATGACATTTGGTTATATGAGGCATACAGAACTCCAGCCACCTATAACCAAAACAGAGCTACACCCAGATATATAATAATCAACATACCAGAAATTCAATATAAAAGCAGGATATTAAAATCCATCAGAGAAAAGAAACAGATTACCTATAAAGGAAAGCCCATCAAGATCACAGCAGACTTCTCAACACAGACCATCAGATCAAGAAGAGCTTGGAGTGAAGTTTTCCAAGCCCTGAAAGAAAATAATCTCCAGCCCAGATTGATGTACCCTGCAAAACTGGCACTAGAAATTAATGGAAAAACAAGATGTTTCCATGACAAAGAGGAACTGGGGGAATTTGTAACCACCAATCCAACCCTACAGAGAATACTGAAGGACATTCTAGAGAAAGAGAAAAAAAATACCAGGATTTTAGGAACAGGGCAGAAAGGCCTCAATGAGTGGGGCAGGCAGAAGAATGAAGGAGAAAAGTGGACAAACAAAGGCAGAAAAATAGCATGGCAGAAATGAGGCAGAGAAGGATGGCTAGAATCTCTAACATAAATGGCCTTGATACACTATATTGTTAATAGTGCACCAGGATTTAAAACCCACATTACTCACACTACTCTGCTTAGATGTATTATATTCTGTTCCAGTCTGTCTACTTGTACTAGATTTAAGGGCAAAGACAGTTATCCTGAAAATAGCAGGATATAGTACAGTAATCATCCTTAATTTCCTATTAACTTAATCTAAAGCTCTGCATAACCTGCACTGTTTTACCATGACTGATTGTAATAGAATCTGGTTTGTTGGATCGCTGTTTTGTATTGATCGATTTTATTCAAAGCTGTTATGATTGATAGTATCAAGTCTGAGAGTATAGGCAACTGCACTTAAGATGACAAGATTCATTAGAATATCCACTCTGGTTTGATTATTACCTACCTTTGAAGTTTTATACTGTCTACAATGTTTTATTTTTACTAATATTGTTATGTACTATTATATTCAATTATAATGCTATATTCAATTATGCCTGATGATATAGACAATTCTATTGAAGATAATAAGAGACAACACAGTAACCATTGTAAATCACCTTGTACTGTGGTTTTATACAACTTTTTGGTTTCATGTTTTTATAGGAATTTGTTTTGTTTTGTCTTGCTATGTTTTGTTTTTCCCTCTAATACAGAAAGGATAGAAATACATATAGAGACTCGTGCATGCATAGCTGTTTATAGTCTCACTGTGTGATGATCTACTTTGTATGCTTTAATTTTGTAACTTGAACAACTATTTCTAAGAGGACAATATGTAATTTATCAACTAGTGATTTCTTACTGTTTATCTTTTTTTTTGAAATTCTGTATTATCTCTACCCTTTACATTTTTTTCTCTTTAAATAAACAAAGTAAATAAAAAAAAAGTTACTTCAAACCTTCAAAATCAGCTTGCATTATTCTTCTGTTCTCCTTTCAGTGAGGCATTCCTTGATCACACTGTTACAGATAAAAATTCCCTCTCCCCAGCAGTCATTTCTGATTACTCTTATCCTATATTATATCACTTTTTATATACTATATGATTTCTTCATTCATCATCTTTTCTGGTCACATGTCTTTTCCTGCTGGAATATAACCTTGATAAAAGAAGCAATATTCAGCTATTTTATTCACTTAATGTATTTTAAGTATCTACAATAGTTACTAATAAGTCTTCTATATTTGAATTAATGTTCATCTGTTATAGTTCTGGAAGAAAAAACTCTTTGTTTACAGATATGCCATGAAAAATATGTGAATTAATATAATGATTCTATTTGAGCATTCAACCCAAGGAAAACACAGCAAAACAAGCAACACAATAATGCTTTGAATTTTATATAGGAGAAATTGGAGCACAAGAAGTCTAATACATCCAAGCATACAGTACTAATATTATTACTACTACCATTTCATTATTCTCTCATAAACTAATTATTGAATAATGATCATATATTAGAAACTGTTCAATAATTTTACTTAATTTTTTACAATAACTCTGTGACATTAGAGGTAGCACATGACTGCTAAGCTCATATTTTAACTGTGTCTTAATTTTGTAAGTAATAGGCTGAAGCCAATTTATAGTCTCAGATGTTTTCATTATAAAAACAGAGTAAACATTGCAAAGAAAATTGTGAAGAAATGAATAATAAAAGGAAGGCATAAATAATTTTAATACAGTAGAATTGATTAATAAATTTGAGAGTTTATTGGAAAGAGAAAATAAGACATAAATGTTTCATAAGTCTGATCAAGTAAATGAAAGAAAAATATAAACAAAATTACAAAGCTCAAAACTCAGGTTATAACTCAAGTGCAGAAGAGGCAAAAAATATAAGGTCATATTATACAGTGATATTATAGGTTGAAATTGTCTCCACCCCAAATTCATTTGTTGAAACTCATATAACCTGTACATAAGAACATGGCCTTATTTGGAAAAAAGGCCTTTACTGAAGTAATTAAGCTAAAGTGACTGCATGAGAGTCAATTCTAATCCAACCTGATTAGTAATCTTATATAAAGGGGAAATTTGGATACAAAGATCCACACACACAAAAAGAAGACAAAGGAAGAAGATAGCCATCTGCAAAGCCAAGGAGAGGAGACCAGAACATGTCCTTCCCTCACGGTTCTCAGGAGAAATAAACCCTGTCAACAACTTGATTTAGGACTTCAGACTCTAGAACTGAGACAACAAGTTTTCATCGATTAAGCCACTCAATTTTTGATACTTTGTTTACCACAATTCCAGAAAACTAAAGTGGTTCCTACATTTGAATTTTTTTTGCAGTATGAATAATAAAAAGTAGTCTATTATCCTGTTATAATTGATTAGCATCTAGAATCTGCCTGGAAAGATGTACAATCAAAACTTATCTTAGACTTTTCTTCTACAACCCCTACTTCATATTTCGAAATCATTTGGATGTAAACAATAACAACATCTTTTCCCATGAAATTGCTGGCATTTTACTACTAGTGAGACCTTTGAGAATCCACAGTTCCTTTGTGAGTATCTGAAATGGGTTTGGAAAAGGAAAGAAATATATTTTCAGGCCAAAGGAAATCTGATAGAACAAGCTGCCTTACTCTAAGGCAAAAAGGCTGCTTTTAGATGGACAACTTGTGTCTGTTGTGGGTGGAAGCCTTTGGCTCCACAGAGTCTCTAGGAGCTGCCACAAATTTCATCACTGGATTTTGTTATTTTTCTTCTTGAAATCCAAGTCTCATAGTTAATGCCTGTTTGTTAGCATTCCAGAATAAAGAACTCTTTGTATTTCAGATCAAGACACAAAAATGAGAAATATGAAATGTTAACACAATGCTTTTACTTGAACATTAAACCCACTTCTATTTGAAATTCACATTTGACGGAATTTCCTTTGGTCTCTAAAGTATCCAAAAGAGAGGGGCAAGTTGACTGAAACCAGCACAGTGGTGATCCAGCCAGTGGCCAGAGTTTAAAGGTAGAATAAATTTGATAACACTTCCATTGAAGAACAAAACACCTCTCTATTAGCAGGACCAGATCCAAGGCCAGGTCAAGGTCAAATCTCAGAAATATAGACCTTGAAGTACTTAAATTAATATGAGAGAATTCAGGAGCAAGAGATGAGCATAAGTCATAAGAACCACTGAGCAGGACCAGACAGATATTTTAGGCTGTCTCCTTCTTGGGGTTGTTGTGACCCCTCAGATTCCATAAGCAAAGCCAGAATGGAAGAATTCTGCTTCTTGGAGCAAGAAGAAACAGCACATGTAGTGAAAATTAAGTAGGATTTGAGGTCAAGTAGACCTGAGTTCAAATTCTGACTCATCTGCTCCTAATTGTGTGACCAAAAGAGAATTAACCAATACAGCCTTCATGTCCTGCATCTGTAGCATGTGAGTAATAATGCATCACTTTTACCTCTACCACAGAGAGGTTTTGTTAAATATGATCATGGTGTAAATCTCCCAGTATGTCTGATACATAAGAGTTTAATAGGTGTTAGAAACATAAAACTGCCTCTGATTAGCGTGAGAGGTGTGCTGTGCTTCACAGATAGATCTGGTTTTTGTGGGCAGAGCATAAGACATACATGAGCTAAGAAGGTCTTGACAGAGATTTACATGAATGCAAACCCCAACAAATAGTTTGACCTCTTGCACAGCTTTGGTCTGGGATCATAACTGGCACCAGATTGGGTCTGGACATGGAATCCCAGACTGGAGAATTTTCTGCTCACTGCTTCCATCCTGTAACTACTTGTTCCCCTGTCTCAAGGCTTCTAGAACTGGGACATAATTCAAAGATGACTTTTTAGATACCTGAAGTCTTCAACTGTTTCATGGGGGCACAAAATCCATTGGCTTCTTGGGTTTTAGGCCAGAAATTTCCATTTGTCCTTCCTTTCCTTGAGGTGATTGGATGATGGCATCACCTAGGAGCCAGTGATGCTATCACCCTATCACTGGTATTATAGACACTGATGCGGGATTTCCAAGGGTTTTGAATCCTCAATGCATGAAATTTCCCACCACTGTGGAAAATAAAAAGATTGAACAGTTTTTACTCTTTTGCAGCCAAGACTATTTGAGTAGAATAAATCACTTTCAAAATAAAATGATTTTTTTCCTATAATATTTCATTTAAGGAACAAAAACTGATACATGGCCCCTCCAGTCACAAAGAGGAAGAAAGGTCTTCGAAAAGTGTTTGGTGGTTTGTATAAATTTTAAACCACCTTGCCTCACTGAGTCTAATAAAGTTGAAATTCCATACCCTTCAAAGCATGGCTACATTGAGTTCTGTGGATTGGTGAGAACAAAGTAGGAATGAAGATTCGAGTCAATGTGGCTCATTAATGAAGAGGCAAAAATTCCAGCTCAATTCACGTGGTTACTGGTATAGTCCCAGAGCAATGCTATAAGGCCAAATAAGCAAATATAACTACCTTCTTCACAAGGGCACATGTTTCAGTGTCCCCTAGAGAGTTAGTTTAAACAAATCGGTAACCTGACTTTACACAAACGTCACTGTCTTAAAGAAAAGTGACCCAGTATGAGCTTGACTCAGGGTAGTTTTCACAATAGTGATACCTTGTGAGAAGAACATGAGTTAAAAATAACCCATCTCCAAAGAGCATCGAGTAACCAATGATTTACTTGAAAAAGGTTTCTGAAACTTTCCTTTCCTTAGTCTAAGAAATCATGACTATGATCATGAGAGCAGTAATTTGATGAAAATTTTAGGCTCCCTCAAACTCTGGTGTATAGATTGATGATTGATGGCAAGGAGGAGGGTTTTTGTCCAGGAACCAAGTGCCCTTGTCCAACATTTTGATCATGCACTTAGAAATAACAGAGACAAGCCTTATCAAAACTGCAAACCATGTAAAATTTAACGAGAAGAATATAATAACGTATTAACTTCACATTATTATAACACCTGAGACAATTAACTTATAATTTTTTATGGCTTATGGATTTCAAGATTCCAGTCCAAAATGGTTGGACCCATTGTTTTGGACCTCCGGTAGGACAGCAATGCTAGGAAGCTCATGTCAGAGCAAAAATTTCCTGCCAGGAAGCAAAAGAGAGAAAGAGGAAGAGACTGGAGTTCCACAACAGCCTTCAGGGCACACCCCAATGACATAGGACCTCCCACAATGTTCCTCCTCTAAGACTTCTCTGCATCTCCTGATGGCATCAGCCTGGGGACCAATCCTTTAGCACATGGACTGCTGGGAGCACAGTCAATGCTGAAAACATGCCAGGAACAGAATTAGTTTCTAAAATGGGTGGCAGCGTGAGGCAAATCCTACAAGATGAAATTTAATGGGGCTAGCTATGAGAGTACACACACTCTCCAAAGTATCAAAATGGCACACGTGGATATTAGAGAAGAAGTAGCTTTAATAGAGTTGAGTAGAAAAGACATGACTCTAGTCAAAACAAAGTTCGATAGGAATAAGAACTGCGACGTACCTGCTAGCATAAAGTAACGCAAGTGTGTCATCTGGAGTGAAGGAGATAATAGCCTGCTCATATCCACACCTGTACCCCATGTGCACTTCCAATTCTCACACTTGAAGAGCAAAATGGATCAACAGGAGCATGCTGAGAGGAGAAAAATACAAAGCTGTTTTTTTCCCTCCCTCTGAGGAGAACTTGACAAAGCAGGGATGCATGGCCTGGAAAGATGATGACTTGGGGCTACAACAGCTGCTTTCAAATATCGTGAAGAGAAAGAATGAAACAAACTCTGTTCAGTATAGCACTAGGGTAAAATGAAGTCAACCAATGAAAGCTACAGAAGCATAGAATCTAATGTTATATAAGACTTTTCAGTGGTAACAAACAAGGTTGCATTTCCCTTAATTCTCACAGTCACAGCTGGTATAGCCCGACCATGTGTCACTTCAGAAATCTTTAAACTTGGTGTCTCGCTGTCTGCATTAGGATTCCACTGGAAGTAATAAACCCCAAAGTAATAGCAGTTTAAACCACACAGGACTATTTTTTTTCTCATATCAAGTTTGGAAATCAAACCAAACCAAAAAGACATCCAGAATGATCTGTGTTAATGAAGGATGTGAGTAAATCAATACTAAATGAAAAATCACAAAATCACCTATCATACTTATTGAAATGTTTCCTTTAAAAGTGGCAGATGACTGTTTTGCCAATAAAGTTATCCCTAGGTTATGTGAAATTTTCACTTACTGAGTTTATTTGGAAAACTCCTAGAACAAATATTTGCCTTCTGAGTTATCTTCAAAGACAGAATCCATATGGCCCCACCCTTTCCCACCTGAAGAACCAGACATGCTAGAAGTGAAAGATTGTCTTCTTTCCAGAGAGGCAATGAGCTCAGCACAGGAGGTCCCTCGTAAGATCAGAAAACAGTGAATTTGAAGCTTTTTACTAAGCATGAAATCCTCTGCCTCAAAAAACAAGCATCCAGCAATAAAAAAAATGTCTAGCCCTTACTTCAAATCTAACTTTTAAATCTAAATTTCCTTAAGAACAAAGTTACCTACCTATTTAAGAAGGGGGAAAGATGAATCAAAATCATGGATTACTTCAAAGCAATTCAGCATTTTCTATTATCTTTAATAATATCCTTATAACATCAAAAGGTTACTAAAGGGACTGGGGATATAGCTCAATGGTCAAGTGCACACTTGGCACGAACAAGACTGGGTTGGATCCCTAGAAATGGAGAACAAATATGGTCACTAATGTGACAATATGTTTTCCTTATTGGAGCTTAAACAGGAGTTTAAATACATACATTAAATAAATGCAGTTTGCAATTCAAGGTATTAGAATTCATTATTAATTTGGCAGCTAAAAGAGACTGTGTTAATATAGCTTTGAAAATGCTCCACCATACTGAATTTCAACGTATTTTCACCTGTATAGCTGTAAAATTTAACCCAAATATTGTAAGTAGCTAAAATAATCAGATTGAGCTATACTCTCATTTATAGCTAAATACTGATGATGGACTTGATTTCATAAAGTTTATATAAACCAGTCTTTGGGTGCATAATCCAGTTAGCAGAAATAGTACAAATTAAAATTTTTTTCTGGAAATATGAACAACATAAATCCAAAAGGAGGGATGTGAAGCTTAACATCAGTGTATGTGGAAAAAGAATTTCCAAACACTTTAAAACTTTTTACTGAATGTGTATATCCCACAAAGACAAAAACTGAAACAAAAGAGTGACACCACATAAGCAGTGTATTTTTCCTTTATATCAAAGACATCATATGTTTCCCACACTGGTTAAACTAGAATAAGAAACAAGGAACCTACACATCTACAGTCAATGAAGGAAACCATGATGAGGCAGGGTTTTAGAATCTTTCTTTAGGATTAGCAATGCAGAAAAAGGGGGTTACATTTAGTCTTTTACTGTATTATTTTGAGTAATACAAATAAAGTGTTAGCATTAAAACTGTAATGAAGCAGTTGTACCTTCATGATTTTCTGTTTTCTTTTAGCGGCATGCTTATTTTTCTGCCTGAATTTCTGAGGGCACAATGTGCAAGACAAAAAGAAGCTCATGAACCCCAGAGGTGGGAACGCACTTTGACATTGATTCTGGCATGGTGGCAGATCAGTGGGGTGTCTGAGAATGGACACTTCTCCAGATAATTGAAGGAGAAAAAGATTTAGTTCTCTAAATTTGGTGTTTACAAAGTTTTTTTTAAGATTAAAGAAGCAGGCTGTTGGATAGATCTTGAAGTGACTTGTGGCGAACCTTTCCCCCAAGAGTGAGTAGCAGAAGCTTCTATCCTGCCATGGTCAGGAAGGAAAGAAATGGAGATGGCCACACAGCATGCTTTTCATTGGCACACAAAGCTCAAATAGTGGTTCAGGAATTAGAAAGCTGATGCTTCTAAAATTGCTTATCTCCATTCACCATGCTGGTTCCTGGATAATGGGATGCTGCTGCAGAGACCAAACCAAAAAACAAACATCCCACAGTGTTCACAAAAGTACTTCCCAGAAATAGCATTTGAGACAGCAGCCAGAAAGCCTCTATGTCATTTCTGCTTCCATCTTAGTCTGTAGACTGCAGTATGTGGCCAGAATGTAATTGCAGTGTAATTTTAAGCTCCTTATGCAGATATTTCTTGATATTTTTGGCTTATAGTCTAGTCTAGTCATGTTTTGTAAATGTTGTCAGAATCAAAATGCCGTCTCTTGTGTCAAGCCCTAACAAAAAAATTAAATCTGAGAGGTTATGAATGAGGGAATCTCATGCATATATGCCTGGTAACTACTAATATAAAAGTCTACCAGATCTATAACCTAACACAGAAAATACTTCCACAAGGATGTCAGCCAACCATTGCCTAACCAACCTTGGACTGATACCTCCTCTTATAGCCGAGGACTATTGTTTCAAAAATACGTAATTCTTTTTCTTTGGTTCTAGAAAGCTTCCCCCATCCTTCAACTTCCTTCAATATGCACATGGATTTCCATGGCATGCATATTTCCATTGCCATTCTTGTCTATTCTTGAATAAATTCATGTTTGATGGCGAATCTCTATTATTTAGGTTGATAGTCTTGATAAACCTATTGTAAGTTGAAAAATATCAGAATTTGGAAATGCATTTGATACATCCAAGCTACAGAACCTCATAACTTAGCAACACAGTGCACTGGAGAGTATTTGCTGTTTATTCTTGTGATTGCTGGGCCACATGGTGGCTTGTTGCCACTTATGTCACTGCCCAGCATCATAAGAGGATTGGACCACATGTAGCTAAGCCAGCAAAAGATCAAAATTTCAAAATACAAAGTCTGGTTTCTTATGAATTTGGAGCACTTTCATAGTATTGTGAAACCTAAAAACCTTTAATGAAACCATTATAAAATTTGGGGACTATTTGTACTGGAGAGGTTTAGAATCAATGCTGTGTTGATCCATAATTTCAAATACAAAGGAGAAGATATCAAAGTCAGAGCAGGAGGTGCTATGATCTGACTTTGTGCAAAGATCGCCTTAGACTTTAGGCACAAGAGATGGCATTTTGGTTCTGACAACATTCACAAAACATGACTAGACTAGATTATAAGCCAAAAATGTCAAGAAATATCTGCATAAGGAGCTTAAAATTACACTGCAATTACATTCTGGCCACATTCTAGAGTCTACAGTGATCAGTGTCTTCAAAGGGAAAGAACCACTGTGGAGGGCATAAGAGGATGCTGGAAGTCAAGGTGGGGGTGGGGCGGAGAAAGGCCAGCTGTCAGATGATGATAAGGTGATGTGAAGCAGAGAAGAAAGGGAAGTTTGGGGTGTTTTGAAGGCAAAGCCGAAAGCATCTCTTGATGGAATGGTTATGGGTTGTTAGAGAAAGAAAAGATCTTAAATTTTTGCCTGAGTAAAAATACTGAGCTAGGGAAGAGAGTGGGAGATCTGATTTAGTCAAGAAAAAAGTACAGGAAGAGACTCCATGTAACTTGGGGAGGGGTAAGCTTGTTATTACCACACACATGGCATTTAAAATCATGAGATCAGACGACTGATAGATACACTTAACATAGTGCATTAGAAGTCTGAAGTCTGCAGATTTCAGTACCTCCCCCACTGAGTGCTGGGAAGGTCACAACAAAGGAGAGTGAGAAGAGCTAACCAGTAAAAGGAAGACTGAGACAGAGGCATCACTCTAGATGTCCAGAGCAAAAAATGAGGAGGAAGTGATCATTTGTTTACCATACTACTAGTGGGTTTCCTATGTTGGGGTGACAATTGATCAGTGGATGACAGAGATGATGGACTTGCACGGAATAGTAAAGGCAAAACTGTGACCAGAGTAGGTTCAAATTAAGGGATTTTTTTTCCAAGTTGGGAAATGAAAAAGCAGATGTGTTTACTTCTGGGAATGCTCCAGTAGTGGTGGCAATTTTTATGATTAAGATTACATTCTACTGTAGATTTCTGATACTGCCTTTTCTGCATAACATGGCATTTTCATATTTTAATTTTGCAGAGCGTTTCAGTGACTACATTCTACTGTGACATGAATATAATGATGTTAGGAGACTTCTCCTTAGGTATTTATGTTCATGCTTATTTACCACAATAAATAATAGTGGAAGGCACATGATTCTACTTGTCTATAACATCTCTCCACCTGTGTGTGTATTATTTTCAGTCAAGAGGTTTAAATATTTTAAAGTTCCATATACTGACACATTTGCCTTTGAAAAACCACATTCCACATTTTCAATTTGAGATTTACACAAAGAAAATGTTACATAGCTTCTATAGACCCCACTTTTCTCTCAGTGTTAAACTGATGGATCAGCAGAATCCTGAGTTTGTCACCTCAGTAGGATTGTTTAGAAGCAGTTGTTAAAGTTTCACTGCTGAGCTGAGCACTTTTGATTTGATATACTGTATATGCATATTTCTTTTAACATCCTCCAGCAGAATGGCTGAATTATGCTGAAAGCAAAGCCCTTTAGGTGAAGGATTTTACCTGACTGATGTTTTCGAGCTTCCTGAAGGCAGTGTTCCAGCTTATTGTCTGAAGTGGTAGGAAAGGTAGGTTTTTCCGGTTATTTCAAAATAGGAGGGATATGAATAAGTGCTAATTATATACCAAGAGACAAAACTACAAAACATTTAAGTATTCATTGGGCTTCTGTGATTCTAGAATTGAATAGCATCACATTCCATAAAATAGAATGTAAAACAAAATAAGCATTTTGAAGAGCTGAGCAGAAGCGTTTGGCTTTGTAGAAAAAAGAATTGAAAAATAGAAACAGGAAACAAAAGGGTAACTTTCCTTATAGGGTTAAAGCAGAGGAGATTTCCTGATTAGATGCAACTTGAGGAATCCTGGTTCTTTTTTTTTTTTTTTAATACTAGTCCATTTCAAAGCTCAGTTTGATTACATGTAACTTAGCAGAAATGGCTGCATCCTAGATTGGTCTAGTGGACTTGATGCAGGAGGACAATGCAAATCAAAGGATGCCCAATAAGTTTGTTCAATATAGAAGTATGATGAAAAATTATAATGGGCACTGCTGTCATATGGTCTCCAACAGAAAGGCAGGGTTATTCAGTGGAAGAAGTAGTGTATGACAAATTTCAACTTGTTCAGTGCAACTAATTGGTTCTGAGTTATGGTAGAAAGAAGGTATGCTTTAAAGTGCACCGTAAGTCATTGATCACAAATGGTATATTAACATATTTGGTTTTCAGTTTCATTGGAGTTGCACCATTGTGCTACTTCAGATTTCAGCTTTTTAAGCAATGTCATCATGGGAGATGAAACTTGGATCTATAGTTATGATCGTTAGACTAAGATTCAGAGTTCTCCATGGAAGTCACCAAATTCTCCTCCTGCAAATAAAAAGCCCATCAATTAAGCTCCAACATCAAGATGATGTTGATTGTGTTTTCTGACCTAGATGGACTTGTGCAAGCTGAGCTTGTAGCTAGAACACCATAGTGGACACTGAATACTAAAAGGGCTTGGTAGAGCTTTTCAGAAATGATGTGCATAGAAGACAGCCCGAGAAATGTTTCATCTTCCATCCTGGCAAATCTCCCTGCAACTCATCACTTCTGGTAGAATGATTGTTCTCAAACAAATATACTACAGTGAGTTCTAAACTCCATGATTTACTGGATCTAACACCATGTAACTTCTGGCTTTTCGCCAAAAGCAAACTGACCACGAAAGGTAAACACATTGAATTGATTCAAGGCATCAAGGTAGCTAGACAGCAGGACTAAAGATACTTATGGAAGAGGACTTACAGAACTACTTCAAAAAGCAGCAAGAGAAATGCAGTAAGTGTGTTAGAAGCAAGGGGGACTATTTTGAGGGTGATTTACAACAATGTGTCTTTTACTACAATAATTTAATATTATTAATAATTTAATGATATGATTTAAACATTCACTATATTCTTAGATCACTGGGAACTTTTTGATAATTCTCTGGAGCATGGAGAGAGGTAAAGGAAATAAATAAAATAAATTATAAGCAATAAGTCAGCAGAATTCTTTAATATTCTGCAGCTGAAAAAATTGCTGCTTGATTTAGGATAGAATTAGAGGGAAAGATTTATACTTTACAGCTGCTCCTCTTTGTCTAACTGCAAAATATCTATACTCACTAATTTCATAACTTGCAGCCATAACTCCTTTGGAATTATAAATAATCAAAAATCTCAAACACAATGGTGCTTTACTGATTTTAATATATTGAGAACGAACATAATTTATAGTTTTTATACATTGTAGTTTGCATAATATGACATAGATATCTAAAAGATTTGCCTGTTTGCTTTTAGTAGCTGAAGTACAGTATTTTAGAATCATTTAAGATTCTGTGTAAAAGCCCTAAAGAAAATCACTCAACAGTAAGGTAAGACTATTTAAAAACCAAGCTCCTTTTAGAAGAGAACAAGAAGTCACCAAGAAGCAAGCTTCCCATGTGTGGGCCTCTGTGGGGAGAGCCAGATGCTAGCCCCTTGTGGGGTGCAGGCAGGGAAACAAGAAAGGCCAACCCACTCCCCATCTCCCACCCCCGCTGTAAGTGACCAGCTGATCTTGAGAAACACAGGCAGCAATGATAGCTATTGAGGTAAAATACAATTTAATGCTTGTAGTGTTTGGTGTTTCACTGACTTTGCAGGTCTAAAATCTGTAGTCTGACCATCTATTCAGAGGATAACAGTGTGCAATGTGGCATCTATGGGGGATCTCTTTCTGAGGATGGTGGCCATTGTTGGTTTCTTATTGTCTTGTTTTGAGGTCCTGTATAATTTTCATTATTTTGTTGGGTTGGATTTTTTTTGGTTTTTTGATACCAGGGGTCGAACTCATGACCTCACGCTTGCCAAGCAGGCATTTACGCTGCTGAGCTACACCACCGGCCCTAGGTTGGGTTTGTTCTGTTTTGTTTGATTTTATTGTATTCAATGGCATGGGCAGCTATTTCAGGGATGGCAAGATATTTGTGATAGCCATTTTGGATTTGCTCTTATCTTGTTTTGAAGCCCTTTGTTTCATTCATTGTTTTGTTTTTATTTATTCTATTCTTGTTCTGTTCTGTTTGATTTTTACTGTCTGAATGTTTCTGAAGCTGTTTTGAGGACAGCAAGGGGCACTGGGGTAACCATGGTTGATTTCCTATTGTTTTGAAGTCCTGTGTCATTTACAATGGTTTGTTTTGACTGGCTTTATTCTGTTTTATTTTGCTTACTTTTATTCTCTTATTAAAAAAAAGTTCATTTTAGTATAAATTCTCACTTCTTATCTGTAAATCCAGAATGGAAAAGCTCTGAAAATTGAGAAAAAAAGATGTTTGGCTGCAAAACCTGATTTGACAGAACTTTGGCCATGAAACTTGACTTAAATGACTCGAGGCTATAATTAGTCTTTATTCTTCCTGCTTTATATAAATATTCTTACATTTCAATGCAGAGATATTAGTGTATTAAATTATTGATGTTGCTTTGGAAAACTATTCAAAAATCCTGAATAGCAAAGCATTTGATTCCCAGGGTCTCAGAAGAATTAGAAACTAAGATACTGTGGTTTAACATTTCCTTCTCTGAAAAGAATTGGTGAATGATCAGAGCTCCTTAATAACAGAATTCTTAAAGTCAAACTTTAAATTAGAATGAACACTATATTCCTATTTTTCAAGTTTTGTTGAAATTCCTTATATCCAATTAAAATACAAAGAAGTTTTGATGACTAAGAAATAAGTGTGGTTAAATTATATATATTTTCATTCTGTCGTTTCCATTTCTAGGTCCCTATCAACACATAAATTCTTTTTATATATTTTATATATAATTGACTTTATCAACTTATTGTTAAACAGAAATTTACTTCTGTTGTCAATTTTCTCATGTTGAGATTATAGACACAGGTAAAGATAGATGGACCCAGCTTCCAAGATGTTCCTGGACAGTAATTTCTACATTAGTATATGTTTTAGTCATTTTTTTTTCAATGCTGAGACAAAATACTCAACACCCACAAGTTAGTGGAGAAAAGGTTTATTTAGCTCACAGTTTATAGAAGTTTGAGTCCATAATCAGCTGGCTTCAAGGTAGGGTGGCACATAGTAGAGAGGGCAGCAGTTCATGGTGGTAGAAAATAGAAAAGCAACAGGTGAGAGAGAGAGACAAGCCTTCTTCTGTTCCTTAGGTTGTTTACAATCCACAGAGATCAGGGCAGTGCCAGTCTAATCAGTGGACTGATCCAGCAATCACCCATCCTTAATCCCAGCACCCCTAATCCAGCACTGCATTACAAAACAATCATATTCTCTAGATTCAGTCACCTTAAAAGAAGGCACCCTTATGGCTGCATGATGATTTGGGGGGCCATCTAGATATAAACCATAACATGACATCCCTGACCTCCCAAAGACTCATACACATCCTTTTATGTGAAAGACATTTAGTCCATCTTGAGTCTCCTTTGAGATTTAAGGCAAACTCTTAGCTGTGAGCCCTGTACAAATGGGAAGAAAAAGTTAAACACTTCCAACATTCAGCAGCACAAGATAGACATTTCCATTACAAACTTCTGCCAATCTAGTCAATGGCTGATCCAGCAATCACCCAGCACCCTTGATCCCAACACCCATAATCCCAGCATCACACTGTGAATCAATCTCACACTTTGGATTCAGCCACCTGTGGCAAAACCTATGACAACCACATGAGGCTTTGGGGGGGTGCATCTAGACACAAATTGTAAAAGTAGATTCTAAAAATACTCAATTTAAATACCACCCAAGGTAGAAAACAACTAAAATAATCTTGATTTGGGAGCTATTTTATGTTTTTTTGCTAATTTATTTCAAAGAGACAATGCATGAAAAAATTTTTGATTTGTCTCAAATAGACATAGAGATGCCAAATTAAATATATAGTCTATTTGCTATTAATTTACATAAGACGTAGAGATGGCTAGAGAACTTCTCAGAAACCAGATGAACTAAGAACAGGACTGGAACATTTTTCCTCAATCAGATCTTTCAGTTTCAACTAAGGTAGGCCAGCAAAGGATAATTATAATCCTATTCAAGTACATCATCCTATTTTAGGGAGGGGGCTCAATTACATATTTACTTGGTTAGATTAAAGAGTTTTAAAAATGTCCAAGTCCTGCAGTGAAAACTAAAATGTCTCACACAAGGAGACTACTCTTGGTAGTCTTGAGGGGCCTCAAGAATAAAGCTGGAAGCCTTTCCACTAGGAAACCAACTCAGATAAGGTGAGGTACTGGCCAGAGACCAAGGGGGACCTGAAAGTCCTGGTATAGAAAAGAAGTGACAAAAACTAGTGGTTGCCAACCAGCTACTAAAATGATAATGGCATGTGTTAGTATTTTCTTATTGTATCTTAATAACTTCCAACTATTTCCCCCTAGTACCTAAAATCTGGCATGATTATGACATTTACAGATTTATTCTAGATACTCCAGATTACTGTGCTGATATGGAATTTATAAGCAAACTTGGCAAAAACAAAGCCAAATGAAACAAAACAAATGGAACTGACCCAGAAGTTTTGAATATGGAGACCTATACAAAAGGAGAGTTTATTTGGGGCAGATATGGTGAATTTTGATTTATTCAGTGGCATTAAGAGGGCTTTAAAAATTTTTAGAGCTTTAGAACATATGAAAACAGCATGTTAGTATCAGACACTTGGATACTGTCATCCTGGTACCCATCATCTTTTTCGCCTCTGCCTAATACAGAAGTCGAAACTCGAAACCTCACTGTGACTTGCCAGTGGAATGTGACCATTAGAGCCCGTGCTGGGATTGCCTGGGAAGTGAGCTCCTCTAAACTCCATTTTGCTGCCCAGAGAGCTGCTGGGTCTGGGTAGGACAGCTTGAGGGTGCTTTTGGAGTATCCAGTACAGGACTACGTCCACCCAGTCCTGTCACCTTCTAGGTTTAATGCATGTTTGCTCTTGATATTAGCAGTAGTAGCCACATATAACTGAGTTCCCTGGCTCTGGTTTAAGCATAGAACAGATGACCACCCAAGATATGAAATACTTGGATGAGGTGATCTTGGTGCACATACATTACTTTCCTGTTGTCCTTGTTCTTCTTTCACGGACGAACTGCCCTTTCTGTGTCCCATATGATCCTAGAGGACTGTTTATGAAGGTCTCTTGGACTGTATGTGCTGCTATAACAGAATCTACAAACTGGATAATGTGTAAAGAACAGATAATTTATTCTTCACAGTTCTAAAATTTGGAAACTGTTCAAGCTAAAGGCACCAGCAGTTTCAGTTGGCTGCTGAGGGCTACAACCTCTAGAGGGGAGGAATGCCCTTAAGTGGCAAAGGAGTAAAACTTCTTAGTTATAGGTGCAGAATGGCAGCTCCCGAGCCTGACCTGGGAGCAAGCCGTGCCCTGCTCTGGTACCAACCTTCTGAAACAAGAATACCTTGAATCGTACACCAGATGTTAATCTTCCAGCAAAGATCAAGTGGGACCCCTGGATCAACTATCAAAGGTAGAAAAGGGTAAAAGGATGGCAGCATTTGACTAATAAGCCCTCTTGTACTTGCAGTGATCTGTTCTGCTTGCAGGATGTATCTTCTCATTCTCCTTCAAAGTACTCTTTTGTCCCTGAGAACTTCTTTTGTATTTATCCTTTTCTGTTCTTTTTCTTATTTCTACTCTAAAATAAGTAGTCATCTTTTACATCCACCAATTGTCCTGACCAACTCCTTGATCAGGGCAAATAAAGAACCTGGAAAATACTGCTTGTTCCTTGCCCATCTGATAACATATTGCATTTGGTGACATCTGAATTTTGGAGGGGGCACCTTCAACCTATAGCATTCTGCCCCTGCCTCCAATCCCCATTCACTCTTTTTCCTGCATACACAAATATTTTCATTCTATCCCAATGTTTCTCAAAGTCTTAACTTATTTAGCCTCAACTACACCAGCCTCAAGTTTAACGTCCCATCCAAATCAGATGTGAATGAGGCTCAAGGTATAATCTATGCTAAAGCAAATTTCCCTCTGGCTGTGAGCCTCAAATAAATTATGTGCTTCCAAAACCCAATGATGGCACAGACATAGAACAAACATTTTCATTCTCAAAGAGAGTGGGAAAGAGGAAATAATAGGTCTCAAATAAATTCACGACCAAACAGGGTGGGCAATATTCCATCTTAAAGCTTGAGAATGACTCTGTACCACCTTCTAGATTCACTGGGGTAAGGTCTGGGCCTCGAGGTGCTGGGAAGCCTTGGCCGTATGGCTTTGCTAGTCACAGTTCACATACACAGCTGTTCTCATGCCTTGGAGTTAGGTACCTGTGGCTCCCCCAGCTGGCATTACGCACTATCCGATCTACAGTTTTGAGGTCTCACTAGCAGCTTTTTCCCCAAGTTCCACTAAATAGTGTCCTAGTGGAGACTCTAGGACCCCACTCCTGCACCAAATCTCTGTCTGGGCTGTGGGCTATCCAGGATATCATGTGAAATCTAGCTGGAGGAAGTCATTCGTCTAGAGCTCTTCCATTTTTTGTGCCTGCAGAGTCATCACAACCTAGATGTGGTACTGCCGCAGGCTCACTTCTGGAACAACAGCCACTCTGCCCCTGGGCCACAGCTGGGTAACCAGGAATTGCTGTATGGAATGCAAAGAACAGAGACTTGAGAGAGCCATGGGTACTAAACCTAAACCCTGTGGATACCCTGGATTACTCCTTCAAACAGTTCTGTCCTTTAAGTCCCAACAGTTTGGGCCCATGATGGGAAGAACAGCCTCAAAATTCCCACAATGCCTTCGGGGATGATTCTTCCATGTCTTCATGAATAGTGTCTGGCTTCTTCCTATCCATGCTCATCTTCTCATCAAACTGTCTAAAGACTACACTTTTGCATTTTATGATCAGAAGAAAGTTCTCCAAACTGTGTGTTCTGCTTTCTAATTATAAATTCTGCCTTTAAATAATCTGCCTCTTACTGTGCTTTATTATAAATATCAAGAAAAACCAAAGAACACCCTCCATAATTTGTTGCTCAGTTTTCCATTAGTTTAACACTCTGAAGACTGCCCTTCTTAAAATCCTAGACAAGGACATAATTCTGCTAAGTGCTCTGCTAATTTGTACTAAAATGACCTTTCCTCCAGTTTCTAGCTTATAGAAACTTGTAGTTTATTTTCCTTAGAGACCTCATTAGAATAGTCTTCGCTGACCATGTTCCTACCAGCGCTCTGTTCAAGCTCCTACGTGGTTTCTAAGAAGACACGGTCTCTTTACAGGTTCTCCTTTACTTCCAAACCATCATCAGAATCATCCTGAATGAGGCACTTGTGGAAATGAGGAAAAAAGAAAAAAGAGTCATGATGACATTGTGTGACTATCTTGATCAAGCTGTTTCTAAAATTGCCAAAGAGACTTCCTCAACAAGTGAGTCAATAAATTCTGGTTTTGATTTAAGTTATTTTGGATTGACTTTCATGTCATGCAGCAAGAGAAGTTCTGCCTAGCAGAGGAAATATGGTTTTTTAAAAATCCTGAGAGAGTTGCCAGGCATGGTGGCACATGCCTGTAATAGCAGAACATGGGAAGTTGAGGCAGGAGGATCTTCATGAGTTGGAGACCAGCTGTGCTGTACATAGTGAGTTCAGGGCCAGGCTGAAATACATAGAGTGATCCTATCTGAAAAAATAAAATAAAGTTCTGAGAGAATGAGATTTCCAGAATAGTTTCCCTTTTCTTAGGGACCAGATCTTATCCATATCATGCACTTTGTGCATACTTCCTTTTTTGTACAGAAACCCTGAAAAATAATTTTGAAATCTATACTTGCATGTGTGTGTATATGTATGTGTGGCAGAGAGAGAGAGAGAGAGAGAGAGAGAGAGAGAGAGAGAGAGAGAAAGAGAGAGAGGAGGAGGAGGAGGAAAAGTAAAGGAAACTACTTTTTATGGCTCAAAAATAGAGGTATAATATGTTGCATACTCCAACAGAAATAACCCTCATGATGACTGATCTCTCCAAGGTTTCCACTCTATCAGTAGGCATTTCCCACCCCATCACCAGAAAAACAATCAGTGATTCTCCCTTCCCATGCACAAATGCATATATCCATGTATAGCATTTCTGGTGAGGTTTTCATGGATTAATGAATCATTATTACATGGTACATGACATATATATATATACACATGAAATCTTGAAAAATTATGAAGAAAAAACATCAAAATAAAGTTTGAAGCTGGGCCTGGTGGCACACACCTATAATCTAAGCACTCTTAGAGACTGATGCAGGAGGATTCCAAGTTTGAGCCCAGGCTGGGCAACTTTGTGACTCAGTAAAACCCTCTCTCCAAATTTAAAAAGGGCTAGGTTACAGCTCTGTGTGGAGGCCCTGGAATCAATCTTCAGTACTGCAGTAGGAGTAGTACTAACAGTGATGATAAGATAATAATTTTCATAACTGGATTTGGAATCCTCTTCTGCCAATCCCTGTCTCAGCTTTTTACCACTCTTGACTCATTGCTAATGGTATTCTAGAAGGGTAGCCTCGGGCTGGGGCTATAACTCAGTAATACAGCACTTGCTTACGGAGCCCGAGGCCCTGAGCAGCATGGTCAGAATGAATGAATGAATGAATTGGTAACCTAATTCCATTTCATCTTTGCAACACTCTTTTAGCAGAAAGGGAAAGAGACGCTGTGAAGAGGCTAAGAACATAGATAGTTTCCACATTCAAGAGAGTGGAGCCAGGACAAAATTATCTGGCTGTAAATTTCTTTCTATTATCTTAAGCTGTCTGTAAAGTATCTGTTACTGATGTTATAGTAGCATCCACATCTAAAGGGAGGATATGGAGAAAAAATATGATGGAGAGACCTCATGATACACTGGAACTGGCAAACACCAGGCCCCAGGGCCCATCCAGGCATCTCTTTCCAACTCTGGGCTCAGTGGCATCACACTGGTAGCTTGCAAATGGATACAGTAAGAGTGTTTATACCACAAGGATTGGAATACGCTATGAACCTGCATTTTATGTGACAAGCCAGTTGGTAAAATTTAATGGCTCACCACCGCCTACAGACAATGAACATGGCAAGTCACACTTGTTTTATAGGTATTTTATCATAACGTATGTAACAAATATAATGTTGTTAGTATACATTCTTAATATTAGTCTCAAAAGAACTTACTTCTACTCAGTCATCTAATTTATAATTATAAAATTAAAAATTTAACTAGAATTCTAATTAAGGCAACTAATATAAGAAAGTAACTCAGCAAGTATTCGTTTTCAAGCTAAATTTTGACAAGAAAGAAAAATTTCACAAGACCTATTTTAAGCCATAGAATGTGTCTCCTCACTAGAAGGTGGGTGTCAGGCGTGAGGGTGCTGGGGTTTAAGAGATATTGGGTTTCACTCCTCTCAGGGGACCCAGTAGTAGGAAGGGGAAACAATGACAGCTGCTAAGTTCTACTTTCCAGTCTTTTGCCAGCACATGTGGCCTTTCCACTTGGAAAACATCATTATTCTCTGCAAAACCTCCCCCGTCAGTGTACCAGCCAAAGTGGAGACAAGTTCCTGAGAAAACGTTTCACTATCCTAGACATCGGAGTAATACGAAGACCACTATTTTTCAGGGAGGAAAGATGTCAGAAAAATATTGAGTGGAGATGAATAAGTAGGGTGTCAGAGATGGTTCATCACAGACAACAGCTTAATACAAAAGGCTTCTTGTCACTTTAGTTTATCGTAAGAATCTGAATTGCCATGGTTGGTTCAGAAAACCAATTAAAATAATAATAATTTACAGTTTGATTAAGATTTAGATCTCAAATTTCCTTGGTTGAATAAATGTAAAATTTTTCTGTCTTTGGCATTATAACAAAATATGGAAAAGAGAATATGAAGTGGATATTAAAGTAGAGTCCAAAAAATATGGGGCCTTGTATTGTGTAACAAATTTGTGTAAAATTTAATGTACTAAAATCTATTAGAAGAATATATATACATATACATCTACATATACATATATATATTAGCAAAGAGATATATTACAGAAAAGTAAATTATGAAGGTCAAAAAAGTGAGTGTCGTCTGTTGTACATGTAGCCAGAAATAAGGGAAATCACTTCTGTGATACAGTGGAAGATCTTAAGGACCAAATGGAATACAGGCCAGTCCCTATACCATGGCTGAATGGATAAACACCAATAAAGGTATAAATACCTTCTAACTGGAAAAAAATTAGAGATTTGAAAAAATATTAATCCATCATCTGTCTTATAAATTTTTCTCTGGAAATGAATTAGGGGAATTTAACCCAGCTACTCCAGGTTCACAGAGCACATGGTATTTTGGTCTCTTGTTGAGCACTGAGACTCCATACCCATCACCCATCACTTATAGAAGGAAGGGATTATTTGGACTCACAGTTACGTTCCATAGTCACCAGACAGCAAGTCAGAATGTCAAGACAGAGGGGAAGAGATGAGGAAAACTGCTCACATAATGGCAGTCAAGACTCAGAAAGAGAAAGCAGGAGACAGAGAGGAGATGTATCCTTCCAAATCAGTCCTCCAATGGCCCACCACTGGCCAAGTCTTCACCTTCTAACAGGAAGTCACCTGCAAAGCCCTACCTCTGAGTGCATGAGACTCTGGGGGTACAATGCAGATCCAAACCACAACACTAGGGTCCCCAGAGTGAGACCAAGCTTCTGTGAATGGTACCAAAGGGAAGGGTCCAGACCTGGGTTCAGAGGCACCCAGGCTTTCATCCTGCCTCTAGACTGATTTGCCATAGCTCATTTGTTTTTCTTACTTGGAAAACTAGGTAGCTAGATTATTGATGTCCAGTGGTCCTGTCCTGTCCTTACATTCCTGGCTAGTTCCTGAGATCATAGGGCCATCTGCAATGTCACTTCCCAGCACGGCCGCAGTTTTGACCTCTTTGTCATTATTCACATTAGCATACAGGCTCTTTGATTTCTTCATGCTGTGTCATTTTTATTAGTAATTTTAAAATTTCAATACAGATGCCATGGAGACTTACAGTGGGCATTCAGGTGGTACCCAACCTTATCTGATCTTTAGAATCTCTGGGATTTAAATATATAAATATTTTATACCAAGGAATATACAAATATTTTATACCAAGGAATTGTGACTCAGTTGCTGTAATGTATATTGTGGGCATAGAGAACATTCAGAGTTCCCTGGATGACTTTCTCTATAGGTAGTGTTGAAGACTATTGCATTAAAAGCATTTTCAGGCTCTCATTTTATAAATAATATCCTGCTACCATGACTAAATGCAGTTTCCTAGCCTGCATTTGTAATTCCGAAGGCAATGCAACAACAAGTCAGCTGTAGGGCCCCATAATACAATTAGCTTCCACAAGTACCACCTTCGAGTACATGAGGCTCTGAGGAACAAACCAAAGAGTTCTCCAAAAGAGCTCTGTGGCGAGCCTGACCTCACTCCCAACCCTGCCCTCTAAAAGCCAGAAGTATTATGTGTGACACTGGTAGGAGCTTAGCAATGAGAGTGAGGCTGCTCACTCTTTCCCAAGCTGGTCCTTGACTACCTCATCTGAAAACTAGATAACTTTTTACTAGAGCTGATTAATCATTATCATCTTAATTTGTTTTATCTTACTATAGAAAAATACCTGAGTCTGAAAAACCAATGAAAAAGGTTTATTTAATTCACAGATTTGGGGACTTAAAGTCCTATCAGTTTGGTCTCTAGTGAGGGCCTCCTAACAGATGATTTCACATGCAGAGAGCATATGCAAAAGACTTCACAGGAGAAAGGCACCAAGGGGACAAGGAGGGACTGGAATCACTCTCTAATAAAAACCTACTCTTGCCAGAACTAATCCAGTCCTGAAAGAATGAGAGAAATCCCTTCTGAGAGTGGTACCTTGTGACCTAATCACCTTTCCACTGGGCCCCACCTGTTAAAGATCCACCATCTCGATACCATGGCATTAGGGACCAAGCTTCCAACATGTAAACTTTTTGGGGACATAATAAACCACATCCAAGTAACCATCTGTGAGAGAGGTCCAAGAATGTGTAGTTTGTACTTTTAATATTGGGTGAAGCCTACAAACCTAATGATTAAAACCCCAAAGGAAAAGCCACTATATGTAACTTAATAGTAACATCTAAAGTTAAAGGTTTTAATAAATTCCAAGAAGCCAGTATTTAAAACCAGAGCAAAAATCTTCACAAGCCAGTAAAGGTGGCTACCATAATTTTTAACATACTGTCATTCAGGAAAGACTACCCTAGAAATAAAAGAGATACTAGAAATCTCAGAATTGATTAGTTCAAAATGAAAAGCATTTGGTAGGAAACTGAATAAATGTGGGTACATTGTTGAAAGGAAATGTTTTCTACATGTAATTGTTATTGTTCTAATGCCATGCTGATCCACAAGGATTCTGCAACGTAAGTACCTTTGACCATATGGCCAAGTTAAAAGAACATCCTTTAGGAGAAGGTTATTCTTTGTTTATAATGTCCACTCTATTCTTTTAAAGAAAAATTATATTTTACCATAATGTGCCATGAATCATGTGAGTAAATTAAACGGTTTAAATACTGTGATAAAACTAGTGTGAGAAGAATCCTGCAAGAGTCAGAAAGATTATTGAATTTCACCTGGGTCTTCATAGTGCTGATTGCATGTGTATTGTAGAGAGGTTATTACTGAAGGTGCTAAATCATTTCCTGTTTGGGGAGAGCTTTAAGGAGTCCAGAATAGATAAGGTATTTCTCACCATGTGTCTGAGAAGGCCACAAATTAATGAGAGTACCTGTTGTTGAGTAAAAGTCTGTTTTAAAAACTTGTGGTTAAAAACAATAATCATTTGGGTCTTTGAGTGTATAGGGCTGAGAGATTCATTTGCTCCAAGTGATATCTATGGGGTCATTTTTTTGGTACTTAGGTGAATTACATCTTCTTTGTGTTGGCTTTATTTTTTATTCTTTGGTTTCTTTCAGGTGTCAAGAAGGTACTGTTATTCTACAGTACACACCATTATATTACAATATCTCGAGATGAAGAGGTACCAAAATGGTGGAGCAGTGAGCCCCAGCAACTCAGCTTCTCCAAGACAAAGTGTCTAGAGTCTGGAAGCAATAGCTTGGAGTGGAACTGGAGTGAGTGGAGGTTACCTGGGAGTGGGCGTAAGAGAAGAAAACAGGGTTAAGTGATACAGAAAAAATAGATCACACTGTGGAGGAGAGACCATGCGGTACCCTTGGCAGTGGCTGGCCAGTCACCAACTGAGAGGCAAAGTGAAACTAACAACTCTTGCTCATGGAAAGCTGGACAACTGTATCAGGATTGAAAGAACTGTCTGTAGTTGGAACCAGCAAGCAAAACGCAAGACACTGCTCCCAGAGAGGCCTCTCACTGTCAACAGCTGGTGAGTGACCTCGGTACCAGTGCCCGCAGATACCACCACAGGGCAAGAGCTGTTAGGGAGGCCATTGTTGGGAAGGGCTGAGTGTTTTAATCTGGATTCTGGAACAGCACCTGGGCTGCTTCAGACTGCCACATCCCCAGAATGGATGAGGAGAAGATAGCCACAGGCTAGTAATTGGAGAGCAGACTTGGGGGAGTTCTGCTAAGAGACACTGGTTGGTGAACAGGGACCAGTCTCCTGGAATCAGAGGCCAGGGTCAGCCTGAGCTATGCACGATTGTAGTGCTGGGTTCCCGCGGCAAATAGATCTCTATACCCAGCACCATTGTGGGGAAGAGACTGCCATGCTAGACTTCCCACATGAACAGAGACACAGGCTATCTGAGGTCTGTTCCTTAACCCCGGGCTGAGGAGAAAAGCCAGGTGCCAAAACAATAGAAAACCTTCTTTTACTATTATTTACTTGATTGTATTATTTTCATTTTTATTTTACTTTTTAAATTTTTTGTTTTTATTCTTTGTAGTTTTCCTCCTTCTGCACATTCCCCACCACACTTTTATCCTATTATTTTTCCTTGTTTTCTTTCATAAGCATGCCGATGTACATGTGATTCTCTTCTTACCTTTTTCCTCCCAATATAGTTTAAAGGTGGTAAGGAAGTTCTCCCAAATCCCTTGATATCTCTCCTACTTTTAACCATATTTCTTCACCTGACTTCTTTCTTTCATGTCTTACTCATTCTCAATTTTTCTTTTCTTTGTCCTCCTCTTTTTTATTTGTCTCCCTCTAACTTTTTCTCTAATACTTATATCAGTCATAGAGTCTTTTCCCATCCCCATTCTTCACTCTGAGTTTCGTATCCAGTTTTCACTGTTATCACCACCTAGATACAAAACATATTCTTAGCATCATTAGAGTCCTTTGTGCTCCTCCCATTTCCTCCTTCCCATAATGCAGAGCAGAGGACTTTTAAAAAATTCTTTTTCCCTCCCTCTTTCTCCCGCTCTGACATTATATTACCAGTTCCCAACTCCCTGGGCTTCAAATAATTGATTCTATAAAATTACTGTTGAAGGCTGTGTTTCACCAGTAGGGAAGACAGAACCATCACACTTAGTGCACATTAACTGTGGGTCAAGACTTGAGTCGTTATGAAGCTTACACTATAACCATACGTTTCTTCTCTAGGCTAAAGGGAGATCCAAGATGGGGCCTCTTGACATGTTATTTCTTAACTAGCCTTGATAGATACTACTGTAATGGATTAGTCTGTTGCTGCTATAGCTGATTTGATTGCACAGGAATAATCCTGACTCAGTGGATAATTTCATGCCAGTGAATTTGTCTGCCAAATCTATCACTGCACCCCGGGAGAGGGACAGCAAGAACTCAGACTGAATTAGGCTCTGCAAGAATGCCTGAAACCTGGCAGAAAGGATTTCTGTGTCTGAATTAGATTCAGTAACACAGTGGAGGGATCTGAGGTGTGGGCACCCAAACTCTCTAGCAAAGAAGCTACTTGGGAATCACGTATGCAGTGTGACTGGAATAGCACATTGGAATATTTAATCTGTGTTCCCAGCAGTTATCTTGAATGCTTACATTTCTGTATGCTTCTTGATTTATTTAGCTACATTATTATGTAATTTATTTATTATATAATTTGTTTATTGTGTTATGATTTTTTTAATGGTTTCCTGTGTTTATTAGGTTGTTACTTTGGTGTATTTGTTCTTCCATTAGCTCTGACTTAAATGTGACTAGATCCTCCGTCTCATCTCAGCTCCCTACCTAATTTCTTTACCTTAAGCCCCTGAGATAATATTATTAACAAATTTCTTTATTCTTTTTCCAAACATGTAAACTCCTCCTCCCAAGTTTTTAAATTTCTCATACTTGGCTCCCGCATAGTCACTCATATCTTTTTTAGTATTATTCCTTAATCTTCCTCCTCCTAAACTTCTGGCTCTTCTGTATCTTATCTTGCTTATTGTCCTCCCTGTCAGAAAGTTCTGATAACCATGTAGCTCTCTTCAATCACAAAGTAAACCCCTCTCTCTCACATCTTCCCATTGATCCTGCAAAATATCCTCTGAGAACTCCCAACACAAACCTTTCAACTCAAACAAAAGTCAGACTGCAATAAAGTCAGACCCAACATCAGCCTTTTCTTCTCATCTACTGCACTTCCTCTCTTAAGCCTCCCTCTGAGTGTCTAACCCGCCTCACCCAACCACCTCCCCTTCTTCCTCTCCTACTCACATACCTCAGTGCAGCACAACCACAGCTACAGCTACAGTGCGCATAAAGAACAGGAAAAGGGGAAGTGTAACTTCAAGGACCGTCACAGAAGTGCTGCAAGGCTGACTCTGTGCAGGAGTATGGTCACAGAGACAGAGTCAAACTCACTTAAAGTAAATAACAGAAGGAGTAAATACTAGCACTGAAACTACAAACTGAAAATTATTCACCAAGAGGCAACATCTTACTAAATAGCTCCATATAAGCCTAGTACTCCCCTCACTTCTCAGGTCTCTAACCTGCACTACCACCCCCAAAATGGAGCGGTTGATATATGGGGTTATATGATATGCATATATCTCTTTGACAGAGGGGCCAAAGCATATGTTGGAGGAAGATAGTCTTTTCAACAAGTGGTGTTGGGAAAACTTATCTGTATGCAGAAGATTGAAATGGGACCCATATCTCTCACCATATACTTAATTAAAATAAAATAGATCAGAGATCTAAACGTTAAAACAGAAACATTAAGCATACTGGAAGATAAACCAGGTAAAACTCTTGAAGATATAGGTTAGGAAAAGTTTTTCTAAACAGTTGCACAAGGAATAGCATCAAGAATTAACAAGTGGGATTGTAACAGTCTAAAAAGCTTCTGAACAGAAAAAGAATCAATCAATAGAGTAAAGAGACAACTTATAGAGTGGGAAATTTTTCTTGCCAGCTACTCCTCAGACAGAGGACACAAAAAAATTAAACCACCTAAGATTAAAGATCTAATCAAGAGATGGGCAGGAGAAAGGAACAAACACCTTCTAGAGAAGAAATGGTCGACAAATATTTGAAAAACACCTCATCATCTCTGGCTACTATAGAAATGCAAATAAAAACAATGTTAAGATTTCATCTTATTCCAGAAAGGATAAATAGCATTAAGAAATCAAACTATAAAAAATGCTAGCATGGCTATGGTTAAAGGAACCCTCCTTTATTGTTGATGGGAATTTAAGTGAGTATAACCTTTATGGAAAACAGTACGGAGATTTCTCAAAGAATTTAAATTGGAAGTTCCACATGACTCAGCTATCCTCCGGCTAGGTATCTTCCCAAAGAGTTTAAATCCTTGTACTACAGGGATACATGCCTACCAATGTTTACAGCAGCACAACTCATAGTAGCTAAACCTGAAAACAGCCCTTCTACCTGTCAACAGTTGATGGGATAAAGAAGATGTGGGATCTATATAGAATGCAATACTACTCTACAATAAAAAATTACAGATTTGAGACATTTGTAGGAGAATGGATACACCTAGAAAATATAACATTGGGTAAATTAAATCAGACAAGCTTAACTACAGTATGGTAACTCTCATTTGAGTGATAAAAAGCACCAAGAGAATAGTAAAGGATGGATAAAAGGAAACCAGGAGATGGATCTCTTGTGGTAGAGAAGTCATTCAATGAAAAATAATGAGGGGTATGGGGTATGGAAGGGAAAATAAATAGAATAAAGTTACAACATGTAGAGAAACCTAATCATCTCAATTGATGTAATCACTATGAGTTACAACCTGAGCTAAGATTAAAAATATCAACAAGAATGAAAAATGGGATAGGGGACTTGGAGGAGGAGAGAGGAAGAGGGAGGGAAGTGGAACAAGATCTAAAGAAGGAAAGAAACAAGCTGGGGTGTGCATGTGTAATCATGCCTCAAAATGATTGCCTGCTTTCTTTTCACGAGTAGTAATTCAAGATGTCTAAGTGTTTTGTTTTGTTTTTAGTGCATTTTGATATTCCAGATAGCTCTCTGGGACCCTAATCATTTTTTTTCATTATTTTAAAAAATGTTTCTTAGACTAGATAATCTCTATTGATTTATCTTCCAATTCTCCTGAGTGTTTTCTTCTGCCATTTCCATCTGCAGTCAAGCCCATTGAGTGAAATTTTCATTTCAGTTATTATACTGTTAATGTTAAGATTTTTATTTGTTTCTGACTTGCATTTTCTATTTCCCCCTGGATTTTCTTTATTTGGAAAATGCTATTCTTGTCCTTTTCTTTAATCCATTAAGTATGGCTGCCTTTAGTTTTTTAAAAATTTTATTTAAAGAGAAAAAAAGCAAAAGAAAAGAGGGTAGCAACAATACAGAATTCTAAAAGGAAAAAGAAAAAAACACTAAGAAATCACTAGTTGATAAATTACATATTGTCATCTTGGATGTAGTTGTTCAAGTTACAAAATTAAAAGATACATAGTAGACATTCAAACAGTGAGACTGCAAACAGTTCTGCTCAAAGATCCAACAAAGATTCAGCAATATGGTCATCTATTTTACACATTCAAACATACATGCAGTTATACCCCTTAGAGCCCTTTCTTTTCATCTCTCTTTTTTTTATTTAAAGAGAAAAAACAGAAAAAGGATAGAAATATTACAGAATTTCAAGAAAAGAAGATAAACAGTAAGAAATCACTAGTTGATAAATTACACATTGTTCTTTTAGAAATAGTTTCTCAAGTTACAAAATCAAAGCACACAAAGTGGAAACTCAAGCAGTGGGAGTGCAAACAGATCTGTTCAACAATCCAACAAGAACCTAGAAATATGGTCATCAATCCCACACACCTAAACATACATACAGCTATATCTTTTATAGCACTTCCTATTTCTTTTTTTTAATAGCAATTATACATTTTAAAAATTTTATTTAAAGAGAAGAAAAAAAAGTGCAAAACAGAAAAAAGGGTAGCAACAATACAGAATTCTAAAAGAAAGAAAGAAAAAAGAAAGTGAGAAAAATCCCCACTAAGAAATCAGTAGTTTATAAATTACATACTGTCATCCCGGATGTAGTTGTTCAAGTTACAAAGGTAAAGGGTACATAGTAGACATTCAGACAATCAGACTACAAACAGTTCTGCTCAAAGATCCAACAAAAATTCAGTAATATGGCTATCTATTTTACACACTCAAACATGCATGCAGTTATATCCCTTAGAGCACTTTCTTTTCCTCTCTTTTTTACAATAGCAATTACACATTTTGGTTTTATTACACTTGTAGTTCTTATTTACTTTTTACACTAGAGACACAATATGATATTTATAAATATGATTCTTATTTATTTCACTAATAAGGATAGTCTCAGGTTGTTTCCATTTACCTATGAAGGCCTCAAGATCATCTTTTTTATAGCTGAGTAATATTCCATTGTATAAAAATGCCACATCTTTTTCATCCACTCTGCAGTTGATGGGCAACTTGTTTGTTTCCAGGATTTAGCTATCACAAATCGTGCAGCTATGAACATGGGTGCACATATATCACTGTGATATGAACTTTTCAATTCTTCTGGGAAAACACCCAGGAGGAGAATAGCTGGATTGAATGGGGCTTCCAATTCTAGTCTTCTGAGAATTCTCCATGTGGATTTCCATAATGGTTGCACCAGTCTACATTCCCACCAACAGTGGAGCAATGTTCCTTTTTCCCCACAGCCTTGCCAACATTTGTTATCAGTTGATTTCTTGATGGCAGCTATTCTTTCCAGAATGAGGTGGAATCTCAATGTTGTTTTAATTGCATTTCTTGAAAGACCAGTGATGGTGAACATTTCTTCATGTATTTATTTGCCATTTGTATATCTTTCTCTGAGAACTGTGTGTTCATCTCAGACACCCATTTTTGGAGAGGGTCTTTGAATTTGGGGGGCTTGATGTTTTTCAATTCTTTATATGTTCTGGACACAAGTCCTTTGTCTGAGGGGTTGCTGGCTAAAATTCTTTCCTACTCTGTTGGTTTTCGTTTCACTCTGTTGGTGATTTCCTTTGAAGTGCAGAAACTTTTCAATAATATGAGATCCCCTTTGTTGATTCTTTGAAGTGTTTCTCGTGCAGTTTGCGTTTTGTTCATGAATTCTCTGCCTACCCCTATGTCTCCACGACTTCTACCTACCTTGTCTACCAGTAGATTTAGTGTTTCTGTTTTAATATTGAGGTCTTTGATCCATTGAGACTTTAGTTTTGTGCATGGTGATATGCATGGATCTAGTTTCAGTCTTCGGCAGGTAGAGAGCCAATTTTTCCAACACCATTTATTAAAGAGACTATCCTTCTTCCAGTGGACATGTTTAGCCCCTTTGTCATATATCAGGTGGCTGAGTGTCTTTGTAGTTGTGCTTGCATCTTCTAGTCTGTTCCATTGATCCTCAGGTCTATTTCTTTGCCAGTACCAAGCTGATTTTATCACTGTGGCTTTATAATACTGTTTCAAGTCAGGAATTGAGATGCCTCCTGCCTTGCTTTTGTTGCCTAGAATTGCTTTTGCTACTCTAGGTTTCTTCTGTTTCCAAATGAATTTTAGCAGTGTTTTATCTAGATCTGTGAAGTATGTCAATGGTATTTTGATTGGGATTGTGTTAAATCTGTATAACGGTTTTGGGAGTATAGCCATTTTCACAATGTTGTTTCTTCCTAACCAAGAGCAAGGAATGTCCTTCCATTTTCTAATATCCTCTTCAATCTCCTTTTTCAGCATAGTATAATTTTCAGCATATAGGTGTTTTACATTTTTAATTAGGTTGATTCCTAAGTATTTCATTTTTTTTAGATGCTATTGTGAAAGGTTATATTTCCATAATTTCTCTCTCAGTGAGTTTTTTGTTTGTGTACAGGAATGCTATTGATTTTTGAGCAGTGACTTTTATCCAGCTACACTGCTGAACTTGTTTATTACCTCTAGTAGTCTTTTAATGGAGTTTTTTGCGTCTTCTATATAGAGTATCATGTCATCTGCAAATAGTAATAATTTAACTTCTTCCTTTCCTTTCTTTACTCCTTTTATTTCTCTCTTGTCTGATTGCCCGGCTAGTGCTTCCAGAACTATACTGAAAAGGAGTGGTGACAGTGGACACCCTTGTCTTGTTCCTGATTTTAAAGTGAAAGCTTTCAGTTTTTGTCCATTTAGTATAATGTTGGTTGTTGGTTTGTCATAGATGGCCTTTGTAAGGTTGAGGTAGACACCATGCATTCCGAGTTTCTGAAGGGCTTTTATCATGAACATGTGTTGGACTTTGTCGAAAGCTTTTTCTGCATCTATTGAGATGACCATGTAGTTTTTGTTTTTGGCTCTATTGATGTGGTGAATTACATTTATTGATTTGCGTATGTTAAACCATCCCTGCATTCCTGGAATGAACCCCACTTGGTCATAATGTATAATCTTCTTGATGATTTGCTGCATTCTATTTGCCAGTATTTTGTTGAGAATCTTTGTATCAATGTTCATAAGTGAGATTGGCCTATAGTTCTCTTTTTTGGTTGGATCTTTCTCTGTTTTTGGTATCAGAGTAATACTTGCCTCTAGGAATGATTTAGGGAGGATTGCTTTCTTCTCAATTTCATTGAAGAGTTTAAGGAGTACTGGCATCAAATCTTCTCTAAGTTTCTTGTAGAATTCATCTGTGAATCCATCCAGACCTCGGCTTTTCTTTGTTGTTAAGTTTTTAATTACATTTTCAATTTCAATAGCTGATATTGGGTTGTTCAAAATTGCTATATCTTGTTTGAGCTTTGGTAGTTCATATGTTTCTGGGAATCTGTCCATTTCCTCTGTGTTTTCCACTCTATGTGAGTAGAGATTTTCAAAGTAGGTATTCATGATCTTTTCAATTTCCATGGGATCTGTAGTAATTTCCCCCTTTTCAGTTCTTGTTGCATGAATTTGGGTTTTTTCTTTCTTTCTCTTGATAAGGTTAGCTAGGGGTTTGTCAATTTTGTTTATTCTCTCAAAAAAACCAGATTTTCGATTCATTAATTCTTTCTATTATTTTTTTAGTTTCAATTGCATTGATTTCTGCTCTAATCTTTACAATTTCCTCTCTTCTATGAGCTTTGGGTTTAGCTTGCTCTTCTTTTTCTAGAAGCTTGAGTTGGAGCATTAGGTTGTTTATTTGTGCTCATTCTGTTTTCTTGATATGATAGTTTATTGCTATATGTTTCCCTCTTAAGACCACTTTCATTGCATCCTACAGATTAAAGTATGTTGTTTCTATATTTTCATTGAATTGTAGGTATTGCTTTATTTCTTCTTTAATTTCATCTATTGCCCACTGGTTGTTCAAAAGGCTGTTATTTAATTTCCATGTATATGCAGGTTTTACAATTTCTTTTGCCATTAATTTCCAATTTCAGTGTGCTATGGTCAGATATTATGCATGGGATAATTTCAATACCTTTGCATTTACTTAAGAATGTTTTATGGGATAATATATGGTCTATTTTGGAGAATGTCCCATGTGCAGCTGAGAAAAATGTGTATTCTGATGTGGTTGGGTGGAACACTCTGTAAACATCTACTAAGTCCAATTGCCCACAGGTATGATTCAGTTCTGTTATTTCTTTGCTGACTTTTTGTCTAGTTGATCTATCTCTCTGTGACAATGGGCTGTTAAGATCTCCTGTTATAATTGTGTTCTTGTGTATTTGGTTTTTCATGTTCATTAGAATCTGTCTTATATAGTTGGGTGCTCCTGTATTTGGTGCATGTATATTTATAATTGTTAGTTCTTCCTCTTGAATTTCTCCACTAACAAGTATATAGTGACCTTCTTTATCTCTTTTAATCATTTTAGGTTTGAAGTTCACATTGTCTGCAAATAGAATAGCTACCCCTGCTTTTTTTCTGGGTTCCTGTTGCATGGAATACTGTTTTCCATTCTTTGACTTTTAATCTATGAGTTTCCTTTTGGATCAGATGTGTTTCTTGTATATAGCATACTGAGGGATCCTGTTTCTTGATCCATTCTGTTAGCTTATTTCTTTTTATAGGTGAATTGAGGCCATTTATATTTATGGATATCACTGATATACTTGCTCGACTTTGCCATGTTAGATTCCAGTTGTTTCTTTCTGCTTTTCCCCTTAATTGGTTATCCTACCTGGTGATTTCTTTCTGTTGTTGTTTTGGGGATTGTGATCATTTTTATCTTTGTCTAGTATGTCTTTCAATATTCTTTCTAGGGTTGGTTTGGTGGACATGAATTTCTTCAGTTGTTCTTTGTCATGGAAATATCTTGTTTCTCCATTAAATTTGAATGAAAGTTTTGCTGGGTACATCAGTCTGGGTTGAAGGTTGTTTTCTTTCAGGGCTTGAAATACCTCATTCCAAGCTCTTCTTGACTTGAGGGTTTATGATGAAAAGTCTGCCATGATTCTAATGGGCTTTCCTTGATAGGTGAATTGTGTCTTTTCTCTGACAGCTTTTAGTATTCTGTTTTTATGCTGTATGTCTGAGATCTTAATTATTATGTGTCTGGGTGTGGATTTATGTTGATTGTGACTGTTTGGTGTCCTATATGCCTCACTTATCTGCATATCAGATTCTTTCCCCATGTTTGGGAAATTTTCTGCTATTATTTCTGTAAATACATATGTCAATTGCCTGGTCTCCTGTATCTTCGCTAATGCCCATTATTCTTATATTGTTGCTCTTGGCATCATCATGAAGCTTCTGGATTGTCATTTCATGGTGCTTTTTTATTTTTAAAAGTTCTATCCTTTCCTGATCACTAACTGTGATCCTGTCCTCAAGGTCCGAAATCGTATCCTCAGCTTCCTTTAGGTGGTTTTGCATGCTTTCAATAGAATTTTTTGTTTCTTGGATGTCTCTTTGAGTTTGTTTCATGAATTCTGTTTGTTTTCTATATTGTTCATTTAAAGTTTCAATCAGTTTCCCATGCTCATGTACTTTTTTCTCTCTTTCTTCTTTAGCTGCATTCAACAACTCCTTTACTAAAGTTGTTATTTCTATCTTTATATGGGAGAGTACTTCTAATTTGATTTCCTCTATAGCCTGATGCAGTTGTTGTTTATATATCACTTGCTATCTTTTCAGAGATTCCTGGTGTGTTACTTTTGGTGTCTTCTATTTCAATGTCTCCTATACTTGCTTCTGGTGAACTATATGTTTGAGACTGCATTTTGCTTTTTCGTTTTGTTATTTTCACTCTGCCTGGTGTTTTCTATGTGTAGGAGGGGATCACACACACTCTTTTCAGATACACCAAAGTCTTACAGTTAGTTGGAGGGGGTTTTACTACTGGCCCTATTTATCCCCTGTACACCTCTGTTTTAGGGGTATACTCACCACATTGAAATAGTTAAGCTGGTGTAGTCCAAAGTTCACCACCTGGGAGCAAAGTTCCAAATTTTCTCACACTAACTGGAGCCTGCTGAGGTCTTCTGATGTTCCAGGTGGGAGGGCGGGCCCAGCAGAAGCAGTCCAGGGCAGTTTTCAGTCTTGGGCAGGCTTCCGAGATGTTCCAGGTGGCAGGATGCACCCACAGGGGAGGTTCCAGGCAGCCTACGCCTATTGCAGGCTTCTGCTAAGTTCCTGGTGGTAGGGTGGGCCCATGGGAGAGGTTCCAGGCAGCTTACCCCTGATGCAGGCTTCTGCTCCTTTAGTTTTTTTGAACATACTTGTAATAACTTATTTGAAATATTTTTCTAGTAAGTCTAACATCTGAGCACCTTCAGGAACAGACAACTTTTTTTCTTGTGCACATATATAATAGTCCTACATTCCTTTGCCTGTTCTAGGTGTGTGTATGTGTGTGTTGAAAATGAGAATTTAAGTGATAAAATATGGCAACTTGGGATATGAGATTCCTTCCCTTTCAGTGCTTCATGTTGTTACTGCAACTGCTTGTTTATTTGTTGGTCTGATTCTTATCTTCATAAACTTTTTATTTAAAAAATAAAATTATAAACAAAATACAGAAAAATGCTGACACTTGTGATAACAAGGAAATGACTTAAACCTTAGGGAACTTTGTTATTCTGGGAGAACAAAATCATGATTTTATAAGGAAACTTTACTAGGCAAAGGAAGCATTCTTAATCATCTTTAATCTGTTGTGTGTGACCACTGAAATCTCTGCCTTATTAGCTCAGTTATCAGCTAACGATTGAGAGGAGATTTCCTTACCAGCATTGATTAAATCTTTGTCTCTGTCTTTGCTGAGGGCTCCCTGTGTGTGCTGGGAAATGCTCTCAGCACTCCAGCAGGTGATTTGCTCCCTTGCTCCAGCCATCACTTACTGCTTGGTAATAAGCCTCAAAGTCACGCAGAGGTGAAGATCAGGGCCTTCCGAGGTTATACTTGGGAATATTCACAACCGGGCACATCAATACGGATTTCTGGATGGCCAGGAGTACGTCAGAGCTTTACAAAGCTCTCTATGGATATATTATTCCACAATTTTCCTTTTAAGATTTTGGTCACCCTGTTTTTGCTCCCAAGTAATATTCCCTTTAAGCAGCTGTGATCATTTTTGAAGACGCTCTAGAGATAAATCCGTTATGAAGGACCAATTCTAAGCGAGCTCAAATAAAGACAGAGAACGAGAAAAGTATGTTTAGGGAGCTCTTGCATAGATCGAATAGTGATGATTTTCTGGGATAGGACTTTTGGGGATTTCAAATCCTTTCTGGACTCTCCTGGGGCTACTAGGTTAGTAGTTTTTACAGATAATATAGTTTGAAAATTGGTTGTTTTCTAAGTCTATTACAAAGCAGGAAAGAAGTTGAAAGAATAAAGCAAGTTCAAAACTATAAAATTCACTGCTCACTTGTTACTACCAACATTCAACAGTTTAACTTGAATGTAAATTTCTGACGTTTCTGAAAACTCTTTGGTTCATTTTTTTTCTTAAAAAAATTGACTTTGATCATTTTTGTCATGTTCTGACTGCTTTTAGGGAGAACCAAATTTTCCTAAGTCCTTCTTCTCTTATTCCAGAAGTCAATTCTACTCATCTAGTACAGTAAGTCTCCAACTTATGGACAAATTCCATCCTGGGAGAACATTCATAAGTTGGATTTGTTCATAAATCTGAAAAAGTGAATCTTAGGTAAAAGATGTTCCCTATTCACCATTTTTTCTTTAAGTTTTCAAACAGGCCTCTAGCTTTTCTCCAGTAAGCATTAAGCTGAGTGGGTCCTTATGCTGAGGCTGATCCTCCATCCACACAGTGAAGTTTCTCCAACTCCATCACTTCATCATGCTTTTAGCTATTATTGTCAGCTTCACTGGCACAGCAGACTTTGCAGGTTCCAGGATCTTGTCTTTCTTCTTTAAAATTGTGCCAATGGTTGAATGACTCATGTTGTAAGAATGAGTGACCTCTAGTATCTTTTCACCTTGGTCCAGTCTCTCAATTATTTTCACTTTTGTTTTCATGGCTATTGTTCTGCATTTCCCAGCAGTCTCCTCCACATTGCCACTGTTTTTCCTCCTGCTTCTGGACATCCTGGCCTCTGAGTGAGCACTGTCGTACTGTACACTATCACACTAGTGTAAGCACACAGCAGCATAACTGGCAGACATTGGTGGAGCTACTTCCACCATTTGTTCACCTCTACTAATATTCATAATTCAAGATCCAACACTATCTGTAAAAGTTTGCAACTCAAATGGTAGTAAGTTGGGGGCTTACTCTATTGTAGAATCAAAAACAGCTTTTAAAAAATCTAATCTCAATACATGCTAAACAAGTGCTCTGCGATTACATTTAAAAATTGTTGATTTCTTAAGTACCTCCTTTTGAAAGCATTGGAAATCTTCACTGTACTACATAGCAAACCAAGAAAAAGGGTTTTTCTTCTAGGCTACATAAGAATATATAGAGAATTAGAGAATGAATTCTGTATACCCAACTCCAAGAAATATGGAAGTGTTGGTAATTAAAATAAGAGAACCTCAAGAGAAAGGTAACATTTGGGTTATATGGCATTAGTCACCAAGATATTCATCCTCTGAGACAACCAGAGACCCTCATGGAGTAGGGGAGACTTCCAGCCCTTCCCTTTGTCTTCTTTCCTCACTCTCTCACACAATCTTATTGTCCTTTAATAACAGGTGCGTCATTAAACTAAGGGGGTCTTTGCTATAACTTTGCTAAGAATAACTTAGATAAGAAGATAAAACTGTTGATGATCATCGCAGAAAGACAGAAGATAAAAATTTCCCAGGTCTTGGTTTGTGTTTTCTTCTCAGGAAGTCAGAGATGTAAAAGGTGCTTTTGCTAAAACCAAACCCTCAAACAAACAAACAAACAAACAAACAAACAGCAATACTTCACCTTTAGGCAAAAAATGCCCAAAGTGTAACTAAAAGGAGGAGAAACTGAATCTTTCTCCTGCATTATTTTAAAACTTTGAGCCAGACCTCTGATCAGCTCTGTAGACCACTTAATCATTTAAGGAGTGTCTGTTTAAAATCGGTAACTACTAAGTTTATTAGCTCTAAGTTTACCTAAACTATTCATCTGCTTTAAAGACTGAGGATACCAAGGTAAGAGATTTGTAGAGACATTCAGCCACCAGTGTTTATAATGTCTTGTTCCAAACTTCCTGGAATGGACACTCAAAAGTCTCCAGCCATTGCCCTAAATTTAGTTACCAGGATTCCAATGAGCCACTGCAGAACTGAGACCTCCCCGACCCCACCACTGAAGCAATTATCTCATGGGCATCAGATCAATTCTCAAACATAAAGACTTCTTTGCTCCTGCAAAATCAGGACTGAGACAGTGATCAACCAGACTCCAGCCCTTCTCAGCAACCCCATGAAACTAGCCTCTTTTCTTGTTTCGATAGGTCAGTGTAATCTCCATCAAACTGATGTTCCTGCCCCATTTCCTCTAGTTTTCCAAATAAAGCTTTTGCCTGTAAATTCATGCTGTCACTTCGTTTTTAATTTCCTTTATAACTGGACCAAGGACCCATGCTTGCCAAAGACAGAGTTGGAAAATAAGAAAATTTAGGGCTTTGTTTGAATAAAATGTTCAGTAAAAAAACCCAAACAAAACCAAAGCTGTGTTTGGGAAATACTCTGACTGATACTTTAAATAATTCAGGCTACAATTCCCCAGAGTCTGCCTTGAATTTTTAGCTTTACTATTACAAGTGAACTGTCAATCTGTGTATCTATTGATTTGGACACGAATTGATTTGGATTTTCAGTACTTATTCCACTATTGAAACCAGATTTTAGTTTTATGTTGCTAATCTTAAAATATTTCTTTAAAAAAAATCGAAGACAGAGTATGTTGCAATAAAACAGAAAGAAATAGAGAATAAACTTAAAAGTTTAAAACTGAATTGGATGTATCCATTAAAAAACACTGAATGCTTATAGTATAGACCTTGTGGTAGGTACAAGGAATAGTAAAATAACGAGACAAAGGGAAACTAGGGCAGAAATAATTTAGTCATATTCAAATTATCTTTCAAATGGATAAAGTTAAATTAAATATTTTATCAAGAAAACTATGAAGAACAATCTTTTAAAAATTGCTTCCAATACTATCACACATAATAATAAGGACAGCTATTTTGAGGAAAACAAGAGACATTATGGTAGCCATTGTAGATTTTCCTGTTGTCTGATTTTGAAGGCCTGCAATGCTTTCATTCTTTAGTTTTGAATGGTTTTATACTATTTCTTCTTGTTTGAATTAATTGTGTGTGAAGATATGAACACCTATTTTGAAGAAAACAAGAGACATTATGATAACAACTGTTGATTTCCTGTTGTCTTGTTTTGAAATCCTGTGTTGATTGCATTGTTTTGTTCTGATCCACTATGTTCTGTTCTGTTTTAAAATTAACAGTTGCTGCCAAATGGAAGTGATCTGGACTTAAGCTCACATTATATTATAATCTTGGGCTCCAATCATGTGGTAGATATCACTGTACTCTGAATATGTTAAATTACCTTTTTGGGGCCATTGCTTCTTTTGGATTAAGCCTAACAGCCAGAAAAAGGAAAAAAATATAATTTCATACATCCTGGTCACAGAGCACATTTTTGTAAATATGTTAATGAACTACCTAATTAAAATTTAATTGAAAGAAAGAGACCCAACACTGTTCATAACTATCTCATTAACCTTACTCTTCCCATTGCCCTGAAGGCCATAACCAAGTGATTACTCTGGTGTCCTGTAATCTTTATGGAAACACAGAACCCATTCAATACTTTCTATTACTATTGGCTCAGATGAGAGCTACTGTCCACTGTTCCTGATTTTTTCATAGCTAGTACCTTCTCCCAATCATAAAAACATTGGAGAATTCCTAGTATTCACCAGCCAGAAAAACTCTCTTGATCTGGCCAATGAGTGAGTCTTTATAGGTAGCAGCCCTTAAAATTGGAGAAAGAGAGTGATGGCCCTCTCACATCTGCTTCTACGTTCAGGAACCAGAGGAAAATTTCCACACATTTCCATCCTCACATATCCCAGACCCGGTATCTGTATTCCATGCTTTCCCTCCTGAATTAACCATCTGTGTTTCTAGATATGGTTTCTCTCTATCCATGGGAGCCAATCCTCTTTTTCTTAGTTGTAAGGAGTGGCTGAGGTGGAGACCAACCACACATCTGGGGCTAGAGCAAGGCCAGCCCCGAGAACACGGAGCGCCAGAGGCAAGCCATGTGCTTGGTGCTTCACCCTGTTAACGACAGCACAGAGAGCTCTGAGGATGCTTTGCTCTCAGTATTCTTAGGAAAACAGTGAGACCTTGCACTTTCAGCCCCATTGCTTGCTTCCCCACATTTTATGTGTGTAAATAAAGATGAAGATCCTGCTGGTTTGTTGCTGCCTCTCCATCAAAGAGGTCAGGTTCCACCTGGCCCCAGCTTTCCTTTTATTATGTGTCTAGTTTTTTCTTAATCTCCAATTGCCCCTTTCAGGACCCTGCTGGCTGCATGGGTCATGGCACCTATTCAATAAAATCACTTCAGAAATTCTCTCATCTCTCTTGCTTCTCTTTTTCTACTGGATTATTCTCCTCAGCATAAAACACCCTTTTAATTCACCTACTTTAAAACTGCTGCTCTTAAACCCACATTTCCTAGAAGATCATGTTATGGTTTGTGTCTGGTTGTCCCCCCACAAAGCCTCATGTAGTCATGGGGAAAGATTTTCAGAAGTGGTTGAAAGTAGAAATTTTGATTGACTCATAGTCCAATGCTGGGGTTAAGGGTGTGAGTGAACCCACCTTCCCTAGGTAGGTCCTGCACGCAATGTAAGGGACAGAAAGAGGCTAGTCTCTGCCCTCATTCTCATTGCATTTGGTGTCTTCTGACATCGTGAACTGTTCCTCTCTGCCATGTGCCACCCTGCCTTACAGCCAGCAGATAATGGACTTAAACCCCTATAAATGGTGAGCTTAATAAACCTTTCCTCCTTTTGGGTATCAAGTGCTTTGTCTCAGTGAAAAGAAAAGTAACATTCTCTGCTCGCCTTTGAAGCATAGCAGGCTTTTAAAGTCACATGAATTCTTTGTGCAGCACATATTTTCTCTCCCTTCTTAAAAACTCTTCAATCAGGTTGAACCTCAGCCTCATCACGCTTGACCTGTCTGCCACACTTGATGCAGTAGATTACTTTCTGTTGCTGGAATATCTTGCGTACTGGGCTTCTCATGTTTTTCTCTCATTGCAGATGTTCAGTCCCAGTCTTCATGACCTGTCCTTGCTCACTTCCTGAACCTCTTAATGTTAGAATGTGAAAGACTTTAGTCCTTACACCCCACTCCCCGATATATCACTCATAAGAATCCATCTAGTCCCATGTGTTCAACACTAAAATGTACTGTAACTCCTCAGTCATATCTCCAGCCCAGACCTCTCCCTGAACTTCACATCCATATATCTGACTAGTTATTTGACATATCTATTTGGATTTCTAATAAATATCTCAGGTTTATATTCAAAATTTATTCCTGCTCTTCCTCCCTCACAGCAATATCTGCTCTGCCTGCAGTGTCTGACAGTTTAAAAACTATTAATTCCACTCTGCCAACTGCTCAACACTTGGGGCCATCCGTGGGTCCTTTGCTTTACCCTTTTATTTTGCATCAATCCATCAGCAAGTTCTGTTGGCTCAGCCTTAAGATGACCTAGGATTTGGTTGCTTCTGGTGAGCACCACTGCTGTCAGACTGCTCAGAGATGTCATCCAGTCTCACCTGGATTATTGCAAACCTCCTGACTTATCTGCCTGCTTTGCCCCTTCTCTCTTCCTGCAGTTTATTCTTAACACAGACTTTTCCTGTTAGATCCTAAGTCAGATGTGTAACCAACACAAAACCTCCAGTGCCTTTTCATCTTATGCAAAGTAAAAGTTATATTTCTAGCAGTGGTCTGTAAAGCCCTAAGGATGTGATGCCCTCTCTTTTTTGACTTCATCTTTTACTCCTCTTCCTCATTCTCCTCCAACATCCCTGTTGATCTCTTTGTACTTCTAGCACACAGGGAATGATTCTACCCCAGGGCCTTGGCATCTGCTGCTGCTCCCACCTGGAAAGCTCATCCCTCCATTGTCCATATACTTAGCTCCTTCATCCTTCTCAGGATTTTAGTCAAATGCCATCTTCTCAGAGAGGGCTTCCTGGGCCACCACATGCAAAATTGTGGAATATCCCCCTAAACAGCCTACTTCTTATCCTTTTATTCTGCTTAAATCTTTTTCCAAAGCACTTTTTAAAAAATTTTTTTATTTTAAAGAGGATCAAACAATAAAACCAATCAAAACAAATCAGTGTGAGAGATACAGGACTTCAAAATATTATGAAATCAACAATAGTTACCATAACGCCTTTGATGTCTTCAAAATAGCTGCAGATAACTTAGGACATAGTAAAAATTAAATAGAACAGGATAAAACAGAAACAATAAAAACAAAACAATCAATGCAATAAGGGACTTCAAAACAGTCCAATAATAAACCCCAAATTGCTACTATAATATATCTTGCTATCTTTGAAATAACTGCTCTGCCATCGGATTTGACATAATGAAATAAAACAAAGCAGAATAAAATCCAACACAGCAAAACAATGGAAACAATATAGGACTTCCAAAGTAAGACCATAGGAAATCAACAATGGCTACAACCCTCAGAAGGGGATCCCCCCTAGATGCCACACTGTGCACTGCTATCCTCTGAACCTATGATTAGACCACTGGCCCAAGACCTGCACTGTTAGTGAAACACCAAAGCACCACAGGCATCCAATTGTATTTCAGTAGTTCTCATCACAGCCTGTGTTTCTCCAGATAAGCTGGTTATTTATGGTGGGGAAAGATTGGGGGGGATTTGGTGCTTCTTGTTTGCCAGCCTGCTTGCTGGAAGGGGCTAGTGTCTGTCTGGTCCAGTCTGGTGGTGGCCTGTACATAGCACTTGTTCCCAGACTGTGCATGGCACTGGTTCCCAGACTGGGCCTCCAAAGCATTTTAAATATCTGACTTTTTCTTATGTCACATCTCAATCACCTGTAACTGTGCTGTGCACATAATAGGTGCCTAATAAATGTTAGTTGAATAAATGCCAGTGCATCCTTAGGAAAATAATCACTGTGTCTCCTCTCAATGGGGACATTTGGAACAGTGATGAGCCAGAGGGTAAGAAGTACCTTCCATATGCTCATATAGAGGTTAAGTTTCCCTACTTAGGCCTAAAGGAATAAAATCAGGCATAATCTTAAAAAGAGAAAAGATCACATACATGTGAAGACAAACTGTAAGCGACAACTACAAAACCAGTAAGTAGACAGTTGAGGGCCCCAAATCATTGGGTAGTAATCAGACCAGAATACAGAATAGTTAGGAGTTAAAGGTATAGAAATTATAATAGAGAAATGTCAGAAATTAACACAGAGATTTGGAAATATAGTTATTGATGCCAAAATACAATGAAACAACTCAGCAATAGATTAGGCAGAGAAGAGAAGAAATGTCAGAAGAATTTAAACGTCATTGATTTAAGAGATATAACAATATGGAAAATATGAGATGAAAGTTAAAAAAAAACAATGAGTTAAATGAGAAGACCCAACATGGGGATGGTTGATGTTTCAGGCAGATAATATGGAGAAAATTTAGAAGTATTTCAAGTGATGAGAATTTTGCAAGTTTTAAAAATTATTGAGTGAACTCAGGAAATTTCAGGAAACATGGTTTATCTCAGTCAGGATACTAAAAAGATGCTCTTGCTTACAGACACAGCAGAGAAACTGAAAAATGCCAAAGGCAGTAAGATCTTTAAGACAGGCATAGAGAATGAACAGAATATAATAACAGGAGAACAGACTTCTCAGCAGCAAAAATGGAAGTTAACACACAGTGGAACACAACAGAATAATTATAAAATAATCCTATTACTAAATATGCAGTGTTCTTCATAGCTATTATTCAGTAAGAAAAATAAAGTATATATTTAAAAGGACTCCACTATCAAAAGACTTACTTCAAAAGAACTTTTAAATTATTTCAAAACTTAGGAAAGTGTTCTAGAAGGATAGTCTGGAGTACAAGTGAGATTGGTAGACAAAAAGATGGGAAATACTGAGGTGAATTCTGGTAAGCACTGTTCGCATAAAACTGTGATGATGGACATGACACTTTAAAAATCATTTCACAATTCCAGTACCTCTCCTAACTGTGGAATCTCTTTTCAATAGCTGTTCTTCCTTAGGCCTCACAGATTTTTACCCCATGTATGCTCAGATTATATTTGTTCTAAGTCTCAGTGATACCTGGATATAAATTTCTGAAGTTCTTTATTTGTGCAGTTTCCACCCTCCAAAAGCCTAGCACAAAAATTCCAGCTATTTTAACCCCAGTGAAGTAGGTCTGTTCTGTTCTGTTCTGTTTGTTGGTTGGTTTTGGTTTTGGTTTTTGCTTTTGCCTGGCACAGCTCTGCTTTCTATTTGGGATCAACTTCTTCTATTTAGATAGTTTCCCAGGGAAAACAACAACAACAACAATAACAACCAAAAACCAAAAACCAAAAATAAATATTAGGTCACCTTTTGTATGTCCTTTTTATCAACAATGTCTTGTGCTTTCTACTGTTCATTGTCTGAAAATGTCTGCTTCTATTATTTTATGCAGGTTGATAGTTGAATTACTCCCTTGTTGCAGGTATGAAGACCTAATTCATTAACTTTTAAGCTTATACTCTTCTTTTATGACTATAAGAGATAAGTTATAGCACATAGAGCTAATGCTTTTCTTCAAAGTATTATTTTCTTTGTATCTCCACAAGTTTTATATTTTTGGTATGACTCGATTCCAAGGCTTCTTTTTTCATTATACATTGTTCTCTTCTTAAGTCTATGACTTGTTTAGGTGGACACTAAGAAGAGATAGAGATATTGCAAAAAAAAAAAAAAAAAAAAAAAAAAAAAAAAAAAAAAAAAAAAAAAAAAAAAAAAAAAAAAAAAAAAAAAAAAAAGCCAAAAAAAAAAAAACCCAAAACATTCCCACCAGACCTGTCCTACAAAATCTGTTAGGGTGAAATCTTCAAACTCAAAGGAGGAGATGCTAATGAGTGAAAAAAAAATATTGAAAGATTTAAAACTCACTGGTAATATGGACAGTACAGACAATTTAGAATGCTTTGATACTTTAAATAAGTAAACCATTTATGTCTTTAGACTGAAAAGCAAAATAATTTAATAACCAATAACTTCATAAGTATGTTGAAAAAGGCAATATAGAGAGGTACAAAATAGGAAATCAAAGATTCAAAACAGAGAAGAATGGAGTGCAAATGTGGCATTTTAGAATTATGTATTTTTATTTTTGCTTCTTTTTCTTATCTAAGTATCTATGATTAATTATCTCTAGTTTCTAAATTGCTTATTATAGTCAAAATGTTTTTGTAAGCCCCATTGTAGCCACAAAGCAAAAAAATTGATAATAGACAAATCAGAAAAACTAATCAAGGAATCAGTCTGTATTACTAGAAAAAATTACTTAAGTACCAAAAAACTGTAAAAGAGGGAGAAAGACTGAAACTACAACAAACTAAAAAATAAGTTTAAATGGCTGCTGCTAATTACCTTTAATGTAAATGGATTAAATTATCCACTTAAAAGATGTATAGTGAAGGGGCTGGGAATACAGCCCAACAGCAAAGGGCCTGCCTGGCAAGAGCAAGGTACACAGTGAATTAAAAAACAAGACCTAATTATCTCTTGTTTACAAGAAACTCACTTCACCACAGAGGGCAATGAAAACTGAAAAGTTCAGGGATGGAATAAATATTTCATGCAAATAGAATCCAAAATAATGCATGAGTGGCCATACTCAGAACAGATGTAACTGAGAAGGGACAATTATGTATGATAAGGAGGTCAATTCGGCAAGATGAAGTAACAATTCTAAATATGTATGTACTCATTATCCAACTATATAAAGCAAATAGTAGTAGTCCTAAATGGAGAGACAGACTCTAAGGTGATAATAGTAGGAAACTTAATACCCCAATTTTGGCAATGGCCAGATCACCCAGATAGACAATCAATAAAAACCCCCAGCAGAGTCTATTAAACCCTGGACCAAATGGCCTAATAGACATACACAGATTATCCCATCCAACAGCTGCAGAGTACATATTCTGATAGGCAGCAAACAAGTTTTGACATATTTTTTTAAAAAATTGAAATCACACCAAATATATTTTCTAGCCAAAATGTAATAAAACTAGAAATCAATAACAACTAAAAATATTGGAAGCTATATAAAAACATGGAAATTAAACAACTTATTTTTGAGCAACAAATAGATCAAGAAGTAATAAAATAAGTAATTTAAAAATGAGTTAAAATAAGTAAAAATGGAAAAATAATATATCCAAAACTATGGGACACAACAAAAGCATTACAAGACAGTGTATAATAATCAGAATCTACATAAAAAGTAGAAAGATCTCAAAGACACAACTTATCACTGCATCAAACATTTAAAGTAAAAATACCAATTATTCTTAAATTATTCCAAAAAGCTGTAGAGGAAATAATTCTTCCAAACACAGTCCAATAGGGCAGAGTTACCCTAATATTAAAACCAGGCAAGAACAAAACAACAACCACAACAAAAGCTACAGGCTAAAAACTTGATTAAAATACATGCAAAAATCCCAAATAAAATATTTGCAAAGTAAACAAAACAGCAAATTAAGAATTCACCATGATCAAGTAGGATTCATCCTCGGGATCCAAGGATGGTTTAACATATGAAGATCAATAAAAATCATATATCATATTAAAATGAAGCACAAAAAAATTAAGCACAAAAGCCATACTGTTATCTCAATAGATGCAGAAAAGTCATTTGACAAAACTCAACATTTCCTCATGATAAAAACCCTGAACAAATCAGGTCTAGGAAAAACATAGCTTAACATAATAAAGGCCACACATAATAAGCCTACAGCTAACATCATATGGAAAGTTATCCAAGATGCTCACTTTCAACACTTTTATTCAGCATAGTACTGAAATGTAGTGCCTAGTCAGAGCAAAGAGGGAGCAGAAAGGTATAAATGACATCCAATTTCGAAAACAGGATGCGAAATTGTCACTGTTTTCAGATGACATGGTCTTACCAAAAAACTTCAAAAATGTTACCAAAAACTATTAGAACTTTATTAGTTCATCAAATTTGCCAGGAAAAAGAACCCCTAACATACAGATATCAATAATTCTGTTTCTTTTGCCAATAGTAAATTAACAGAAACATAAACCAAGAAAGGAATTCCATTTACAGAACCTACCAAGAAAAATGCTGGTGATTAAATTTAATCAGATATGGAAGGTCACTACAATGAATATTATAAAAGATTGGCAATGATGACACAAAAAGTAGAAATATATTTTGTATTCATGGATTAGAACAATCAGTATCTTTTAAAATGACTATATTACTGACTCAAACTCATCTATAGATTCAGTAGAATTCCTACCAAAATATCAATGACCTTCATAGGACTTGATAAATATCTTAAGATTTGAATAGAACCAAAAGCAAAACAAGATTTAAAAAGAAAGAAAGAGAATAAGAGAAAAAGAAAATGAAAACCAAACCAAAAAACAAAAACAAAAAAAACCAAACCAACATGCACACACACACACACACAAAAAAAAATCTGGTCAAAACAATTATATAAACACAAAGCTGTAGTAATTGAAATAGTGTGGTTTTGGCATTCAGACAGATACACAGACCAATGAAACAGAAAGAGAGCCTGGAAATAAACCCATGTAATTGGGTTTTTTGGCAAAGGTGCTGATAATATACATAGAAGAATGGACAGTCTTTTCAGTAAGTGGTCCTGCGAAACATGTTTATCCACTGTTTTATTCTCTCATTGCTGAGACAAAATACCTGTACACAAAGTTAGAGGAGAAACATGTATTGTAGCTCACAGTGGGTAGACGTCTCAGTTCATAGCTGGCTGGCCCCGGGGCAGGCTGGGATGGCAGAGTGCTGTTACAGAGGAGAAACAGTTCTTGCCAGACCGAGGGCAACGAAGCAGCAGTGCAGCAAAGCAGGACCAGCAACAACAGCAGCAAACCTCTTTCTGTCCCTTATATTCTATCTAGGCCACCTGGCCCTTGGGGTGGGGTGTGGACACTCACAATCCTAGCATGAATCAAACCCAACATCACATCCTTAATCTCAGCATCACACATGCTAGATCCAGCCACTTCAGAAAAGCCCCATTTCTGATCACATGAGGCTTTGAGCACATCTAAGTACAAACCATAACATTCACCATCAGAAGAATAGAGCTAGCCCCTGTGAACATAACCAAAGAAAACTCAGGGAACTGGAATGGGCAAGGTTATTTTTTTTGTTTGTTTGTTTGTTTGTTTTTGGACAAGACTCCAGAATCACCACAGGAACTGAAAGCAAAAACAGACAACTGGGATTACATTCAAGTAAAAATCCTCTGCACCACAAAAGAAACAAATGTCAGCATGAAAAGACAGCCCACAAAGTGAAATAAAATATTTGCAAATTACACATCTGATAAGGGGTTAAAATCCAGAATACAGAAGGAGCTTTAAAACCTCAAAAGTAAAAATCCAAATAAATCAATTAAAAATGACAAATAGACCTGCATTTTTAGATACTTTTGAAAGAAGATACATAAACTACTAGTAGGTGTATGATAAATGCTCAGCATCTTTAATTATTTGGGAAATGCAAAATAAAACCATAATGAAAGATTATCTCACCCTAGTAAGAATGGTTACTACCAGTCCTGGGGATTTAGCTCAGTGGCATAAGCAGCTTCCTGGCAAGTGCAAGGTTATGAGTTCAATCCCTGGTACCACCCCCCGCCACCAAAAAAGAATTGCAGAATAAAATGTACAAATTGCTTGTTTGTGTTGTATGAAAGGAGAGAAGGTTAGCACTCCCCTTGACAAGAATAGTTAGTATCAAAAAGACACGATAAATAAATACTAGTGAGGATGCAGGAAAAAAAGGGAACACTTTCACGGAGTGAGTAGAAATGTAAATTAGTATAACCATTATGGAAGACAGCATAGATATTCCTCAAAAAACTAAAAACAGAACTACCCTAGGAGTCAGCAACCCCAATTATAGATATATATTCAAAGGAAATTAAATAAATATAAGGCAGAGACATTTGCACTGCAGGTTTATTATACTCCTTTTTCCAATAACACATTTTAAAAAAAAGGAAACAACCTAAATGTCCAACAAATAATGAATAGATTAAAATATCTCTATATCTACCTATATATCTATATATACACATCATGAAACGCTATTTATAAGAAGAATGAAATCCTTTCATTTTCGACAGCAGGGATGAAACCAGAGATTTTTGTACCTTAAGTGAAATAAGACAGTGCAAAAATGGACAAGTACCACACGATCTCACTGATACATGGAACATGACAGCTGCCTTGGTAGAGGTTCCGAGTGGAAAGGTGGCTATCAGAAGCTGGAGAGAGTCCATGGGGAAATACAGATGGGGAAATGTTGATGAATGTGCACCAAATTACAGTTAAATAAAAGTAAGAAATGCTGGTATGAGTGTGCGATTTCACAACGGAGTGACTATATGTAACAATTATGTTCTACATATTTCAGAAAGTTAGTGAAAGGATTTTAAAAGTTTTTAGCATAAAGAAGTAATACATGTTTGAGGAGATAGATACAGTTAACCTGATTTAAACATTACACAATGTATATATGTATCAAAATATCAATGGTACCCCAGTAATGTACACAGAGTACAGTAATATACTCAGTAAAGAACTACAAATGAAACCTGTTAACTTTTGAGTTTTTCCTCCACAATATTTAATTTCTAACTTCTTAATCTGAGACATGTCTAATATTTGCTTCCTTGGGGATTTTGGTAATGGTGCCAGGTTATAAAGCATCTCCAAAGCAGTGGGCCTGGGCACACCTTGGACATCCATCTTAGCTATCCCTTGCTTCTGTCTCCATGATCCCCTGATACTTCTGCACCCCTCTGGCCACCCAGTTCAGTTCCCCAGACTTGGCATGGATCTTGCCTCCAGAAGAGTGTCATTTTTCTAGACGATTGCTGATAAAGGGTTCATGGTCTTCTTCTCTTTGGGCTATCAGATGTCTCCATCTTTCTATCTCTGTCTGTCTCTGTCTCTCTCCTTTCTCTGTCTTTCTCCTGTCTCTGTCTGTCTGTCTGTCTCTGTTGCTCCCTCTTCTCTCTCTCCTCTAGAGAAGATTCATCAGGCCTAGTGAGGGTACCTGCATTTTCTTCTCCAAAATATTTCTTCTCCTACATGTATGAATCCTGTCTGCCTTTGGGATTTTTGAAAATACAAGCCAAATAAAGTCAGGTTTGTAAAGCAAGCATAGTTTGCTATCATGTCCCACCTCTTGGTTGGAGTTGTAAGCTCAGAATCAATTCTAGAAATCAATTGAGAGGAAGACAAACAGAAAAGAAAGGACAAGACACCCATATATTAATCTCTTTAAATACTGTCACACTCACATTAGTACTCTATAACTCTCTTCCTTAAGAAAACTCAATTTAAAATTTGAGTTTATAGGTATCTGAAGTCCATTTTGTCTTGTTATAAAAGAATATCTCTGAGTGTATAACTATATCCCTGCTCTCTAAGAGCAGAGAGTTAGTAATTACAAGACTGAGAGTAGAAAGAGGGCTTTCATCTGGTGAGGGTTTTCTTGCTGTGCCGTAATGTGAAGTAAAATATTGGATGGTCAGAATGTACAAAAGAGGAATCAGGGATTGGGGCTGAAGCTCTCCTTTTATTAGGAATCCACTCCTATGATAACAAACCTGATCTCATGATAATCCAGTCCTGAGGGCTATTATGCTTTGGATACAAACTTCCGAAGGCTTATTTGTTTGATGCTTGACTTTAGTGTGCCAATATTAGAGGTGAGGCTTCTAGAAGTTCTGATGGGATAATGAGGCAACTGACCTTGTCAGTGTTAATCCATTGACAAGTATATAGTTGAATGGGCCCTTAAATGGTAAGCCTGGTCAGAGAAAGCAGGTCCCTGGAGACGTATGCTGGAAGCTATAGCTTGTCCTTGACCCTCTCCCACGTCCTAGCCGCCTTGAAGTAATGAGCTTTGCTCTGCTGTGCACTGCTATCAGGTTTCTGCACCACAACAGGAATGAAAGCAATAGAGCCAGCCAGCCATGGACCAAAACCTGTGAAATTGAGAGCCAAAATAAAAATTTCCTCCTTTAGATTGTTCTCCAGTATTTTGTCACGGGATAGAAAGCTGACTAACATAAGGACTTTTTGTAATCTCAAAAAAAACCCTGCTTCTCCAAACTGTTGCACTGGAGATGAAGTTTCTCACATATGAACTGTATGTAGGGTGAGGGGATTCAAATCAGGGCAATAGGAAACTTACATATTCTTTTTTTAAAAAAAATATATTGCAATGAACTTATAATCACCTTCAAAAAGTTCTCATTTTGTGGACTAATATCTAGAACATGTAAAAACATGAAAAAAATTGGACCTTCCAATTTTAAAGACTCAATCTAAAAATGGGTATTTGAATGAATGCACACTTCTTAGATGAAGAAATAAAAATGGCAAACAAATACCTGAAAAAAATGTTCAACATCACAGATCATTCAAGAGATGCAAATTAAAACAATGTTAAGATTCCATCTCACTCCAGAAAGAATGGCCATCATCAAGAATTTAACCAATAGGGGCTTTGGGGGAAAAGAACACTTCTCCCCTATTGGTGGGAGTGTAGACTGGTGCAACTGATGGAAATCAGTGTGGAGATTCCTCCAAATACTAGGATTACAGATTTCATTTGACCTAACTATTCTCCTTCTGGGTATTTCCCTGAAAGAATTAAAAACATCATACCATAGTGTTACATGTGCAGCAATGTTTGTAGTGGCAGAGTTTATAATAAATAATCTCAGAAGCAAATGCCCTTCTATCAAGGAATGGATAAAAAAGGTGGTTTGTTATGCAACTGAATACTACACAATTTTAAAGAAAGATAAATTTGAGACCTTTCTAGGTAAATGGATGCACCTTGAGACCGTACTTTTAAGCGAAATAAACTGGACACACATGTGTTAATATCACATTGTTTCTCTGGTGTAAGAAACTGCAAAAGTAAAGAAGAACCCAAATGTACAATCTATAGAGTGAAATAGGAAGAAAATGTTGAAATGGAAAGAACAAGGAATAGGGAGAGGTAAGGGAAAGAAGGAAAAACAAAAAACTGATAAACGAAAGATAAAACACTAAAAAATGCTTTGTAAATAAGGAGGGGAAAAAAGGTTGAAGGAAGGGGAGAGGACTGCAGAAAAAAAGGGTCAAGATATGTCATATACAAGTATAAATTCCGTATGATGAATATGACCGCTATGTGTGTCTGAATTGCACCAATAAATACTAAAAAATGTTTCTATGCAGCTTCTTCATCATTTCTTGCTCATCAAAATGCTATCTTGACTCTGACAGCTCAGTGATATAACAGAGGTTCATGTCACTGAATGGAGTGGTTTCACTGGCAACTGGAATTCCAGCTGTCAGAAATGAGATTCTCAACTCATATGCTTGGCATTGTGCCACTGATGCCCGTTACTCTGGTTCTACATTCATCCTGCTCTGAAGCACCCGTGAGGTCCACCTGGACCTCAGGGATTTCAATTCCACTCTGCCAGTAGTTAAGAATTTATGCTCAGCTCGTGACTAATAGGTAAAGATGGATAAAACCATTTAAAGGGTCAGGAAATATGTACTGAAATTAAAAGCATGCAGTTGTAACTTTGTTTCAGAATTTCCTTTTTCCTTGTCTTTACTGAGGGCAGTGTTTGACCTTTCTTCTGTCCTATGATTCAAATTACTGATTCATCAAAGAAAAAAAAGACTAAACTTACACGAATTTGAGAACAAAAGAGCACAGTAGCTGTTTGATTTTTTTTGAGAGTAATAAGATTCACTCAAATACAAAGGCAAAGTTAAAATTTGAAATGTTTTGGTTAGTAGCAACCTATTAGAAATAGAACAAGTAAGTGGAGTTTCTGATTATTTTCAACTTTTGGTTTCAGGTTTTGTGTCCAGTTGCCTCTGCGGCTGGTGTACCTGAGGGAATGCAATTTTTATTTATCCCTGCAGTGCACTATAGCCCTTCTAAGAGATACCTTCTGATCTCCTGCACATTGATTCACCAGTTCCTAAGATGTGGATCACTGAGGCCACCTATTAGACAACCACTGCCTCACACTGCCAAAAGCTTTCTGCCTTGCACTGCACAAACTAGTGGCTAGAGGTTCCAGTTAGCAGTTATGGTACATGACAGAGAAAGAAAAACAAACAAACAAACCAAAAGACAAAGATGACAAAAATAATCAAATAAAACAACTGGTGGCCTATCAGGAAGGGAGCAGTCACTTGCCCCTGTGTATGCCTGTGAAATTTGTTGCCAGGCTGCGGTGTCCTCTGTAGGAAATTGAGAGAGAAGGAGGGGCAGGATCAGAGCAGGAACTGCCATGCCCAGAAAGAAAACCCCCTCCCAAACAGAACAGAACAGAGCAGAGCAGAGCAGAACAGAGCAAAACCAAATCAAACCAAACCAAACCAAACCAAACCAAACCAAACCGAACCGAACCGAACCGAACCGAACCGAACCAAACCAAATCAAACCAAAGCAAATCAAACCAAAGCAAAAATGAGAGACTGCAAACGTGTGGCAAACTCAATCCACACAGGCTAGATCTAAAATATAAGGCTCAACTTGTCATCTTTGTCTTTTTCTTTCTCTGTCACGTACCGTAACTGCTAACTGGAACCTCTAGCCACAACAAGGTTAGAGATCAGGCACAGATTGAGACTGCTTATGAAACATCACAACCCTCCTGCCCTACCTCAGGTACAAGAGGGACTCTAACTGCAGATGCAGCTGCCACCTGCATCAGCGGGGGCAAGGAGGGGAAAACAAGCACTCTTCCTCCCTGTGACCAATGGCACAAGAACCTCTGGACCAGGAAGACAGCACCTCCTGTGACCAGGAAGACAGCACCTCCTGTGACCTGTGACCTGTGACCTGTGACCTGTGACCAGCATCATAGGACGGAATTGCAGCCACGAGCATGGGACAAGAAAGGCACATAAGAGGAGCCAGTGGTGTGGAACAAAGGAAGTTGTGCAAGGTCCAGGAGGGGCAAACTACACACAGGACTGGGTGCAACCATGCGCTGTTTCTGTCTGACAGCACCATAGCAACTAGGAGAGCAATGCAGAGACAAACAGGGTAAGGGGACGTGGGTGGGTTATCCAGAAAGTTGCCAGCCAAAGACTGGCCACAGCTCCTACCCAGGGGCCAAGGTCAGCCCCACAGCCAATCCAGGGCTAATCCTACCGCAGGCTTGGTGAGGTCTGATTTGTATACTACCACAGAGTAGTAGATACCATGAAATTTTAATAAAATTTTTTATATATCATTTTCTTTTTACTATCTGTTGGATATTTTTTGTTTGCTTTTTTTAGGTTTATATATTTTTATTCTATTCATCTTTTTTCTCTCTTTCCTGAACTATCTTGATTTTATATCTTCACATGAATAAACATTATCGCTAATCTTTCTGGTTTGTTTCAATAATGTTTTGCTTTGTCCTTCATTCTTTCTCTCCACTCCTCTCCTCAAGTTTCTAAAAGCTTGTGTGAACATCCTTTGACCTTTAGCTTTTCTTCAACTATATTTCTTTTCATTTATTTCTCTGTTTTGTCCCCTATACCTTATAAACTTCTGAATTTTGATCAGCAAACCAGCTCTACAATGTGTTCTGAAAGATATTATAGAGTGAGAAAACAAAGCCCACAAATCCAAGAACACCAATAGAAAAAAAATACCAAATAGGGCAAGCAATTAAACAGAGGGAAAACAACAGCAGAAAATAATATGACAAGGATAATCCAGGATATGTCAGTTATAATCACAATGTAAATGGTCTCAATTCAACAATCAAAAGAAATGGACTGGGAGAATGGATCAAGAAATAACATCCAACAATACGATGCAAACAAGAAAAGCATTGAATTCAAAAGTCATACACTGAATGTCAAAGATGTAAAGCAATACTCCATGCCATAGAAACCCAGAAAAAAGCAGAGACTGCCATTTTATTTGCAGATAATGTGAACTTCCATTCAAAACAGATCAGAATCTGCTTTAGTCAGGAGGTCACCTCTTGTAATTAGTTGCTTCCTCACAATAACACTGTGACTGTCTGGGGTCGTAACTGTCACCATAGTCCAGTACCAAAGGATAATGAGCCAGAAAGATGCCAACATCTCATCATTAGTAAAATGGAAATGTAGGATCTTGGGACAGACCCCAAAACCAAGAATATCCTATACATAGAAGACAGATATCTACTATAACAAATTTATTGAACTTCTGCTGCTATCATTTCAAATGTGTGACCTCCATTTTCCAGAGTCTGGTTGTCCATTTCTTGGGTGGACTGGAGGTGTGGGGTTGGATTTTGCTTTTGTGTCTTATCATCTTCTATTTAAAATTTTTTTTCTGTGTTGATGCCTATAAATTTGTTATAGTAGATATCTTTGTCACTACTATCAAGGCCTTCTAGGAAACATCTGTTCTTCAGAGGTATCTTCTATGTATAGGATATTCTTGGTTTTTGGGTCTGTTCCAAGATCCTACATTACCAGTTTCCAAGAAGTGACCTCCTGACTAAAGCAGTACTGTTAGCAAAACCAATAGCATCGAGCACAGCCTAGAAACTGACAACTTTTGATTTGGTACCTTTACCATAATGTTGAAACTTAAACTTCTGTAAAAAGTAAAACAAATCAAGTTCAAAGTTCATAGGAGGAAATAAATCATGAAGATAAGAGCAGAAATTAACGCACTTGAGACTAAGAAACAGCAGAAAGAATCAACGAATAGAAGACTTAGTTCTTTAAAACATTAAATAAAATTGATAAATACTTTGCCAACTTTGTGAAAAAAAAGAGAAAAGACTCAAATTCATGCAATTAGGAATGAAAAGAGTGAAATTACAAAAAATCTTGCTGAAATCTTGAGGATCAAGGATATGTTATTCAAGAAGCTTTATTCTAATAAAATGGAAAAATACAGGAAATGGACAGATTCCTCGATACATATGAACTGCAAAAGTGGAATCAAGAAGATATAAAAATTCTAAATAACTCAACATCAGTCAATGAAATTGAAAGTGTAATTTGAAAACCATTGACAAGAAAAACCCCAGCCCTGATGGGTCCATATCTGAGCTCTAACAGAAATTTAGAGAAGATCTAATGCCACTGTTCGTCAAACTCTTTAATGAAACTGAAAGGGAACCAATGTTCCCAAAGTCAATCCTAGAAGCAAGTATTATCCTGATACCAAAATCACAGAAGGATAGAACCTAAAAAGAGAACTACAGTTCAATCTCCCTAATGAATATAGATGCAAACATTCTCAGTAAGATACTGGCAAACAGAATGCAGCAAATCATCAAGAAGATTATACACCTTGACCAAGTAAGATTCATCCAAAGGAGGTAGGGATGGTTCAACAGATGAAAATCAATGAATATAATATAACATATCAACAGAGTCCAGGACAAAAATCCCATGGTTATCTAAAAAGATGAAGAAAAGCAAATGATAAAGTCCAACACCCATTCATGATTAAAAAAAACCGTGAAGAATAGTGTAATAGATGGTCTTTCTCTCAATCTGATAAAAGCTATCTATGAGAAACCAATAGCCAACATTATACTAAATGGTCAAAACCCAAGAACTTTCACTATAAAACTGAAAACAAGACAAAGTGTCCACTATCACCACTTTTATTCAATATAGTTCTGCAAACATTGGCCAGAGCAATTATACATGAGTAAGAAATAAAAGAAATAAAGATAGGACAAGAAGTTAAATTTTTTTAACATTAAAAAAATTTATTTAGAGGAAAAAAAACAAAACAGAAAAAAGGGTAGATATAACAGAATTTAAAAGAAAAATAACAGTAAAGAAATCACTAGTTGATAAATTACATATTGTTATCTTAGATGTAATTGTTCAAGTTATAAAATCAAAGCATAAAAAGTGAAAAATCAAAATTTCATTAGTTGCAGATGACATGATACTCTACACAGAAGACCACAAAAACTCCACCAAAAGACTTGTAGACTTAATAACCAGATTTAGTAGCATAGTTGGATATAAAGTCGACCTTCAAAAACCACTAGCATTACTGCTCACAAATAACAAACTCACTGAGAGAGAAATTAGGGAAATACCACCCTTCACAATAACATCCAAAAAATGAAATACTTAGGAATCAATGTTACAAAGAATTTAAAAATCTCTACATTGACTACTACAGTACTCTTAAAAAGGAGATTCAAGATACTATCAGAAAAAAATGGAAAGATATCCCTTTCTCATGGATAAGAAGAACCAACATAGTGAAAATGGCCATACTCCCAAAATTATCATACAGATTTAATACAATTGTATTCAAAATACCATTAAAACACCTCAGAACTAGAGAACACAATCCTAATATTCATTTGGAACCAGAAAGCACTTAGAATAGCAAAAATAATTATGAGTGACAAAGACAAGGTAGGGCACATCACAATCTCAGACTTGAAATTATACTACAAAGCTACTGTGATAAAAATGACATGGTACTGTAAAAAATGTAGATCTGAGGATGAATGGGACAGATTAGAAGATGTAAAAAATAACTCAAAATACACTCATCCCCTCCCTATTTTTTTAAGTTTTTTTTTTATTTAAAGAGAAACAAAAGCATGCAAAGGGTAGAGATAATACAGCATTTCAAAAAAAAAGATAATAAGAAATCACTAGTTAATAAATTACATATTATCCTCTTAGAAATAGTTGTTCAAGTTACAAAATTAAAGCATAAAAAGCAGATATTCAAACAGTGAGAGTGTAAACAGCTACACATGCATGAGTCTCTACATGTATTTCTATCCTTTCTGTATTAGAGGGAAAAATAAAACTTAGCAAGACAAAACAAAACAAATTCCTATAAAAACATGAAACCAAAAAGTCATATAAAACCATAGTACCAGGTAATCTACAATGATTATTGTGTTGTTTCTTATTATCTTCAATCGAATGTCCCTATCATCAGGCATAACGGAATATAGCAGTATAATTGAGTATAGCAGCACATAACAATATTAGTAAAAATAAAACATTGTAGACAGTATAAAACTTCAAAGGCAGGTAATAATCAAACCAGAGTGGATATTCTAGTGATTCTTGTCATCTTCAGTGCAGTTGCCTATACTCTCAGACTTGATACTATCAATCATAAAAGCTTTGAATAAAATCTAACAATACAAAACAGCGATCTAACAACCCAGATTCAATTACGATCAGTCATGGTAAAACAGTGTAGGTTTTACAGAGCTTTAGATTAAGTTAATAGGAAATTAAGGTTGATTACTGTACTATATCCTGTTATTTTCAGGATTACTGTCTGTGCCCTCAAATCCAGTACAGATAGAATGACTGGAACAGAATATAATACATCTAAGCAGAGTAGTGTGAGTAATGTGGTTTTTAAATCCTGGTGCACTATTAACAATATAGTGTATTAAGGTCATCTATGTTAGAGATTCTAGTTATCCTTCTCTGCCTCATTTTTGCTATGCTATTTTTCTGCCTTTGTTTGTCTAGTTTTCTCCTTCATTCTACTGCCTGCCCCACTCACTGAGGCCTTTCTGCCACTGTTCCTAAAATCCTGTTTTTTTTTTCTCTCTCTAGAATGTCCTTCAGTATTCTCTGTAGGGTTGGATTGGTGGTCACAAACTTGCCCAGTTCCTCTTTGTGATGGAAACATCTTGTTTCTCCATTAATTTCTAGTGACAATTTTGCAGGGTACATCAATCTGGGCTGGAGGTTATTTTCTTTCAGGGCTTGGAAAACTTTGCTCCAAGCTCTTCTTGATCTGATGGTCTGTGTCGAGAAGTCAGCCGTGATCCTGATGGGCTTACCTTTATAGGTAATCTGTTTCTTTTCTCTGATGGCTTTTAATATTCTGTTTTTATGCTGAATTTCTGGTATCTTGATTATTATATGTCTGGGTGTAGCTCTGTTTTGGTTGTAGGTGGCTGGAGTTCTGTATGCCTCACATAACTGAATGTCATTTTCTTTTTCCATGCTTGGGAAGTTTCCCTTAATTATTTCCATGAATAGCCTTTGTAATTTACCTGTATGTATTCCTGCTTCTTCGTTTACATTTCTTATTCTTATATTGTAGGTTCTCTTGTCGTCTTCTAGCCTTTGTATTGTTACTGCCTGTTTCCTTGTTATTTTTAAGAGATCTTTCCTTTCATGATCACACATTGAAAACTTGTCTTCAAGTTTTGATAGTCTAGCCTTAGTTTCTTTTAAGGTGTTTTGCCTGCTTTCAATGGAGTTTTTAATTTTCTGGTAGTCTCTTTGAATCTGCTTCATGTATTCTATATTTTCTTTATATTCTTTATCGAATATTTCTCTCCTTTTTTTGTGTTCCTCCCTTCTTCCATCTGTATCATCCTGAGAGATGCTTCCTGAGAGCATTTCTTTTATTACTCTACTCATATCTTGCTTTACCTGATTTAATATTTCAGTTTTGAGCTCATCTACAAGGTCCCGAAGATATCTCTTAATGTCCATTGAAGCCATGTCTGATGTTGCATGTTTGCCACCCTCAGTCTCCCTTGTTTTTCCCTCTCCTGGATCAGTGCTCTCAGGGCTGGGGCCTTCTCCTGCCTCTCTCTTCTGTCATGGTCCTGGCTTCCTCCATGCAGGTTACAGTGCAGGTCCCAGCCCCCTTCCCTGTTGGCCACATTTCCTCTGAAGCACACTGGCAAGGGAACTCCGCCCTCTCCTGCCTGCTCTTGTCACTGAGGTGTAAGAGTATGGTGGCCCTTCCCCACCCAGCCAGCCAAACTTTAGGGACTTTCACCTGGTTAGTGCTTGCTAGGTACAGAGAATCCATTTGGGACAGCTCATTGGGTCCTGGCCAGGGGTGCGGCCCAGTCCAAGCAAATCACACAAATCTGCTCTGGGGAGGGAGTAACCAACTGAAGTCACTGTCACTCCCAGTTCAGTTTCCTCTTGCCCGATTCCAACATGTTGCCCATTTGGTTGGACCCTTCCCATGGTGGTGGGGTCTCATTCGCAGCACTGACTGTGGATTAATGAAGGTCCCTTTGCCGGCTCCACTCTCTGTTGGGCTCACCAACCCGACTTCAGTGCTACTGTGGTTCCTGTGAGTGGTGGCGGGAACAAGTTTGGGCGGCTCTACCTGCCAGCATGGATTCCAGCTGATCCAAACTTGGCTGGTCACCACAAAAACTCTGTTTCCCTTAATTTTTAGCTGTTTCAGTTGTAGTCCCAAAGTATTTGACAAGCTTTTTTACATTTTAATTTCTTCCTGTGTCAAGAGGCTCCATCTCCCTCTGTCTGGGTCTCTCCAGGGTGCTTTATTCTGGCAAATGAGTTGTTTCTCCCAGGAGGCTTTGTATTTTGTTGCTCACTGATTGGCCATCTTACCTTCTCTCCCTGCCTCCCTATTTTTGACAAAGGGGCCAAACACTGGAAGAAATTCTCTTTAATAGATGGTGCTAAAAAAAAAAATGGCTTTCTATACGACAAAGACTAAAACTAGACTCATGTATATCACTATGCACTAAACTAAAGTTGAAATATATCAAATAGGCTAAAGAGATAGCTCAGTGGCACAAGTGATTGCCTGGCAAATGCACAGTCATGAGTTCCAGTCCCAGTACAAAAAAAATACATCAAATATCTAAATTTTACAATAGAAATATTAAATCTGCTGGATAATAGACTAGGTAGATCTCAAGAATATATAGGTGTAGGCAAAACTTTATGAACAAACCTCTATCAACAGGAATTATCATAAAGAATCAACAACTGAGATCTTGTCATATAAAAAAGCTTTTTCACAGCAAAAGAAATCACCCACAAAGTATGAAGATAACCCTCACAATATGAAAATTTTTTTCCATGTGTTCTTCAAAGGATTAATGTCTAGAACATGAAGAATTGAGAAAAATCAACTTCAAAAACCCAATCCAAAAATGGGTATCTGAGATTAGTAGACAATTCTCAGAAAAAGAGTTATAAACAGCAAGTAAATACATGAAAAAACATTCAATATCACTGGTCATTCAAGAAATACAAATTAAAATAATGCTGAGATGCCATCTCATTCCAGAGATGATGGCTACAGAAACAACTGATAAAAATGATGGCAGGACTCAGGGTAAAAAGGAACAGTTCTCCATTAATTGTGGAAATGTAGGCTGGTGCAACTGTTGTGGAAATCAGTATGGATATTCCTCAAAAAAACTTGAATTAGTGTTTCCATTTGACCCAGCTGTTCCTCTCTTGGTATCTTCCTGGAAAAATTAAAAGCATCACACCATAGTGATATACGTACACCCACATTTATAGCATCACAGTTTGTAACAGTTACAAACTGTTACAAACAGTTATAGTTTGTAACAGTTACAAACTGTTACAAACAGTTACAGTTTGTAACAGTTACAAATGTAGGAGGTAACTCAAATGCTTATCAACTGAGGAATGGATAAAAAGATATTTTATTGATATAAAATTGAGATATTTATAGCTAAATGGATGGACTTTGAGATCATAATCATAAGTGAAAGTAATTTGACACGTGTAAATATTGTATTATCTCTCTAGTGTGAGAAACTGAGAATGTAAATAAGAACCAAAATGTACAATAGATAGTATGAAATAGGAAGTAACTGTTCAAAAGGGGAATGGGGAAAGGAAAGAAGGAAAGAAAAAAATGAGAAAAATATTAAAATTAAAACAAAACTTTATGAATGAGGAGGGGAAGGGGATTTGAAGGTAGAGAACAGGAATGGGAAAAAAAGAAGCATCAAGATATATCACATACAGCGACAAATTCCCTATAATGAATGTGATCATTATGTATATATAAAATATACCAATAAACTTAAATAGACTAAAACAATAAGTAAAAGAAATAAACAAATACAATCAAATAATCTTTGACAAAGGAGCAAAGGGAATTCAGTAAATACAGGACATACTTTTCAACAAATGGTGCTTCAAAAACTGGATATCCACATGCAAAATAACTATACTTAGACTCAAATTGGTTCATATACTCAAATATAAAAAACTCTACATCTCCTTGAAGAATACAAGGAGAAAATCTAGGTAAACTTGAGTTAGTGACCGTTTGAAGTATAATACTGAAGGTATAACCCGTGAAAAAAAATAACATGTACTTTATTAATGTTAAAATTTTCTGCTTTACAAAAGATAATGTTAAGAAAACAAGTCACACATTGGGATAAAGTATTTTTGAAATACATTTTTGATATAAGACTAGCATCCAAAATACACAAGGAACTCTTAAAACTCAGACATATATAGATGACAAATAAGGATATAAAAATACTCAAGATTGATGCCATGAGAGAAGTACAAATTAAACTAACAATATAAAATTATTATATAACTATTAGAGAATCTAAAATACAAACACCTATAACTCTAAATGCTGGCAAAGATGTTGAGCTATATATTAGCAGTAAAAATGCAAAATTGGTATAGGACAATTTGAAACATATTATGGCAGTCTCTTACAAGACAACTGTGTTCCTTGTTAGCCAAATGACCTGAAAATTTATCTCACACAAAAACCTGCAAATAAGTTTATAAAAGCTTTGTTTTAATTGTCAAGACTTAGAAGCTGATCTTTAATGGTCATGGACAAACCAGCTGGAATACATGTATACAAATGAATATTATTAAACAAGAAAAAACATATCAAGATGAGAAGAATATTAAATGCATTTTTTAAGTGAAAGAAGTCAGTCTGAAAGAGCTACATTTGACAGAATTATGGAAACAGCATAAATATCAGTGGTTACAAAGATGTTGGAGGTGAAGGAATGAATAAAAGCACAGTATTTTTAGGGAGTAAAACTACTTTGGATAATCCTATAATGATGAATATATATTATTATGCATTCATCAAAAACCCATAGAATGACTATATATCACAAAGTGTGATATGTATTGAGTCAATTATGTGTTTCAGATAATAACAAGATATCAATGTTGGCTTGCCAATTGTAAAAATGTATACCAGTGTCAGATGTTAATAACGGAAAGACTGGTGGTGGTGGAGGCAGGACATGATATACACTTCTTATTTGATGTTTTTATAAGTCTAAAACTGCTCTAAAAAATAAAGTTTATCCATAAAAAGAAACAGATACCTCATTACCACCTTATTTTGCTTTTTGCCCTAAGGAACAAGAAGTTCTAGATATTCTCCAGGTCTTTCCTTTGTCCCTGGGCTTCTTAATTTTAAAGCATAAAACTTAGTTTAGGGTTGATTTTTATGTAGAGTGCATAGTTCAAAATTTTTATATTAGTTATACTTACAATAATATGTACTATTCCTGGGGTAATTGTATAGTGGCCATGAACTTCTTTTATTTATTATTTCTACAAATGGGATCCTTGGTAAAATAAATATGAACACTATTGGCTTAAAGTATTTAATCTGTTAAGTGTAGACACATTCTAGGCTGTAACTGTAAATTAATATGAAAACAAAATAATTTAAGCCTCTTCTTTGAAGAGCAATACTATAAAATCAGATATACAAGTGTCCTTTAAGGAAAAGATGGTGTTAGCACAAAGAACTAAGGTGCAATCTCCTTTTTGAAAATACTATGTTTTAGAGGGATCTGTGTTGTAAGTTCTTCTAGGTGCAGATCTTAAAAATGAAATTAAAGCCCAATAAAGAGCTTTGGTGAGCTAAGTTCGGTGGAGAAACAATCTCTAAACTTCTTGTATCAGCACTTTCCATTCAAATGAAACAAAGACTCAAGATGTCTAATAGCTTTAGGACAAGACCTTGTTTGAAAGTAAACCTTTCAGTTTGTGAGGCCATCATCATTTAGAAAACTTCTTAGAATTTCAAAGAATAAAAATCACTGCAACTAGGGATAGTTCACTAGTTGTATTTATTGCTAATCACTCCAAATAACTCAGAATAAGCTTGCTGTAATTTAAATTTATTTTTACTCTGTTGCCTGGTTCTTTTGGGAAAAGACAGTCGATGTAATTTCTGAGATTCACAAGAGCATCTTCTTTGCTCTCTCCCTATTGCAGCACTTAAGATTGAGTGAACTGAAACTGCTACTTAGAATCAGCAAACCTAATACACAACCCAAAGCATTGCTCATTCAGCACTATTTCACCTAACAAGCTCAGGAAAAAACTTGCCATGAAAAGAGGAAAGGGGTGTAGAAAGGAAAATCTCAGTTTCTAAATCCTACCAATCTGTCAAAACCAGCCTTTATTTCTTTCACTAACACAACTTATTTTGCTACACACATGTACAACTTTGGCATCATCCTTAACCTTTTTCCCTACCTGCTTTCAGGCTCCTGTTGTTTCTAATTCTGTGGAGGCTACAATAAAAATGCTTCTCAAAACACAGTAGAGTTAATTTCTGGTCTACAGGGACTCAAATTTTGATCTGCCTTCAAATATGAAGGGTAATGGATGCACGCTATCTGTTCTTAGGGGTCGGGATCAACTTATAGGCCACATTGAGCTTCCCCATAAACAAAACTACCTGGAGCAGGCCTGAACTGCCCATCATTAAAAGCTGGACTCAACAAAATGCATGCTAAGACCTACTGGGCTGCATCACTGGCATCGCTTCATAGCAGGCCTGATCTCTTCTGTGTCACACTCAGAGTTGCCTCAGTCTATGATTTTGACCACTTAAAATTTATTTCTTATGCTATTGCCTGGCCAATAGTAAATATTCAACCTAAATTAACTATTATTATTTTGGTTGCTGTTAAGTAACAGTAATAACTGATGAGTCTTCTAATCTATTCTTATTTCTCAGGAGAAGAGATCAGAATTTGTCTCAGGGGGAGATATAGTTGGTGATTTTATAAACTGAATTGCGTATGCAAAAGTTCATGGGTGAGTTGCTAGTCCCCAGTCTTTCAGAGTGTGACCGTATTTGAAGTTAGAGTCATTAAGAAGTAGTTTGTTAAATGAAGCCCCATGCCAACAACCTGCTGCAATTTACTGTCCCATAGCCAAAATCAGTCACAGTTTCAAAGGGTCCTTCTCTATTCTACACTTGTAGCACACTGACTGCAGGCAGACAAGGTGAGAGACAGTTTCCAGATGTTAGTCCTCTGGATCTCAATGGTGGAAATGGAAATGTGTTTGAGAAATCCTTAGAAGATGGACCCAAGAGAACTTGCTGATTTATTGAGAAAGGTACAGAGGAAGAGTGAGACCAGTTCTATCTTAGATAACTGAGTGATGGGGACATTCCACAAGGAACACAGCTATCCAAGGGCAGTAGAGGTTATGATGATGGACTTTCATTTACACACGCTGCATTCGTGCTTATTAACATGTGCCAAATACTTCAAGTTTCCTTGCCTGTGGAGCTGTTCCCGCTCTGGTGAATGACCCTCGTAAAGAAAGGAGAAGTCATCTTCCAGCCATGCATACATGAAGGACTGGTAAGCTATGCTGAAATTACTCTTTTAGGAATGATTAGGAAGAGGTTATGGGATTTTTACATTCCTGTGACCATGAAAGCACAAAAAGTGAGAAGTACTACTGGAAGCCAGCCAAGAGGGGCAGAGCTCTAAAGATTATAATTAGACAACCTTTTTTCTCATTATCACTTTTACTTACGGAGTTACTCCCTCTGTTTCCTAATACTTAAGGAAATAATAAAAACAGACTGAAGGTAGATAACTATTTGAATTATAGGGTTGAATAGTGTAACCATTTACATGATAACATTTTGTATAGATTACATTTTCCACTTAAATTATAAAAAGACAGGAACTGATTTTTCCAGTAATAATTGCAATATATAACTGCAAAGAGGATTCTTTGTTTAGCTGGTGTGTTTTGTATATATATTGGTATCAGTATGAGATGATTATGGCTTGTTTTTGCAGCTCTAATCCATGTAAAATATGAAGCTTCATTTCTTCCACATTAGAGAGATTATCTGAAGTGTGTCGGTATGATCAAGTCACTCTCATGCTTTATACCTTTCTGTAAGTTTTTCTTACTCTTAGTACAGTCAAACTATGTAGTCTGATGTGGGAAGTATTACATATCTTGACTCTAGTTACCTTGCCAATGTTAACCAACATATTTCATTAAGATGTTATGTTAAGATGCTCCTTCATGTTTTCCTCCAAAGTTTTATGTATACTTGGATTAAACAACTTTTCTTTACTCTTCTCTTACAAGCTCTGGGTCAGGTTATCTCTGAGGCATTCTTCATAACACGACATAGCTGTCCCTTCATTCTGATTCACTAGACCAAGACTGGTGAATCCTTTCCAAAGGTTGAGTGAAATGAAACTGCTCATTGCTCATTCAGCACTTCACCTAACAAGCTTAGGTAACCTAAGTAACCTTTGGTAAAGGCAAATACCTTTTCCAAAGGTAAATCTTTCAAGTAAAACATTTTCCAAAGGTAAATCCTTTCCCCTTTATGTACCTAGACAATTCTCTACGCCTCCAAGAAATGATCACATGGTAACCTCCTTTACCTTCCTGCATCACCCAATAGATGACCAATAGGAAGGGAGGAGGTCACAACCATCTTAACAAATAAAATGATAATAAAAGCTAACACTATTGAACACTTATGTACTATTCAATATGTTAAATGCCCTATGTGGTATATCTCATTTACTTTCCATAATGGCTGTACTTATTGGCAATGCAATCTGATGCAAGTTAATTTCAATACTAAAATAAAAATTGCACATTGGGGATATATGTGGAGATACATAATAATTCACAGAACCAAAAGAAAAGTTCAACAGTCAGGCTGTAGGATGTGTAGGAATCAGGGTAGCCCTGGAAATCTAGGATAGTATCTATAAAATAGTATCTATAAGTCCTCTGCATGGTTAAAAATGTCCAACAGTCCCCACCTGAACACATCTCAATGCTTTGTGGAAGGGGGAGGAATAATTCTCTAAGGGAGGCTGGCAAAACATGACTAAAACAACCTAAATAATTTTATCATCAGCAAATTGTGCTGATAATAAAATGAATGCTTTGAGAAACTAAGTATAGTCACCCTATAGTATCCATGGGGAATTAGTTCCAGGGCCTCCATGGATACTAAAATCTAAGGGTGTTCATGATATAAAATGGTATAGTATTTCCATGGGTTCTGTACAAGTCCTCCCACATATTTTACACCACCTTTGGACTTGCAATACCTAGTACAATGTAAATGATATCTACATTATTACACTATACTGTTTAAGGAATAATGACCAAAAAATCTGTACATGTCCAGTGCAGATGAATTTTTGGAAAAAAAATTTTTTGAGGCAGAGTATTGCTCTACAGTTCAGGCTGACCTTGAACTCACTTTTTAGACCAGGCTGGCCTCAAACTCACAGCAATCCTGTCTCAGCTTCCTGAGTGCTAGGATTACAAGTGTGTACCACCAGACCTAGCTTGAAAAATGTTTTGACCTATGATTTATTGAATATATGGGTGCAGGATCTATAGATACAGAAGGCTGACTATAATCTGTTCATTTGATAAAGCAGCATAGATAGTGTTTATGTCAAGTTTACTTGACTATAAAATCCATTAGCACAAGAGAGATACTCCAGGAATACTTTAGTGCTTGAATGAAAAGACAAATAAATACATGAGTAAAAATAATAACTGATAAAAAAAGTGGCTGAAGTGTAGGATGTATGGAGATCTGTGTAGGAACATGAGAGAAGAGGCATAGAATGGCCCTGTTTCTCTTATTTTCCCTAAATAGGTTTTTCTACTGTTTTAACTCAAACTTATAAACCTTGCCTCATTGTATTTGTACTTTAAACAATCATGAATCTACTCCTTTTGGCTCATTTAACCTTTCAGATTAAAGCCTTATATAATTTCTATCTTTATAGATCTTTTTCTTTGAATTTAAAGGAAGGTTGCATCTGTACAACATTAATTATATCAATAACGACTTGCGCTGCTTGGTTATTGCTTAGTACCTAATATACATTAGGTTTAGTGCCTAATATGCATTTTCCTAACCAGATTAGCATCAGTTATATGTTAAAGACAAATAAAGGATATTCCATTCAGTCCCAATAAGTGAAAAACAAATTAAATTTGCTCCAAGAATAATTATTTCTTGATTAATTGCTGAGACATTGGTTCACAACTCTATATCAGAATCCAGAATTGGCAAGAGTGGACTACCTAGCAGAAGATAGGTTAGACTATGATTTAAAGGCCATAGAGACTGGACCTAACCCTGTCGCTACCCCACTGACCTGCAGCTGGACACAGCCATGCTGTACTCAATTCTGCTCTATGTATCACGTTGGACACAGGGCGGAGGGATAGGTGTCTTGTAGAGTATGGAAACTTGTGCATAAAACAATACAGAGATAATAAAAAAAAAAAATCAGAGCAGACCACTGATTCCTGAGCCTCCTGCTTAAGATACTGAAAACAAGAAACATTTTGATTTGGTCATTTCTTTCATGGTGATTTGTATGGAAACCATAAATGCTTTTTAAACTTATCTCTCTGATTCAGTATGTCTTGGGCAAAATCCAAAACTTTTTCAGTGGTTTCTTCACTTTCTTTAAAAGGATTACTTTTTTCTTTGCAAGTGAAACTTAAGATATTTTGTGTCAGATTTTTTCCTCTGGAGAATTAAAAAAAATTTTTTTTCTCCCAGCAATATTATGCAGATTTCGACAATCATTTTCTAAGTATACTGTATGATATTTATAGTCAATACAGCCAGGATTTCATATCCATGAATGCTGCATATGGATTCAAACAAGCACAGATCGAAAATATTCAAAAGCAAACAATGTTTACATAGCACTGGTATTGTTTTAGACATTACAAGTCATCTAGAGATGATTTACACTAGATAAGAGTATACGTGTAGACTCTGGTAAATACTATAGCATTTTATAGTATATGGAATATGAACAGATTTTGGTATCTGGGAGCCAGGGGATTTGGAAATTCCTGGATCCATGGGAGCTAAAGAGACAACTGGAGGGAGAGGTGTGGAGATTAGTAGCAAGACAATAAATACAAATCTCCTTTCTTGAGATCAGAGATCCTAGAAATGAAATAGAAGCTCACAGAAAAGTCAAAGAATATAGCAAATCACATATATTTATCCTTACCAACCAAAATAAGCTTAATCTCAGCTCTTTCACCCCAAGAACTGTATATAGGACAATGAGAGGGCAGGTGTAATTGGTCATCTGACTCCAGGCTGGAATTAAAGACCATCATCTATTTCCTTTCTGTCTCTAGGCAGGAGTGTTTAGGTGAAGTTTTCAGCTGTTGTAGGTTTAGAATTCCCTAACCCAGCAAAATAAATGATTTCAAGTTCAAAAAGATGTTTAAGAATGACTCTGCTTGAAACCACTGATGTGAAGAATGAAACTGAAAACTGTATCAGGCAAAATGCAACTCTGAGGAAATATGCCCGTAATTGTGAAACTTCAAACCCTTCTGAAGTCTCAAAACATCTTTGTACATTCAATTTCAGGGAAAGAATCTCCAGAGCACAGGTTTTCTCTATTTGAAAGACCCTAGATATGAAACTTTAAAGGTTTCTCAATCCTGTGGGTTTAATCATCAATTTGTATGTTTATGTTCCGTTTCCAGCTTTTGCCTTTCTAAATGAAACTCCTGCTGCTAGATGCTATAGAGGGCTGCAATTTCCATTTTTGATCAGTTCTCCTGTTCCTGAATCCATAAGTCAAATGCAGTGCAGTTTCAAATGCCTTTTCATTCCTTTTCGGTGGAGAAAGTAAGGAAGACCACAGAGGAATGGTCTCATCAGACACCTTGGGGATGCTGGAAAGAAATTAGAACTTGCTCCTAAACAGTGCCAATTGCCCGTTTGTTACTAACTCCTTACATAGCAAAAGATGGAGCGCACAAAACACAAAACACAAAAGATGGAGCGCACAAAACACAGGAGGGGCAGCCGCTGATTCCAGGGAATCACTTCTGACAGGGAGAGGAGAAACTGGGATGATTGAGAAAGTGGATGACATCAACAGAGAACATTAATACATTTTTTAGGGCATCACAAAACTTCTTTTGCAAAGATCACAGCCATATCAGAATACCATTTGCATTTCTAAAGAAGAAAGTATACAATATTCCACAATAGAAAATTATTGGACTAACAATATCATCAAGTGATATTATGGAGTCTGCTTAGTCATTTGCTATACTTTGTAGCAGTGAGTACCAAAAGTATACTCAAGAAATTTCAGATGATAAAGCCAAGAAGTTTTACTACTGCAACATGTGATAAATGAATGTTTCAGGTTCATTCTTGTATCTATTATTATAATCATCTCCAAGGAGTTCTGTTGTTGATTCAGATATGCAAATTGAAGGGCAAGATTATGCGGGGGTTTCTTTGAGTAGGTTTATCTATAAGGGTTCTTGTGCTAAGAGGAGCCCAAGAGATTCTGCCCCCATCATGGTAGGAGAGGAAATAAGCATGTAAGCTCCCTAAAGACTGTGTTTCTTCTTGGAATTCTGCCTTCATGCAGAAAAAATAATCAACATGACCGTCATTAGTTACTGACCTGGGATGTGTGAATTTTTCCCTGCACCTCAGCTTTCCAACCTATAAAAATTAAGATAATTATTGCTACTTTGGTTTTTAAGAGAGTCCAATAAAGCAATGTAAGCAAGAAATATGATTCACTCAATAAGGGATCAGAAAGGACTAAAGATAAAATTTCTGAATTGCTGACAACAAGAAAGTTGTACATATTAAGTAGGGACAATAATGTATTTGTTCTCTGACCCAGGGACAGATTTATTTTAATATAGATTGAAAATAAGAATAATTCTCTCCCTTAAAAAAATAAGAAGGGCAAGGTCTTGCAACTGGGGTGATATGGTCAGAAAACAAAAGCCAAAACAACACAACCAATCATATAGAAGGATAATCACATGCAGCAAGTCTGTAGCCAGTAACAGGATTTTTGCGCCTTATATGAAGAGACTTCTTACCTCACATAAAGCAAACCTCAGCAGGGGTGACACTGATAATAGTCCAGTACTCTAAATCTTGGAGATCTGTAAAATGCATGACACTGATGTAGGGAAGGAAAAACAAATAAATTATAAAAAGCCTCAACTTTCTAACTTTTAGAAAATAGACACACTGAAAACAAGTGCTTAGTACAGCTATGCTCAAAACAAAGAAATGAAGAGAAGATTCCAAGAGTCAGAAAAAATAAGTGGATATGCAGAAGCCAAGGGGTTACCTACATACAGGACCTAAGACAAATACAAGACAGATGGTTGAAGAGAGGGGTTCTGTCCTCATTTTGCATGCCCAAAAATGGAGGTCAAAAAAGGCAGCTCTGTCGGAAAAGTTACAGAAAGCTTGCTTTTCTCTGAGGAGTGTGGGAGAGAGAGAAAGACCCATTCATGAGAAATCAGAGCCCTACTCTTGCACTGCTGCCGTGTCCTAGTCCATCCACGCCTTGTGACAAGGTCCATGGGTGGAGGAGAGCGCTTCAAGGAATCGCTTCTCCAGGAAAAGGACACCACATGTGGGAAATGGGTGCAAGGATTTTGTAATGTTTTGTACTGATAATTGTAATTTGTGTAACTCACATATATATATTTTCATGTAATACTCAATATGAAATCGAAAATAGAAACTACAGAAGAGTTACTAAAAACCTTCTAGATAACTTTGTGAAAACTAATTGTGAAATTTTACCTTCTGTGAGTAGTATGAAAGAGTTTATACAAAAGCTTTAAATGAAAGAGCTCATGGAGGAGGATTTACAAAATTCCTGTGAGACAACTGCCCTGAGACACTGGACAGGCAGCCAGAGACGGGCAACTAGGACACATATGTTACGCCACCGGCCGCCTAAGAGAGGCACAGGACCAATTGCTGTCCTGCAGGCCCATGACGGGTAAGGCCTGGTTGGGTTCATATGAAGAGTCCTTGACCCAAGACAGGCGCTGTCCTACAGGCAGCCAGAGACGGGCAACTAGGACACATATGTTATGCCACCGGCCGCCTAAGACAGGCACAGGACCAATTGCTGTCCTGCAGGCCCATGACGGGTAAGGCCTGGTTGGATTCATATGAAGAGTCCTTGACCCAAGACAGGCACTATTCTCACAGGGCCTGCCATACTCCCATAAGTGATAAGGGAAAAAAATGTAGGGAGCGGCATGATAGCTTCACAGCTGCCGCTCCATCTCTCCCTCCTGTGGGCATCCAAGTGCG
>PVLA01000209.1:634395-689390 GCA_004027455.1 Hydrochoerus hydrochaeris
CTGGCCCTAAGCCTGGGACGCTTCCTGCTTGGGGTTTGGGTTGCTGCCAAAAGTTAGCAAATATATATTCCAGCTTCTGAAAAATAAAATAGATTCAGATTCACTCACAGACGGGTGTGCAGTGTCTTCTGTCTCTCACTCGCCGACTCCCTGACCACCTTTGGGACCCCTGAGCCCTGCCGCAGCTGGACTCCGGCACACTGCCCTGCATGTCAAGTCTGAATTGATGAACCCCGCATGACGAAGAGGTACCAGATTAAGAATTTAATGGAAGAATGATGTGGCACTGAAGCCCACTGTACTTTCAATATGGGGAAACACAAAACCATTGTCTAAAGATAAAGTCACAACCTGATCAGGGAAGCCACAAAAAACAGCCCAACAAGGAGGCACAACCAGTAAAGAATAAGCAACACTGGAAAGAAATAAATAAAGCTAAAGAAACACAAGAGGCAAAAACAAGGCTGGAAGAGGTGTTTCCTAGAATCAAAGGTGCTAGAACCACCTCAAAGAGAATTTAAAACCAGACTGAAGTCTTTAAAATAAGCGTAGGGTAAAAAACATGGGAAACAGAATTTACAACACAGCAAGGCAGTCTTTATGGCATAGTCAACATAGAAAATCCTGAGATAAACAAAATGGTAACTGAAAAAGGAAATAGCCTAATATGTAAAGTCTGATATTTTGATCTTCATTTTAAAAGCATACAAAACTGTGCCACTGCCAGGGATATAGCTCAGCGGCACAGCGCCTGCCTGGCAAGCATGAGGTCGAGAGTTCAATTCCTGGTACAAAAAACAGAAAACAAAACAAAACAAAAAACAAACAACAACCCCCAAACCAAAACTGTACCACTGTCAGGATATTGACAAGTCCATGTATGACTGGAAAAATATGGACCAGATTCACAATGAGGCTGACTTTCTAGAATGACGATGAAATGATATAGGCTTCAAAAACACAGTGAATTGAAATTTCAGCTACCTTATTTATCTCAGTGGAAAAAAAAAAAACTAAACTCTGAATCACAAGATAAAAAGAAGGTGAAAAAAGTGGGGGTAGGGGAGGGATGAAAGGAAAGTAGCTTATTTTTAAAGTTAATTTTATTGTACATTTTAGATATACACAATGATAATATTTACCACATAGAATTTGTACCTGTACAGGATATATTTTGATTCTTCTTCATTTCCCACTTCCCTGCCCTCCTTTAAACACCTTTTCTGCTCCTTATTTACAGAAGTTTTATTTTCATTTTACCCTTTTGTTCTCTTTTTTGTCCTTTCCCTTCCTTTCCCCTTCCTCCTTCCATAGTTCACCTTCCCATTTGAATTTTTCCTCCTATTTCACAGTATCTATTATATTTTTCTCTTTACTTACTTTTGGTTTCTCACACCAGATAAACAATGTGATACTTCAACAGGTGTGTCTGATTTATCTCACTTAAAGAGTATGGTCTCAAAGTGCATCCATTTACCTAAAAAGTTCTCAATTTTTTCCTTCTTTATGACTGAGTAGCACTCTGTTACATATTTTTTTAAAAACACACCTTCTTTACCCATTCATCAGCTGATGGGCATTTGGGCTGTTTCTAGGACTTAGCTATTATGAACTCTAGGGCAATAAACATGGGTGCTCATGCATTGCTGTGGTATGAAGTTTTTGATTCTTTTGGAAAGATACCCAGAGGGAAATAACTAAATTAAATGGGACCTTTTAAGCAAATTCACTGATATCCACAGTGGTTACACCAGTCCACACTCTCACCAGCCATGGAGATGTGTTTCTTTTTTCTCACAGCCCCTCCAGCATTTGTTATTGGTTGATTTCTTGATAATCACCATTCTTTCTGGAGTAAGATGGAATCTCAGTGTCGTTTTAGTTTCCATCTCTCGAATGACCAGTGATTTTTAACATCTTTTCATACATTTATTTGGAGTTTAGATTTCTTCATCTGAGAAAAAAATGTGTATTCATCTCAGATGCCCATTTTTGGACTGGGTCTTTAAATTTGGGGGGTTAAATTTAGATTTTTTTTAGTTCTTTATATATTCTAGATATTAGTCTTTTGTCTGAGAAACAGCTGGCAAAAATTTTTTCCTACTCTGTGGGTTGTCTCTTCACTCTGCTGGTGGTTTCTTTTGCTGTGCAAAAACTTTTTAATAAGATGAGACCCCAGTTGTTGATTCTTTGTGATATCTCTTTTATAATTAGGTTTTTGTTCATAAAGGTTTTACCTATATCTATGTCTTCAAGAGCTCTACCTATTCTATCTTCCCTCGGATTTAGTGTTTCTGTTTTAATATATTTGACCCATTTTGATTTTAGTTTAGTGCATGGTGAGAGATAAGAGTCTAGGTTTAGTTTTTGGAATGTGGAAAGCCAGTTTTTTGAGCACTATTTATTTATTTGTTTATTTTTTGGTTTCTGAGATCAAGCTCACGACCTCCTGCTTGCCAGGTAAGTGCTCACACTGCTGAGCTAAATCCCCAGCCCCACCAGCACTATTTATTAAACAGGCTGTCTTTCTTCCAGTGAAGGTGTTTGGCTCCTTTATCAAAGATAAGGTAGCTGAGTGTATTTGGAGTTGTTTTTGAATCTTCTAATCTGTTCCAATGATCCTTGCGTCTGGTTTCTTGTTTGTTAGTTTGGTTGGTTTTGTTTTGTTTTGTTGTCCCCCAGCAGCATGCTGTTCTTGTCACTGTAGCTAAACAGGGTCTGAAGCCAGGTGCTCACGCTCCAGGCTGGTCAGAGCAGCGCTGGAGGAGCACAGGCCTACGCAGGAGAGTAGCTGTGTTTCCTGGTAAACTCATCATCAAGGATCACTTTTTCTTATGAACCCCAATGAAAACCTGAATAAATGTCTGGCTTCACTTGCTTTAATCACTGATTTTCAAAGTTGCTTAGGAAAACAACAAAGCAGTAGTTCTCTCCCTCAGCTTTCCTAGCAATACCTCTTCTGATGCACGCTCATCTTGGTAATGATTGTCTGGGTTTTCATGCCTTTAAAGGACTCTTTTCCACCTCAAATGGTGGAAGCCATGAACTCCTTTGCTTGGGCCTGCGCAAGTCATGGGCGACCTTTTGACATCAGAAGGCCAAAACCTTATGCTCCTATGATGCTAACGCCACCATTTTCTCCAACGTACCTTTGAAAAGCCACGAGATTTGACTAAGCACAAACATGCACAGACCATGAATTTCTCTCTCCTTCCTCCTTCTCACAGCTTTTTGTCCTGCGCCAGGACAAGAATGTTAGTTTAATAATAAAAGATAACGGGAATAATGCAAACATTTTACCTAAGACCATTTAAGTTCACGATCTTATTTTCTAGAATAGAAAAGGCAGCAAATTAGAACAAACTGGCCTTAAAACAGTGAGAAATGTGGCAGAAGGATTGACTGAGACAGCTTGACTTCTGCTATACTCGTGACTAGTAAGTGACCAAACACATAATAGAAGGCCCGGGAAGTGCATGTGAGGAGGCAGGTCGGGAAAATTCCCATTTGAGCAGTTGTGAGCTCAGCTCCGAATGCATTATTTTTTCAGCGAGCTAATGTTCTCCAGTTCTGTAGGCAACGGGAGAAACTCTCCACACAAGGCACTAAAAAACTGTCTCAAACTGGCACATTGTATTTATTTTCTAACTTTTAGACGTCTATCGTCCCTAAAATCACATGAAGCGGAATTTGGACATGCCCTTCTCAAAACTCCAGGGACCTTTCCACCCATTTCTGCATCGTCACTCATCGATTCCTGTCCAGTGATGGGGCGAGTGGTTTTGTTGGCAAAGGCTGGGTCTTACCATTCACCCCTCCCCTCACTTTGCACTTGTGCCTGTGCGCATCTCATCTCTCTCACACGGAAGTCATGTGAGATACATGTCGGGAGATGTGAATATCCCTGAGCTCCAACAGTACTGCCAAAGAGGTGGCAGGGTGGAGAAATACCCTCAGGGCTATAGATTTCAATGTGGTTTCTAGGGACAGTGGCCTCATGCTTGCCTTGAACTGGCTAGAAATGTGGACTTTTAGGTCCCAGCCAGATATTCCCTATCTGAAATCCCAGAACAGGCCTCACATATGAATTAGAGCCAAACTCCAAGATGAGTTTAGCCAGTTCTCACTCAACTTTGAGAACCCCTGGTCTAGAAGACTGGACCTTTGTGCAGATAGCAGTTCCTTTCAGAAGGAAGGAATCTCATATTGTTCAGAGGCAAGAGCTCACCTGCTAACCCAGGTCTAGACATGTGGGGTGTGGAAGCTGTACCCTTCTGGCTGCCATCTGTAATGGATTTCAAATCCAGAGAAAAAGCCAGCATTTCTCCAAACGGTTCCCAGACAACACTACTAAAGACTAGAATGGCCTGTGCAATGCTTCTTATCTGCCACCTGACAGACACTCTTCTATCAAACATGAGACTGGTTCCTCTCTACCTTCTTGTCAATGGAGCCTTATCCTTGGGATCTGTCCTAGGCCTGCTGAACCCTGTTTTAGTAAGAAACCTGCTAAGTCAGTTTAAGGGAGACTCCTGTTACTCTGACCAAAGTTGTCACCCCAATTCTTAATATCTTACTTCGTGGCCTGCCTTTAGCAAGAAACTTTTCATGTCAATTTACCAAGAATCTCCACACTCTTAAAGTCTCCTCTTATCTGTTCCTTGGCTATCAGTGTGAAGTCATTTTTGCTGTGTTTGGATTGAGCTTGGTTTTCCTGGACCACTTCCCTGGTGGCTATAGGGCTGGGTATAAGGTCTTAATTGCTTGGCTTCACTACTTTCCAGCTCTGTTTCTTTGAAACACCTTGACAGCTAGTAAATAAAAACTATCTGTGGAGACAAATGCTGTTATGTCATAATGTAAGCCAGGCCAGGAAGTGAATCTGAAACCCTATGAGGGAAAAACAGAGCTTCACTGAGTTTTCTCCTATCACCTTGATCCAAGCTCCCTCTGCACATTTTTTAAAAAAGTATGAATTATAGGTAGAAAAAAAATAAGATGTATGGCTCACTTAATGCTCAGAAAACTTTTTAAGGAAATAAGATGCCTTTGTTGCCCTTAGAAAAGTCACCAATGCCCCCCTAATTTCTAAACTCAATGACTCATACTCCACCTTAGGCAAAATCAGGATTTTACCACCATCATCAAATGCATGAATTTTGTTTCTCCAGTAACTTCCACATTATTCTTTGTAAGCACCAAATTCTATTTTGAAGTATACACTCATCTGACCTACTTTTGTCTCAGAGAAACTGATTATAATAATAGCACAGTCTGCACAAAAGGAAAATGACTAGAGTTCCTTAAATGACAAAAATTTAATTTGAAGTATAAAAGAGAAAGGGAAAAAGTCTTTAATAAGCATTCCAAAGGAAGCTCATTAGCTCAACTGCAAATGACATTTGACTTTTTTGAAAAAGGAAATAAATCACTATAGGTTATAATTCAATTTCTGTATTTCATGTACTCTAATTTCCCCATGTAATAGTTACATAAATTTTAAAGAACAAAAAAGGAAGCTATTTTCCCCTTTCTAAATCAAAGATAAATGTCAGCATGCTTTAGAATTTATTTCAAATCATGGAATGAATTTTGCCAACAGGTACTTCACATTTGCAGCAGGTATTTTGCTGGAATTTATTTTTAATTCAGATGAAATCAATGTGCTTTTGCTTTCTGAACATTAGGGAGGAATTAAGGACCTTTCTCTGATGAGCTACCTAGGAAGTGTTTCCCATAGATTTGCTTCAATTCTGCTGTTCTTGAGATGAACCCTAAGCCAGGGGAGAAAGCCACACTGCTGTGCCGGAATAGATGTTTCTACTTACAAATAAGCAGCAAAGTACAGAGAAACGCTGCTAGCAAATCAGCCTGGGGATTCAATAGCTAGAAAGCACTTACTTGCTGATTGGAAGAGGTAATCGTGATGAGTCTGTTACCCTAGAGGACCAACTACCCATGGGCCATGAGCTTTAGACAGAGAAATTCAGGATAGTTTGCCGCATAACCCGCATTTGATAACCCTGAAGTTTATTTTCATTACCCAAAGCCACCACGGTGGCCCCTAATGACACTGACTCAGTGCTGTAACGCTATCCGCAGCCTCACTAGCGCATACAACTGGAACATATGTTAGAAAGCCAGTGGTTACCGGGGCTGGGCTTCATGCTGCTGAGTACCAGATCTCTCCCAATTCCTTCCCTGGAAATGGGTCTCATTCCTTTTCTAGGGAGCAAAGGGTGATAAATTAATTCTAGCTGGCTAATTTGTTTCTCCTTGCAGACATCATAGGGTCTCAGTTCAGTTCAAACCTCCCAGACACCTCTGCAGGTCTGTGTGAGGGAAGTTTTGGGCTCTGGAAGCCTGTTTGGGACCAAGGCAACAGCTCCTCTGAGGGTGACAGCTGTCAAAGGTTCTCTTTGGCAGAGAGGAGTCTAAGACATCTCACTGTTCTTGATGCAAACACAGGATGCCCCTTAGAAGGAGAAAAAGGTTCTTGGGATATAAAAATACAGAAATGTCTGGATATATACACAAGGAAAGAATCACTGGGGTCAGAAACTCTGTCTGGTGGAACAATAACCCCTTAAAGAGAAGAAACATTTGTCTCCTGTCTCTGTTAGTAAGATTTCTATAATTATAACAAACATCAGAGATAAGTCAACTTTTAAAAAGGAAAATCTTATTTTGGATAATGGTCTCAGTCCATGATCAGTTGGCCCTATTGTCTTCGGACCTGTGGCAGAGGGGCGTGACACTGGAGCATGGCAGAGGAGAAACAGTCTAGGACAGGGTGAGCAGGAGCAGTAATGGGGAACTTTCCTTTCCCTTGTATCCCATCTCATTACAAGCCTATTAGTCAGTGCCACTCACACCCAGGGTGGGTTTCCCAGAACTATGCTAAACCAATCAACGGACTGCTTTAGTTATCACCACCTTAATTCATAGTCACACAGTGTAGATCCATACAAGGCATAGCAAGGCCCTACCTCCTGATAGTCACAACACCTCCCAATTGTGCCACATGCAAGTGATCAACCCTTTAACACAGGGCCTTTGAGTAGCATTCCAGATCTGAATTACAGCAGTTAGTTGCCTTCCCATGAATCCCTCTTTCTCTCCTTATAGGAAAGACATCTTTTGACTCTGCATCTCAATACTTTCTGGAGTCAGTCTTGAGAGTAGTCACTCAGAGGGAAGTGATTCACTCTAACCTTGTACAAATTTTATAAAATATACCAGATATCCAGGTATGGTAGCATATGCCTGTAATCCCAGTGTTTGGGAGGCTGAGGCAGGAGGATCACTATGAGTTGTAGGCCAACCTGGACTACATAGCTCAAGGCCAGCCTGAACTACCTAACAAGATCCTATCTCAAAAAAAAAAAATCTATCTAGCTATCTGTCACACAAATGACCCCCATATGTCTAATCTGCATAGATTCAAACAATCAGTGTGCTAGGAATATTGAGTAAACTAAAACAGAATGTTGTCCATTTCCTTATACGTGAATGTGTATAACTAGACATCTGAAAGCAAAAAACAATCAAGGACATAAGGCATAGCAAGTTCTGTCTGCACTGCAATGAAAAGGCTTGCCATAGTAATACAAGTAAGTTATACTCTCAGGGCAAAGTAACATGCACAGAAATCAAACTTCCTGCCTCTTCAAAGGCTAATATGGTAACGTATTCCTTACACCTTTTAAATTAGATAGAATTGGCACAGATTCACTTCAGTGAATTAACATTTTCATCTGACTCGTCTGGCGGTAGTGAAGTCAGAGATCAGTGCAAGTGAACCCAGATTCAGTAACAAACATCGGCCGCCATTTTATTCTAAGTAGCAATGAGAATTAGCCCATTCCACCTCTCCCTTTTATGGCAATTTATGTTTGAACTCTACCCTGAGTGACATGAGTGTGCTAGAGTCTGCAGATTCAGCAGCACAGAATGAACTCATCACAGAGTAAGGAAGTGAGATGTGCAGTTTATTGGAAATATTCCTTGTTTTCTCATTTTTAGCTATTCAAAACAGATGACAATTATGATAAACAAATGAAAGAAATGACTTTGCTGGAGATAATCGTGGAATTCATTTTCAAAAACCTTGTAAACTTCTTAAGACTCAAGGGCAGTATAGATGACACACTATATGCAATGTCTTCCATATCTATAAGAAAGAATTAAAAATGAGCAAATACAAGGGTCTAATGTATAGTTTTGACTTTAAGAGTATTTACTAATTAGCATACAAAAGACCATATACCTTTTGAGGTATGTGTTGGGGAGGAGAAATTTAAGGATTAATTTCAAGCAATAGAAAAAAATTTAAAAAGAAACCCTAGGAAAAAAGAAATTTTAATTTGAAAAATTACCAAGTTGAAAATAATGAAACAAATAGACCCAAGCTGACTATTTTTTAAAACCTATTAAAATAAGAATTTTAGCAAATAAGAAACACAAACAAAAAAGCAAACAAAATGAGTTGTGAAAACCGTAATGCTCATACCATTGACTAACCAAATGCGCCGCCATCTTGTTCTGTATGCGCCATTTTAAAATTAAGTTTCTGTTTCCTACTTAAGTTTCTGTTTCATAAGATAAGTTTCCTTTTCCCCAAACTGATGCTTCGCTTGCCACCCTCAATAACCAACCAACTTTCTCCCCATGTTCTTACCACCCCAAATTCACCAATCATTGCTAGTCTCGCCCTCCCCATACCCACTATAAAGGTAACCACCCTTAGTTGTTAGGCACGCAGTCTTGAGATCCATCAACAGAGACTGCGTCACCAGGCTTGGCAATAAAACTCCTTCACTCTTGATTGGCTTTCATTTCTAACTCATCATGGCACCATTACATTTGGGGGCCCGTCCAGGATGGAGGCTTAGCCCCCATCGACCCAATTTGATCATCCGGACCCCTTCAATAGTGAGTAAATTTTGTTTCTTCTGGAGGGTTTTGATGGCGCGCCATACCTAGGTTCTGTTTGGAGAGGGGACACCCTCGATTTGGAGAGGGGATGCCCTCGATTTGGAGAGGGGACGCCCTCAATTTGGGAGTTGGATCGGGTGTGTAAGGCCAGAACAATCGGTTTGGGCTGACAGCCCACTTTGCTTTGTATTTGTGTTCTGCCTCGCCGCCCTGACCTGCTCCATTTGTTTTTGAGCCCTCTGGTTGAACTAAATCTTGTAACCAAAAACTTGGAGTTGAGTGAGGAGTTTTTCTTTTGACTACAGTCTGTCATTTGTGTCTTTTGTGTCTGTTGTGTCTGTTGTCTGCTGTTATTTGTCAGTTATCATTAAGTCTCTGTTCCTTAGCCTTTGCCCTTAGAAAAATCATGGGGCAGACTGGCACCAAGGAGCCGCCTACCCCCTTGGCCCTGGTCCTTAACCATTTCAAGGAGTTCAAAAGACGTGCCGCTGGCTATGGGGAAAATGTATATAAAGGAGATTAATGATTTTTGTCACGCAGGAATGGCCAGCAGTGACCTTCCACTTCCTCCTCCCCTCCACCCAGTCCGATCCGCACATGCGGCCGCCCCCAAGCAGAACCCCAACCGAGAGCCCCTTCTGAAGCTGTTTCCCTCTGCCGCCTGCGAGAGGTACCAGTGCAAGATGGAGGCTCTATGTTTGTTTACACCCCTTTTTCCACCTCTGATCTCTACAATTGGAAAAGCCAAAACCCTCCTTTCTCTAAGGACCCCGATAGTCTGATAAATTTCCTAGAGTCTGTTTTTTCCACTCATTATCCCACTTGGGACGACTGCCAACAAATACTCTGAGTTCTTTTCACTGAAGAGGAATGACTATGTGTCCTCACTCTGGGTCAAAAGAGTGTTCAAGACCCGGACCGAACCCCCTCGATAGATCTACAGAGAGTAGAACATGCCTTCCCTTCTTTGCGCCCTAATTGGGACCCAAACGCGGACAGGGGTAAGGAGGCTTTAAAACAATATTGCCAAAGGCTTCTAGATGCAATTCGAGTGGCTGCAAAAAAAAGCCTACTAATTTGTCAAGAGTAACTGAGATAAGGCAATTGGCAGAGGAAATGGTTGCTAGTTTGGCCCGCCCAGGTCATAAAGTGACTCACCATGAATTTCTGTGGGTCCCTGAATGCCCAGAAAATTGGGCACAGAACCACACATAGGAAAGGCTGTTTGGGTAATGGCCCTCTACCCAGAGGACAAAGGACATCTCTTAATAGAAGACAAAGACCCAGTCTCAATCAATAATGAGTTGCTAGCTCAATGTCAAAAAGCTGTTCCTGAGGTCTGGGCCGAAAATAATCCTCCTGGGCTGGCTGTAAACCAGGTACCTTTGGTTATAGAACTATTGCCAGAGGCTACCCCCGTCAGGCTGCGACAATACCCCATCAGCCTCCCCTCCCGAAAAGGAATTAAGACTCACATTCAGAGACTAAAAGAAAATGGCATCTTGGTTCCTTGTGTTTCTCTCTGGAATACACCCTTGCTTCCAGTACAGAAACCAGGCACACCAGACTATCACCCAGTACAAGATCTACGGGAAGTCAACAGGCTAATGGTGACCTTACATCCTACTGTTCCTAACCCTTACACCTTGCTGAGCCTACTTAATCCAGACTGCACCTGGTATTCAGGGCTGGATCTCAAAGACGCCTTCTTTACCTTGCCAATTGCTCTGGTAAGTCAACCTATCTTTGCTTTTGAATGGACAGACCCTGATACAGGGGTCACTGAACAGTTAACATGGACTCGATTGCCACAAGGGTTCAAGAATGACCCCACCCTCTTTGACAAAGCACTAGCTAGGGACCTGCTGGGATTCAGGGAGTGCCACCCAGAGGTCACACTCTTACAGTATGTGGATGATCTGCTGATAGCCTCCCCCACTTATAAACTGCTTAAAGGCCACCAAGTAGCTGCTGATGACTTTGGGTCAGCTGGGGTACAGAGTCTCAGCTAAAAAGGCACAATTATGCCAGGGTACTGTAACCTATTTGGGCTATAAGTTACATGAAGGCAAAAGGGCCCTATCTAACCAGAGAGTCCAGGCCATATTGCAAATCCCCACCCCAAGGACTAAAAAACAGGTATGTGAGTTCTTGGGAGCAATGGGATACTGTAGACTCTGGATCTTAAGACTTCACAGAGATGGCTAAACCCCTGTATGATTCCCTGAAGGGAGATACCCAAAGACCCCTGGAATGGACTAATGATTGTGATGAGGCCTTCCACCAACTTAAGTGAGCCTTAACCCAGGCTCCAGCCTTGGGACTCCCAAATGTGACCAAACCCTTCACCTTATATGTTAGTGAACAATGAGGTGTTGCCAAAGGGGTCTTAACGCAAGAACTAGGACCCTGGCAATGACCTATAGCTTACCTCTCGAAGAAGCTCGACCCTGTAGCCGGAGGATGGCCACCTTGTCTCAGAATTCTGGCAGCAGTGACCTTACTCTTAAAGGAAGCCAAAAAGCTCACGTTTGGACAAAGGCTCACCATAGTAACCTCTCACTGCCTCGAGACTCTTATCAAGGCCCCGCCTGAAAAGTGGCTATCCAGTGCCAGGATCCTACATTACCAAGCCCTGCTCCTAGATCCAGACTCAGTAGTGTTCAAAACATCCTCAGCCTTAAACCCTGCCACTTTTATGCCCGATGATGACTCTACAGTTCCCCTCCATCAATGCACTGATCTCATTGAGGGACAACAAAACCTTCAAGCTGATCTGTCTGACATTCCTTTGAGTGATGCTCCAAACTACTTTACTGACAGAAGTAGTTTCATCTGGGAAGGTAAGTGAGTGGCGGGGGCAGCAGTGACCACTGAGACTAAGGTACTTTGGGCCAAAAGGTTAGATCCTGGGACCTCAGCCCAGTGGGCAGAACTCACTGCCTTAACTGAAGCCCTAAAGATAGCAACCAGGGAAGAGGCAAACATCTCTACGGACAGCAGGTATGCCTTTGCCACTGTCCATGTCCATGGGGCCATATATCAGGAAAAGGGGTCTCCTAACCTCAGCAGTATCAAAGATCAAAAATGCTCCCCAGATCCTGGACCTTTTGGGAGCTGTATGGCTACCACAACAAGTGGCTATCATCCATTGCAAGGCCCACCAAAAAGGGGATGATCCAATCATATGAGGAAACAATTTGGCCGACCGCACAGCTCAAGAAATAGCCACTACATCAGAGGGGACCACTGAGGATGCAGCGGCTTTATTGCTGACCCCTCAGACCTTGCCGGAACCAGTCTATACACTAAAGGACCATCATTTGGCCGCCCAGTTAAAAACAAAGCCTAACCTCCCAGGAGGATGGTTCCAATTACCTGACAAACTGCCTGAAACATTAGGGCAAGAACTGATCCACCAGACTCACCAGTCTACTCATCTAGGGGGAACAAAGCTTGCTGAGCTATTTAGAAGTAGATTTTTTGTTCCCCACCTGACCAAGTTGACCGCTTCCATCAGCTCTAGATGCCCACAATGTCAGCAGGTTAACCCAAAGAGGCATCAAGACTTGGAAACTATCAGATATAAGGGGACAAATACAGGTGAACATTGGAAAGTTGACTTTACTGAAATAAAAAAACCTGGCCTCCAGGGACATCGATACTTGCTGGTGTTAGTTGATACCTTCACTGGCTGGGTAGAGGCATATCCTACCAAGTCCGAGTCAGCCTTAGTGGTAGTCAAAAGGCTCCTATATGATGTAATCCCTCGATTTGGCTTGCCCTCATCTATGGGGTCTGACAATGGCCCAGCTTTCATAGCTCAAGTTACCCAAAATCTTGCCCAGAATAAACCGGATCCTAAAGGAAACACTTGCTAAGTTGATTCTGCAAACTGGCAATAATTGGGTTAGCCTCCTTCCCTTTGCCCTTCTGAGAGCCCGCTGTACTCCCTATGTTGCTGGAATAACCCCCTTTGAAGCCCTTTACAGTCACCCACCTCCCTTAATTCCTAGGCTCTCGGAAAACAAGTTAGCTGAACTCACTAACCAAGATCTTATTAAGTCCCTGCAGACACTTCAACCCATATTGACTTCCATCCATCAGCTGTTCAGACAGGAGCACCCAACCCCTTCTGAGGAGACTCATCTCTACCCGTCCATCGATCCCGGGGCGTTGGTTCTGATTCGATGACACCGTCGAGAGTCCCTTGAGCCCCACTGGGAAGGACATTTCACTGTGGTACTCAGCACACCAACAGTGGTTAAGAACAGGTCGATGCCACAGGAGAAAAATCCCGAGATAAATGGACTGTGCAACAGACTGGTAACCCCCTAAAGATAAAATTAACCAAGAGTAATGCTTAAGCCCTCCCACAATGAATCCTCTAGTTGTGGTTATTTCCTTAGACCTGTTGTTGCAGGCATGGGGAGGTTTTGGGCCACCAGGTGACCCTAGGGTGGACCTAAGGGTAGGTTATGGAAACCCTTGTAACTGCAAAGGGGGCACCTTTGTCTCAGGTCAATTCACTGGCTCATATACCCAGAGTGTAGACTGTGGAAACAAAATGGCCTACCTCCAAATCCAAAGGGGAATAACAGGGTCTTCTCAGAGTTGAATGTGTGCCAACAAGCCTAAAGTGAAATTTACTGCAAAAACCCAATGCCCATGTACCACTTTCCAGGAAGCCATACACTCAAGCTGTTATGATGAGGTACAAGAGTGCTCAGCTGGTGGCAAGACTTACTTTACAGCCATCCTCAAATTTACTCGCAGGGGTACCATGGGAGGGGATTGGGACATACAGCCCTGTATTTTGGGACCATCCAACAAATATGCTATTGCTGGATGTAACGGAATCTGGGGTCACAATGTTTGTTGGAATAAGAAAGCACCCCTTCACGTATCGGATGAGGGAGGACCCCAAGACATGGCTAGAGAGTAACTAATTAAAAAACAGATTGAGGAGCTCACACCTAAGATTCTTTACCATCCTCTAGTTTTGCCTAGACCCAAGGAAGTAAGTTTGGACCCTCAGACTCAGGACTTACTTCAAACCACCCATAGAGCCCTAAACCTGACAAATCCCAATCTAGCAAGTAACTGCTGGTTATGCCTAGCCCAGGGAACCCATAGACCCCTTGTCCTACCCGCAAAAAATACAGCCTGTCCATTTTAAAAAAAGAGGTAACATGCATCCAGGGAGTGCTCTATAATTCTAAGACTTCAGTGGAGGTAGGGACACTCTCTTTTTGTAATAACCCAAGTAGCACAGTCACAAACTGGAACCAGTTTCCACACCCTTGCTTGGGCGAAGGAAAGGTATTTGTCTGTGAGGTAAATTTGGCCTACACCATCCTACCAGCTAACTGGTCAGGGGTTTGTGCATCAGCTGTACTACTACCAGACATAGACATAATACCTGGTAATAAACCAGTCCCAGTCCCCAGCCTCGACTTTCCTCTAGTAGTTAGACTGGGACTCACGGGCACACTAGACAGCTCAACTGGATTATAAGAGAGATGCTGTTTCTATGCAAATAAATCTGGTATTGTTAGAGATAAGATTAAAAATTTACAAGATGACCTAATCAAAAGAAAAAAAAATAATTATATGATAACCCCTTTTGGAGTGCTTGGAATGGCATTCTCCCTTACCTCCTTCCCTTGTTAGGGCCTTTGTGTACGCTCCTTTTAGTCACCACTATAGGACCCTGTATCATAAATCACTTACGCATCTTCATCACTGAGCAAATGTGGAGCACTCGGCTACGGTCCTGAGGACTCAATATGAGCTCCTCCCTTGTTAAATGAGCCAAGGATTTGGCTCAAGCCACAACATCAGAGGGGAATGTAATGCTCATACCATTGACTAACCAAATGCACCGCCATCTTGTTGTGTATGTGCCATTTTAAAATTAAGTTTCTCTTTCCTACTTAAGTTTCTGTTTCGTAAGTTTCCTTTTCCCCGAACTGATGTTTCTCTTGCCACCCTCAATAACCTACCAACTTTCTCCCCGTGTTCTTACCACCCCGAGTTCACCAATCATTGCTAATCTCATCCTCCCCATACCCACTATAAAGGTAACCACCCTTAGTTGTTAGGCACACAGTCTCGAAATCCATCAACAGAGACTGCGTCGCCAGACTTGGCAATAAAACTCCTTCACTCTTGATTGATTGGCTTTCATTTCTAAATCATCATTGCACTATTACAAAAACCAAACTGAAACAGAGAAGATAAATTAATAAGTGAATACTCTGTGGCTAAACTTTCCAAGTCATGGCAAGAGTACAAGTTCATGTTAAAGAAAAGTATTAAATATAAACATATCTGTTACACTAGTGATACTGATAGCACTGATATCAGACCCATCTAGAACTCTCTCCCAAGAGCAGAATCTAAGAATATGATGGAAAAATAAAGGCCTCATGTTTCCATACTCCTCGGCAAGAGCAGAAGTTGCAGAAATGTGTTAATATCTTCTGATATTAACATTTTATACTTTATCAAACACTTTGGAGTATGTTATTTGATATTAAAACTCAAACTCTGGAGATAGGTGTTTTGACTACTCTCTCATTGCTGAGACAAAATATCTGACACAAGTTAAAGAAGAAAAGATTTGGTCTAGCTCACCATTGGTAGAGTTTTCAGTCTCTAGTTGGCTGGCTTTAAGACAGGTTGGCAAGGCAGGAGGGTCAACACAGAAGAGAAACAGTTCATGCCATGGCAGTCAGTAAGCAACTAGCAGGATCCTTCCTTTCCCTTCCTACTCCATCCAGGCTACCAGCCTATTTGTTGGTGTCACCCACATCCAGGCTGGGCCTTCCATTTATCCATGCCCGGAAGTATGCTAACCCCACTGATGGACTCACCTAGTTATCATGCACCCATAATTCAGTATCACATACGTATGGTCTATCCACCTCCCCAAAGCCCCAACTATGAGTGTGTTATGGCTTCTATCTAGATTTTCCCTCAAAGCCCCACCTCACACACTCATAGGTGGGGCTTTGAGGGGACATCTAGATAGAAGCCATAACATTACGTATTATAATTCCCATCTTGTTTTGCCATCAAGATCCCAGAGAGAAGGTCAATTGCTGTAGGGAAGCACTCTGATTGCTTCAAAGTTCAGTACCACCTCAGGACACTTGAGAATGTGATCTTGCTGACCAGTGCAGGGGCACAGTGGGGTACCGTTATGTAACCATGACTTAGCACAGGTAAACACACATGCACTGGCTACACCACTATGTAAGAATGTAAACATGAGGTAACAACCTGTATAAGAATTATATAATAAAGTCTCAGGCAGCTTCACTCAGGCTCTCTGCTCTGCTCCATGCTTCCTGCAGCTGTTGCTGATATTCTGTACATGTGTGTTCTTTATTCTGGGGACCTTGCCTGTGAAAATCTCCTGGGGACCCCACTAAGTGGGCTGACACTAGCCTAAGGACACTGGCTGTACTTGGCCCCAGCTATGTTCACATAACAACACATCCCTCAACTCGCTTCACTGTCACTTGGAGAACACTTCAAAAACCCCAAATGTAAGAATATTTTCATTAACAACTAAAGCATATTAAATAGTTAATAAATTATGCAGATGAGTGGAACCTGAGACATGGAAAACTTATTTCCAGAGAGAAGCTGTTTCCCAGGGCAGCCTCTTTAGGGCACTAATCGAACTGACAGGTGAGGGGCAATGAAGAAACCATACACCCCAAATCTTTCAGAAAATTCTTAAAGGAGTCATGGCAAATATTTGGGGCCAACTGTCAGGATTTAAGGTCTTTATGTGATGGTGAAGGGTTTAAAAATTTATTTAGCATTTAATGTTGTGACTATACCTTGCTGATTTTTTTTATTACCATCCATTTATCTAGAATAGTTATAAACAAAGCAAAGCAAAACAAAACAAAATAAGGATAGACTGCAGATAGCACTAGGTCTCCTGAGCAGAGGACAGCCTCATCACTCACGGTGTTAAGAAAAATACTTAGCAAAGAGGAAGAGTAGTGTTACGTTTCAGCTGCAGCTGTGAGCACAAAATAAGAGTGTATACAGCATAACTGAAATGCTCAGTGAAATGAGAATCTTCAAAGACACGTCCCCCAAAAGCCCAGAGCTGGCACTGTTGACAGCTGGGGAAAGGAAGTATCAGTCAGTGCCATGGCCAGCTAGAAAGTTGAAGCCAGACAGGAAGGTAACAGATTCTCCTGATCTTTATTTTGGTGGGGGAAACATCACTGAAGAACATGATTGAGAAGGCCCTGCTCGATGGAGGGATTTCTGGAGTTTGTGTCCATGTGTAAAGGACCACACATTCATGTGTAACAAAACTCAGTAACATCAACACAAAGCAGATGAGAAAGGCTTCCCCAAGTGCTGGTCACTTACGATAGCATGGGGGTAAAACTCATGCCTTATGTCTGAACTGAACTTTTCATTTGGAATGGTTTTTAGGATAAGAAAGGAAAAATTATCTTGACTGTCAAAAACTTCTCTGGATCTTATCTCCAAGTGCTGAGCAAGTAGCAGAGTTCAGTCGGTTCAAGCCGTTCAGAAAGTGAATAGCTCTAAACTTTGCAGTACAAGGGGAAACTTTTTGTGTGTCAACTGAGATGTTAGAATAATGAATATGATAGAAGTTGTGGCCAAGATGAGCCAAGAGCAGAATGCTGGTTGAACAGGAGAGATGGCAGCATCATAATTTCCATAAAGGAATATCATAGGCAGCCATGATTTCATTTTCTGTGGTTGCAGTTACCCACGGTCAATTAAAGTCTGACAATATCAAATGGAAAATTCTAAAAATAAACAACTCATGAGTTTTACGTTGACATCATTCTGAGTGATGTCATGAGGCCCTGTATTGTCCCCCTCTGCACTGCCTGACATGTGACTTCTGTCTTTGTGCAGTTTACGAATTCTGTACATGCTCCTTACTTATTAGTGACTTAGCAGCCATTTCATTATCTTATGGACCATGGGTGTATCGTGTGGTTTGTGTTCAGAGTAACCCTTACACAGTAGCCTGACAGTGCATTATAGGGCTGTCTCCTGCCTCACTTCATCTCACCATCTACGGTAGGCATTGTAACATCTTACCTCATCACAAGAGAGGGAGTTAAATGCAATATGATGTAGAGAGAGATAGACAGACAGACAGAAACTAACAGAGACAGACAGAAGTCACCTCAATGTAACTTTTATCACAGTATATTGTTATAATTGTCCTATTTTACTATTGACTATTGTTTCTAATTTCTTACCATGCCTAATTAGTGAATTAAATTTTATCATAGGTATGTATGTATTGGAAAAATAAATTAGTTTGGTACTAGTGGTGGTTTGAGGCATCCACTAGGGATCTTGCTATCTCTGTGGATCAGATGTTGGCTGGGAGGACTACTGTATAAAGAAAGTACTTTGTATTTTCCTTTTTAATGCATTCAATTTTTTTCTTATTTGGTATCTTGCACTAGTAATTGGTGGCCATCATATGACTAATTCCTTATCAGTAGCTTTGGTCACTTCAACTGTCAGTAATAAAACTTTACTTCTTTGGGGGAATGGCAAACAAGACTTGTAAGTATGCGTCCTTAATTTAGCTGCTTAGGTTTCCTTGAATTCCACGGAGCCTATTTCTTCTGAGGCTTACTGCTGTACACAGTATAACAGTGAAATCGTTCCCCAAGGCTGTTTCCTACTGGAGAGCATACATCCACCAATAGCCATTCCTCCCACTGCATGTTTAATTCTGCTGGATTTAGCTTCTTTATATTCAATTCTTATTTCAGCTAGACTTTTTAAAACAAGAAATCAATCAAAAAGAAAAGCCAATATATAAGCCAATAATCTGAGTCACCACTGTTTAGTTAACACTGTTAATTTTACATTTTAATAAAGTTTAAAAACTGGTTCAAGTAGAAAACTTACACAGACTATATCAGACTTTCATATTTCTATCTATGCCTATCTATATCATATATTTATAAATGTTATATATCTCCATCTGTATCATTGATCTATATATATTATGTACCTATCATGTATCTATATATCTCAAATATCTACAGACCTTTATATAACATGAAGGAATTAGAGAAAGTTATGAAAAAAAGCACAATCAAAAAGTCTTAGACCTAAAAATTTTGCTATTTTAATTTTTAAAGGGAAAAAATCACTTCCTTTAAATTCTAATTAAGTATAGAAAAACATCACAAAATCTTTTAATAATATAGCCTGTATTTTAACAAAAAAGGACCATAAGATAACCTAACATTAATTTGCACACATGTAATTTCAAATAAATGACTAGAAAGTAAAATCAAATAGTGTATTAAATTTGATCTGACATGATCAAGAAGACTTTATCTAGGAAGATAAGGGCATATTAATATTACAAAAGCTAATGAAAGAAAGCATCACTGCAACAGATCAAATAATAACAAAAAAATTATCTCATCTATGTTATAAAGGTATTCAGTATAATTGTTACCATTACTGATTTCAGTGAAGTCTCATTCCCTATGTGTGTGTGTTGTGTACATGTGTTTGCTGGAAATTGAACCAGAGCCTCATACATGCTGGGGTGAGCATTCTACTACTCAGTTATAACTCCAAACCTATGAATCCAATGAATTTTTGTAAATCTAATTTTTGGCACCATGTTAGCTCTCTATTGTTGTATAACAAATTAATCCAAAATTAGCATTTGTGGGTAAGGAACTCAGGAGTGGCTTAGCTGGATGATTCTGCCTCAGGGTCTTTCATGAGATTGCAACTAATAGGTCAGCCTTCAGTCATCTGAAGACTAGAGTGGAACCAGAGTATCTGCTTTAAGAGAGGCTCCTTTGCATACCTGGAGAGTTAGAGCCAGTTGTTGACAGGAAGTCTCAGCTCCTCATCACTTTACAGCTGTCTGAGTTTTCTGACACCATGGCAGCTAGCTTCCCCTAGAGTAAGAAATCAGGGAAAATGACCAGGTACCAATCTCAGTGTCTTCTTTCAGCTAGTCCCAGAGCTCCTAAATTTCATATCTATGTCTCTATGGTTTTATTCAGTATGGGAGGAGACTACATGCAAGAGCAACTACCAGAAAGCAAGAATCACGAGAGGTATTTTAGAGGCTGGCTATCTCAGTTTTGCACACAGTATATAAATATCATTTATCTTAAGCCACAAATAGCATCATAATTAAAATGGAAAAACTAGAGGATATTAAAAAAAGAGAGAGAGTAAAGTGAAGTAATTTGCTATAACTTTATTATCCACCATGCTCTACAAGGCCTTCTTCTGAAATCTGAGTGGAAGCCTTTATGACCTCAAAACTCCTGTATTCTGCATGCACCTAAAACAAGCACCACATGGATGATGCCAAGGTCCACAGCTAGCTGGAAGCATAGCCAGGTTTTCATCTCTCTTGGTTGTGGTGGTCAAGTGCCTGGATCACTGAGCACTCTGAACCTGATTCTGAGGGAAAAATTCTCAATGCTGCCACCATTTTGGAATCTGGTGTGAACACTGCAGCCATTCTGAAACACAGTGTGGCCACCACCATTCTGGAACATGGTGCTCTGCAGCTTTCTCCTCAAAGCAAAGTCTTTCACTTTTTTTTTTTTGCAATAAAAAAAATTTATTTAAAGAGAAAAAAAGCAAAAGAAAAAGAGTAGCAACAATACAGAATTCTAAAAGAAAAAAGAAAAAAAGAGAAAAAAATTAAGAAATCACTAGTTGATAAATTACATATTGTCATCTTGGATATAACTACATCCAAGTTGTTGTTGTTCAAGTTACAAAATTAACGGACACATAGCAGACATTCAAACAGTGAGACTGCGAACAGTTCTGCTCAAATATCCAACAAAGATTCAGCAATATGGTCATCTATTTTACACACTCAAATATACATGCAGTTATATCCTTTAGAGCCCTTTCCTTTCCTCTCTTTTTTACAATAGCAATTACACATTTTGGGTTTTATCGCTCTTATACTTTTTATTAGTTTTTACACTAGAGACACAATGTGATATTTATAAATATGATTCTTATTTATTTCACTAATTAAGATAGTCTCAAGTTGTCTCCATTTACCTATGAAGGCCTCAAGATCATCCTTTTTTACAGCTGAGCAATATTCCATTGTGTAAAACTACCACATCTTTTTCATCCACTCTGCAGTTGATGGGCAACTTGGTTGTTTCCAAGATTTAGCTATTACAAATTGTGCTGCTATGAACATGGGTGCACATATATCACTGTGATATGAACTTTTCAGTTCTTCTGGGAAAATACCTAGGGGAGGAATAGCTGGATTGAATGGAACTTCCAATTCTAGTCTTCTGAGAATTCTCCATAATGATTTCCATAGTGGTTGCACCAGTCTACCTTCCCACCAACAGTGGAGCAGTGTTCCTTTTTCCCCCGCAGCCTCACCAACATTTGTTATCAGTTGATTTCTTGTTGGCAGCTATTCTTTCCAGAGTGAGGTGGAATCTCAATGTTGTTTTAATGTGCATTTCTCGAATGACCAGTGATGGTGAACATTTCTCCATGTATTTATTTGCCATTTGTATATCTTTCTCTGATAACTGTGTGTTCATCTCAGATGCCCATTTTTGGAGAGGGTCTTTGAATTTGGGGGGCTTGATGTTTTTCAATTCTTTATATGTTCTGGATATAAGTCCTTTATCTGAGGGGTTGCTGACTCAAATTCTTTCCCGCTCTTTGGGTTTTCTTTTCACTCTGTTGGTGATTTCCTTTGAAGTGCAGAAACTTTTCAAAAATATGAGATCCCAGTTGTTGATTCTTTGAAGTGTTTCCCTTGCAGTTTGCATTTTGTTCATAAATGCTCTGCCTACCCCTATGTCTCCAAGACTTCTACCTACCTTGTCTTCTAATAGGTTTAGTGTTTCTGTTTAAGATTTAGGTCTTTGATCCATTTAAACTTTAGTTTTGTGCATGGTGATAGGCATGGATCTAGTTTAAGTCCTCGACATGTGGAGAGCCAATTTTCCCAACAGCATTTATTAAAGAGGCTGTCCTTCTTCTATTGAACATGTTTAGCCCCTTTGCAAATATCAGGTGGCTGAGTGTCTTTGTAGTTGTGTTTGCATCTTCTAATCTGGTCCATTATCCTCAGGTCTATTTCTTTGCCAGTACTATGCTGATTTTATCACTGTAGCTTTGTAGTATAGTTTCAAGTCAGGAATTGAGATGCCTCCTGCTTTGCCTTTGTTGCCCAGAATTGCCTTTGCTATTCTAGGTTTCTTGTATTTCCAAATGAATTTTAGGAGTGTTTTATCTAGATCTGTGAGATATGTCAATGGTATTTTAATTGGGATTGTGTGAAATCTGTATAACAGTTTGGGGAGTATGGCCATTTTCACAAAGTTAGGTCTTCCTAGCCAAGAGCAAGAAATATCCTTCCATTTTCTAATATCCTCTTCAATCTCCTTTTTCAGTGTACTATAATTTTCAACATGTAGGTCTTTTACATTTTTAATTAGGTTGATTCCTAAGTATTTCAATTTTTTACATGTTATTGTAAAGGGTGATATTTCCATAATTTCTCTCTCAGTGAGTTTTTTGATTGTGTACAGGAATGCTATTGATTTTTGAGCACTAACTTTTTATCCAGCTACACTGCTGAACCTGTTTATTACTTCTAGTAGTCTTTTAATGGAGTTTTTTGGGTCTTATATTTAGAGTATCATGTTATCTGCAAATAGTGATTATTTAACTTCTTCCTTTCCTATCTCTATTCCTTTTATTTCTCTCTTATCTGATTACCTTGGCTAGTGTTTCCAGAACTATATTGAGAAGGAGTGGTGATAGTGGACATCCTTGTGTTGCTCCTGATTTTAAAGTGAAAGCTTTCAGTTTTTGTCCATTTAGTATAATGTTGGCTGTTGGTTTGTCATAGATGGCCTTTATAAGGTTGAGGTAGACACCATGTATTCTGAATTTCGAAGGGTTTTTATCATAAATGTGTGTTGGACTTTGTTGAAAGCTTTTTCTGCATCTATTGAGATGACCATGTGGTTTTTGATTTTGGCTCTGTTGATGTGATGTATTACATTTACTGGTTTGCATATGTTAAACCATCCCTGCATTCCTGGAATGAACCCCATTTGGTTATGATGTATAATCTTCTTGATGATATGCTGCATTTTATTTTCCAGTATTTTATTGAGAATCTTTGCATCACTGTTCATTAGTGAGATTGGCCTATAGTTCTTTTTGTTGCATCTTTCTCTGGTTTTGGTATCAGAGTAATACTTGCCTCCAGGAATGATTTAGGGAGGATTACTATCTTATCAATTTCATTGAAGATTTTAAGGAGTATTCGCATCAAATCTTCTCTAAATTTCTTGTAGAATTCAGCTGTGAATCCATCAGGACATGGGGTTTTCATTGTTGGTAAGTTTTTAATTGTGTTTTTAATTTCAATAGCTGATATTAGGTTGTTCAAAATTGCTATATCTAGATTTTGATAATAAAATAATTTGTATATTACACCCTGCAATACTTTGTAAAGAATTTTTCCCTTTGTTTTTTCTGCCTCTGTGGATCCTTTAAAATTTAAATTGTTTTGCACTGCTTGATTTCCTTAGATATATGGTAGAGTATACTGTTTTTCAAACAAACTCCTTGAGTTGAACCAAATCTTACCTTGTCTTTACAGCCTTTCTTTCTATTTGTTGTAGTTTGGTAAACTTTTTTTTGGTAGATAAGATCAGAGACTTGTAAAATTATCAAAAATAATGTAGCATAAAACAGATCAACTTTTAACTTCATAACAGTGAATTCCTAAAAATATGTTAAAATAATAAAGAAGTTGATCACTTCAAAAAAATTGCTATATCTTCTTGGTTGAGCTTTGGGAGTTCAAATGTTTCTAGAAATCTGTCCATTTCCTCTGTGTTTTCCACTCTATGTGAGTAGAGATTTTCAAAGTAGGTATTCATGATCTTTTCAATTTCCATGAGATCTGTAGTAATTTCTCCCTTTTCAGTTCTTATTGGATGCATTTGGGTTTTTTCTTTCTTTCTCTTGATAAGGTTAGCTAGGGGTTTGTCAATTTTGTTTATTCGCTCAAAAAACCAGCTTTTTGATTACTTCTTTGTGTTTTTATTTTTTATTTTCAATTGCAATGATTTCAGCTCTATTTCCTCTCTTCTGTGAGCTTTGGGTTTAGCTTGCTCTTCTTTTTCTAGAAGATTGAGAGGGAGCATTAAGTTGTTTATTTGTGCTCATTCTGTTTTCTTGATATGACAATTTATTGCTATATATTTCCCTCTTATGACCACTTTCATTGCATCCCATAGATTATAGTATGTTGTTTCTGTATTTTCACTGAATTGTAGATATTGCTTTATTTTTTCTTTAATTTCATCTTTAGCCCACTGGTTATTCAAAAGGTTGTTATTTAGTTTCCATGTATTTGTGCAGGTTTTTCAATTTCTTTTGCCATTAATTTCCAATTTCAGTGTACTATGGTCAGATATTATGCATGGTATGATTTCAATACCTTTGCATTTACTTAAGAATGTTTTATGGGATAATATATGGTCTATTTTGGAGAATGTGCCATGTGCAGCTGAGAAGAATGGGTATTCTGATGTGGTTGAGTGGAATACTCTGTAAATATCTACTAAGTCCAATTGCCCACAGGTATGATTCAGTTCTGTTATTTCTTTGCTGACTTTTTGTCTAGTTGATCTATCTCTTTGTGATAGTGGGGTATTTAAGATCCCCTGTTATAATTGTATTCTTGTGTATTTGGTTTTTCATGTCCATTAGTATCTGTCTTACATAGTAGGGTGCTCCTGTGTTTGGTGCATATGTATTTATAATTGTTAGTTCTTCCTCTTGAATTTTTCCACTAACGAGTATGTAGTGACCTTCTTTATCTCTTTGAATCATTTTAGGTTTGAAGTTCACATTGTCTGCAATTAGAATAGTTACCCCTGTTTTTTTCTGGGTTCCTGTTGCATGGAACATTTTTTCCATCCTTTGACTTTTAATCTAGGAGTTTCCTTTTGGGTCAAATGTGTTTCTTGTACACAGCGTGTTGTGGGATCATGTTTCTTGACCCATTCTGTCAATCTATTTCTTTTGATAGGTGAATTGAGGCCATTTACATTTATGGATATCACTGATATGTACTGGCTTGACTTTGCTATGTTACTTTCCAGTTGTTTGCTTTCTGCTTTTCCCCATATTTAATTGCTTGTCTTACCTGGTGTTTGCTGTCTGTTGTTGTTCTGGAGATTGTGGTCATTTTTATATCTGTCTAGTATGTTTTTCAGTACTCTTTCTAGGGTTGATTTGGTGGACATGAATTTCTTCAGTTGTCCTTTGTCATGGAAGTATCTTGTTTCTCCATTAAACTTGAATGAAAGTTTTTCTGGGTACATCAGTCTGGGTTGAAGGTTGTTTTCTTTCAGGGCTTGAATTACCTCACTCCAAGCTCTTCTTGAATTGAAGGTTTGTGCTGAAAAGTCTGCCATGATTCTAATGGGCTTTCCTTAATAGGTGAGTTGTGTCTTTTCTCTGACAGCTTTTAGTATTCTGTTTTTATGCTGTATGTCTGAGATCTTAATTATTATGTGTCTGGGTGTGGATTTATGTTGATTGTGACTGTTTGGTGTCCAATATGCCTCACTTATCTGCATATCAGATTCTTTCCCTATGTTTGGGAAATTTTCTGCTATTATTTCTGTAAATTACATATGTCATTTGCCTGGACTCCTGTATCTTCACTAATGCCCATTATTCTTTTATTGTTTCTCTTGGCATCATCATGAAGCTTCTGGACTGTCATTTCATGCTGCTTTGTTATTTTTAAAAGTTCTATCCTTTCCTGATCACTAATTGTGATCCTGTCCTCAAGGTCTGAAATCCTATCCTCAATTTCATTTAAGTGGTTTTGCAAGCTTTGAATAGAATTTTTTGTTTCTTGGATGTCTCTTTGAGTTTGTTTCATGAATTCTGCATGTTTTCTAATGTTCATTCAAGGTTTCAATTAGTTTCCAATGCTCCTGTACTTTTTTCTCAATTTCTTCTTTAGCTGGGCTCAGCAACTCCTTTACTAAGGTTGTTATTTCTGTCTTTACATGGGAGAGTACTTCTAGTATGATTTCCTCTATAGCCTCATGGAGTTGTTTTTTTATTTCACTTGCTATCTTTTCAGAGGTTCCCAGTGTGTTACTTTTCGAGTCCTCTATTTCAATATCTCCTGCACTTGCTTCTGGTAGACTAGATGTTTGAGACTGCATTTTGCTTTTTCATTTTGTCATTTTCACTCTGCCTGATGTTTTCTGTGTGTAGGAGGTGGTCACACTTTTCAGACTTACCAAGGTCTTACAGTTATTTGCAGGGGGCTTTACTACTAGCCCTATTTACCCACTGTATACCTCTGTCTTAGGGGCATACTCACCACACTGGCACAGTTAATCTGCTGTAGTCCAAGGTTTGCCATCTAGGAGCTAAATTCCAAGTTTTTTCTATGCACTGGGATTCTGCCAGAGTGTGCGGTCAGGGCCTGAGGCTGGAATCTGGGTCCCACTGGCTGCTTGGTGGTCCAGTTAAGCCCTGTACCAGATCCTGTACCTGATCCTGGGTGGTCTCAGATGCAGTGGGTGGTCTTACTACCTGGGAGCAGGCTCAAATTCCCCCTCCGTGCTCTGGGATTCTGCCAGAGCATGTGATGGGGGCCCAAAGCTGGAATCTGGGTCCTGCTGGCTGCTTGGCAGTCACTGGGCATGGCCTGGTTAGGCCCACATTCTGTGTGTGACCCTGGGTGGTCTGTGATGCTGCAGGTGGTCTTACTGCCTGGGAGCAGGCTCAAAGTCCCTTTCTGTGCACTGGGATTCTGCCAGAGCCAAGTCTTTCACTTTTATAGTTTTGAGGCTACAAAGGGTGAAGATATACTGCCTCTTGTGATGCCCTCAGGCCATCTTTTCTAGTCTCCTGTTCCTTCTCAGCAGTTGAGATCTCAGCTCTATCTTAACAGTCCACAGCTTTATTGGAGTTTTTTCCTGGCCAAACTCACAATGCTTTAAGTAATCTTTCTGGCTGCTTTGCTTTTGATTTGCAACATAAATCTGGCTAAAAGCCCCCATCAACAACCATGCCACTGTCTCAACATTTGACATCCTTGAAGTTTCTTTTGCCAGATTAATTGATCCATTGCCCTTAATTCAGTCTTGGGGAAAATCCCAGAACATGAGCAAAATGCAGACAAACTTTCTTCCAAGCCATAACAGACGTCATCTGGAGTCCAACAACTAATGCATTTCTTCCCAGAAGAAACTGCCCAAGCCCTGTCTTTACCAGTAGGATTTCTAGTAGCCTTCTGGTCTTCTGAGCTCTGACCAGAATTTCCCATACAAAACAGCCTAAGGTGTTCCAGCACTACCCTTTTAGTAACATCCCCAAATCTTTCCAAAGTCTTTCCATAAGCCATTTCTAAACGTTCTTGAATCACATGGTCAGGTATAGTGACAGTAATGACCTCACTCTTGGTACCAAATTCTATGTTGGTTTATTTTTCTCTCATTTCTTAGACAAAATACCTGATACCCAAAATTAAGACAGGAAATGTTTAGTTAGCTCACAGTTTGTGGAAGTTTAAGTTCATACTCTTCTGGTTTCAAGGCAGAGTGGCATGGCAGAGAACAACAGTTCATGGCAGTGGAAAACAGAAAAAGCAGCAAAAGCAAGGGAGAAGAGTATGCAAGAGAAGACTCTGTCCATTATATTGTATGCAGGCACACTCACTTGGGGCATAGCATTCATACCCCAATATATTTGGTGTAGCCAAATCCCAGCATTGGACCATGAGTCAGTCACAAACTGCAGAAGCTCAACCTCCATGGTGCATGAGGCTTTGAGGGGACATCAAGACATAAACCATAACAATATCCAATTTTAACTTTACACAGCAAATTTGAAATCAAAGGCCATACATAATATTGTAGCATGACAATCATGATGACATTTTTGTAACATACTTAAATTTTGCATTTTGGTATAGCCAAATTAAAGTGAGACTTATATTAATTAAAATTAATTTCTTGCTATATTTCAGTGTCAGTTAAATCTCTTCAGGATTTGCCTTGGAACCATGTACAGCATCTCTCAGTCCTTCTGTGAGTGTCAGCTGTCTGAATGAGTCACAGTCATTGCTTGACCACAGTGCTTTCTGTGAAAGCTTTGGAGACTTTTCTCCCCTGGTGACTCTTAGGTATACTATGCACCATTAATCTTCCTCTGTGACCCAACAATCTCCTTGTTCAGAGACTCATAAGGTTATAGGATGTCACAGCAGAGGTTCTTGTATGTTGTGGGTCCTCATTGGCCACAGAGGGCCTGGGTCAAAATATTGGCTGTCTTCTTTAGCCCATTTAACTTTCTAGGTCTCCAAACCTCAGTTGTTGAACATCCAGAAAAGAATGTTAATGACTTTACATTGTAATGGTAACAGTGAGTTTAATATTATAATTTTATCTGAATATCATGCACCTTGAGACACAAAATAGAACTGTTATTTTCTGCAATGGATGTTTTAGTATTGAAGCCCTATAGAATGTTAATGGATAACAATTATATAGTTTTACATAGCAAATTTGAAATCAAAGGCCACACATAATAGCATGACAATCATGATGACATTTTTATAATACATTTAAACTTTGCATCTTGGTATAGTCAATATGTCTATCTAGTACATGGAAAGCTTTTTCCTAACTTTTTGACCTTTAATGGGAAGTCATTGAAGACATTTGTGACATTATCTGGACTTCTTAATCTAAGCATCTCTAAATATAATGGCACATACATAGCATATACATCACATAAGTTTTTGTTATAGGCAGAGTTCTGAATCTGAAAGAAAAAGATCTGCCATGATAAGCAATCCCTGTTTTATGTTTTGGAAGACTTGTATGTTGAAGGCATGTATACATTTAATATACCATGAGATTAGTAACAATTGTCATAACCATATGAAAACTTTTGTTTCTTAATTTAGTTCCTTACCAAAACATCTTTAATCAGAAAAACTTATTGTCTCATTTCTAAAAAACCTAACCTTTTGATGATGACTAATGGAGACATGTCACAATAATATGATTTTAATAACATTTATTAGGGTGTCTCCAACAAGGTTATAGAGATCATTGGGCTTTCTATTCACAAACAAAGGCTGGGATATAACTTTTGCTAGGCAGCTGCTCTTTTATTCACCAAAGGAGCCCTGACCAATAATCCCCCAAGCCTGAAGTTTCCCCGCTTAGTTACCTTAACAAATTTCTGATGACTTATGGGAAAACCAATTTTGACATCATTTTGACCAGCTGGCATCCCAGGTGGAAGCATGCTATTGATAATCCTCTTACTAACCTGCAATAAGCATACCACAAAATCCTGAAAATGTTCATCAGGTTCCTAGTGATTAGAGATTAGATCAAGGGATGTTTCATCCTTTGAATGAAGTTCCTTCCAAGCCCTCATGGCAGTTATTTTAATTTGTTCATATGCTTGCAGTTCAAAAGTAAGTTGATTATTTGTGGCAACAAAGACACCTTCTCTGGTTAACATGCCTTTTATAAAGGCCACATTGTGAGTAGCATCGTGAGCACCCTGATCTGTGCACAACTCAAAAAAAATTTCCCTTCCACAATAAATAATATCCCAGACTTAACCATGCCTTGGCTATTCCTTTTCAATCATTTGGGGTCATAACCTGTTGTCTTATAAGATCTATAAAACCCAAGGTAAAAGGTGGCTCTGCTGGTGAAGGTTGGCACAATAGACAATTTTATGTGTCTTGTTTTCAACTATTGATGTTTTCTAAGTATCAAATTATTACAGCCAGTGATTACACATGTTCTTCCTTCTACCTAAAGAAAACAATGACCAAAACCAAATACACAGAAAAATCTGCACCGACCTTTTTTCTCAATAAACATTTACTCAGCATTAACTAGGGTTTGTGGTGGGTGCTGCTACGAATATAGATAAGCAGCAGACACCTACAATCAACAAATGCTCAAATCCTGATTGATTTGAAGCAATGGCTCAAAATCTGTTTAGAAGTGAAGCCTCACTGTCTTCAAGAACATGATTCAAGGTGCCTGTCACTGATTCTTAGGCTCCCTCTGAGAGTCTTGGGAAAGGAGAACAAAATGCCATAGAACTACGCCCTCCTGAGGAAGGAGGAAGTAAAGCTGATGATAAACACATCAGCAACTTAACTGGAGTTGAAGTTGATGAAGTGAAAATTCTTCAAAGTCTTCCAGGTGAAACCGAAACTACTCTCATTACCCTTTAAATTAAACTGGTGCCCAGAGATAAGCTATCTTCCCTCTGTGTTCTTCATTATAAATGAGAACAGAACTCTATCAGTAACTAGGGATAATTGCTTATACAGAGTTATTTTGAGTACAATTATATTATTAAATTATCTTTATTCCAATAAACACACCTATAGAAATCCCTGCTCTTCAATGTCATTCATCAAACACAAATAACAAAGTTTCAGGCTTAATAGTTAAAAAGAAAAAACCTAGTATCCTAGGGTTTTGCTAAGTTTAAAACTTACTGGTCTATAGTTAATATGTCCAAAAGGTTTTTCTTTCCTTTATTTATGTTACATATTCATTCTGTGATACTTGGTGCTCAGATATGTTTTCAAGTATGTTCCTGTTTTCTGTCTCCAGAAACTACTTAAATCAACATGGAACACACTTCCTTGATTAATGTTGTGCTTATCTCCTGGGGAGATGGATATAAGTGATTAATAAAACAGATAGTAAAGTCATATTTTTAAAAGGTTCTGGCATCTTAGCATCTTCAAATGCTGAGATTAATCTCAGGATTAATGGTGAAGAAGGTTTGTGAAATAGTTTCAGCTCACAGATTTTGCAGGAAAGAGTTAAAGAGAAACAATTTCTAAAGTGCACGAAAGGAGTCAAACACACAGAGATCATAAATTCACTGAGGCCTGTGTGCTCAGTTTGCAGAATGGTTTGACATCTGGGACCTTTCTGAAACAGGCCTAGATTTATTGGCTTATTGGGGTTACATAGTTGGAGCATAAATTACGACACAATCCAATTATGCCTGATGATATAGACATTCTATTAAAGATAATAAGAAACACCACAGTAATCATTGTAGATCACCTTGTATTGTGGTTTTATACGACTTTTTGGTTTCATGTTTTTATAGGAATTTGTTTTGTTTTGTCTTGCTAAGTTTTGTTTTTCCCTCTACTACAGAAAGGATAGAAATACACGTAGAGATTTATACATGCGTAGCTGTTCACACTCTCACTGTTTGACTATCTACTTTGTATGCTTTAATTTTGTAACTTGAACAACTATTTCTAATAGGATAATATGTAATTTATTAACTAGTGATTTCTTATTGTTTCTTATTTTTTTTTTTTGGAATTCTGTATTATTTCTACCTTTTACATGCTTTTGCTTCTCTTTAAATAAAATCTTTTAAAATTGAAAAAAAATTATGACACAATCACTTAGACAATACTAGTTATGCATTTTGTGTCTGTTCATCAAACTTTAAATATCACTGCAAAATAAAAGGACCATTCCCAGCCCTGCCCAGAGCCAGGCTGTAGGAGAGCTTTTGCCATTGCAAACACTGAATCTCCTACTTTGTACATGTTGTCACCAAAGACACCATGAAGATAAAATAATATTGGGGTTTAGCCTTCACCTGTCCATTCACAGGTCTATAATGCACAAGTGATCTAAAAAAACAAATTAGCTCTCTCAAGTTTCCAAAAAGTGTGACTAGGAAAGCTACCAAAAACAGTAAACAAAAAATCATAGAGACTTTTATTATAAAGAATTCATTCAAACTGAAGAAAGTTTAAAATATACACTGAGTGTAAGATTATACTCATAGTGGGATCTCTGTTAAATATTATTTTCTCTCAGGAAATCTTCTTTGAATTTTAAAACAAACAAAGAATAAAAATGATGATACAGAATTTCAAAACAAAATAAAGGAGAGTAACAATGTGTATTTTTATCTTCAAAGTGGTTGTTCTGATTACAAGAAAAAATGATCAAACAATTCTTTTTGATGAATAGAGAATAGTAGTATAATCATCTATTCTGTGTACAATCTTTTCTTTTTTAAATTATTTTAAAAACCAAACAAAATAAGGATAAAAATGATACAGAATTTCCAAAAAATAGGAAACAGGAAATTAAAAATAAGAAATAGGAAATTAACACCAGTTAATATATTGCATATTGTTATCTTGAAAATAGTTGTTCAGATGACAAGATTTAGGTATAAAAATGATCTAAATATAATATATATGTGTGTGTGTGTGTGTATATATATATATATATATATATATATATATACACTACTTTTCCCTTCTTTCTTTCCTCCTTTCCCTTATCCCAGTTGTTCTTTCTTTTGAGCACTTTTTCTCTTTCAATTTCACAATATCTATTGTACATTTTGGATCTCATTTACTTTCATTTTTTTACACTAGGGAGACAATATATTTACATGTGCAAGCTTGATTTATTTCATTTATGAGTATGGTCTCTATTTGCATCCATTTACCTATAAAAACCTCAAGTTTATCCTTCTTTGTAGCTGAGTAGTACTCCGTTGCATAAAAATACATATTTTTCATCAATTCCATGGTTGATGGACATTTGGGTTGTTTTCAAGATCTAGCTATTACAAATTGTGCTGCTATAAACATGGTTGCACATATATCACTGTAGTATGATGTTTTCACTTCTTCTGGGAAAATACCCAAAAGGGAATAGCTAGGTTGAATGGAGTGTCTAATCCCAGTTTTTTGAGGAATTTCCACACTGATTTCCACAGTACTTTTGCCAGTCTACACTCCCACCAACAATGGAGAAGTGTTCCTTTTCCCCCACAGTCCTGCCAGCATTTGTTATTGGTAATTTCTAGATGTTGGCCATTCTTTCTGGAATGAGATGATATCTCAGTATTGTCTTAATTTGCATTTCTAGAATAATCAATGATTTTGAACATTTTTTCTCATATATTTATTTGCCATTTGTATATTTTCATCTCAGAATTGTATATTTACCTCAGATTCTCATTTTTGGATTGGGTATTTCAATTTGGGGGTGTGTGATTTTTAAAAATTCTTTATATGTTCTGGATATATTTTTATACAATGGAGTACTTCTCTGCTATAAAGAATGATCACACTGAGATATTTATAAGTAAATGGATACAGCTTGAGACCATACTCATAAGTGAAATAAATCAAGCTCACATGTGTCAATACCATATAGTCTCCCTAGTGTAAGAAATGGTAAGAGGAGGAGAAGTCAAGATGGCTGATCAGTGAGCAACAAAATACAAAGCCTCCCGGGAGAAACAACTCATTTGCCAGAATAAAACACCCTGGAGAGACCCAGACAAAGGGAGATGGATCCTCTTAACACAGGAAGAAAATAAAACATAAAAAACTCATCAAATACGTTATGACTACAACTGAAACAGCTAAAAATTACAGGACACAGTTTTTGCAGCAACCTGCCAAGTTTGTGCCAGCCTGAATTTGTGCCAACTTGAATCCACGTTGGCTGGCAGACCCACCCAAACTCGTTCCCGCCGCCACTCACAGGAACCATAGCAGCGCTGAAGTCCGGGGTTGGTGAGCCCAACAGAGTGGAGCCGGCAAAGGGACCTTCATTAATCCACAGTCAGTGCTGCGAATGAGACCCCCCCTTATGGGAAGGGTGCAACCAAATGGGCAACATGTTGGAATCAGGCAAGAAGAGCCTGAACTGGGAGAGACAGTGACTTCAGTTGGTTGCTCCCTCTCCAGAGACGATTCCTGGGATTTGCTTGGACTGGGCGGTGCCCCTGGCTGGGACCCAATGAGCTGTCCCAAATGGATTCCCTGCACCTAGCAAGCACTAACCAGGTGAAGGCCCCTGAAATTTGGCTGGCTGGGTGGGGAAGGGCCACTATACGCTTACACCTCAGTGACAGGAGCACTCAGGAGAGGGCAGAGGTCCCTTGCCAGTGTGCTTTGGAGGAAACGTGGCCAACAGGAAAGGGGGCTGGGACCTACACTGTAACCTGTGTGGAGGAAGCCAGGGCCATGACAGGAGAGAGAGGCAGGAGGAGGCCCCTAGCCCAGAACCCTGAGAGCACTGATCCAGGAGAGGGAAAAACAAGAGAGACTGAGGGTGGCAAACACACAACATTAGGCATGTCTTCAATGGACATTAAGAAATATCTTCAGGACCTTGTAGACGAGCTCAAAACTGAAATATGAAATCAAGTAAAGCAAGATATGAGTAGAATAATAAAAGAAATGTTCTCAGGAAGCATCTCTCAGGAAGATACAGATGGAAAAAGGGAGGAACACAAAAAAAGGAGAGAAACAGAATATAAAGAAAATATAGAATACATGAAGCAGATTCAAAGAGACTACCAGGAAATTAAAAACACCATTGAAAGCTGGCAAAACACCTTAAAAGAAACTAAGGATAGACTGTTGAAACTTGAAGGCAAGTTTTCAATATGTGATCATGAAAGGAAAGATCTTTTAAAAATAACAAGGAAACAGGTAGTAACAATACAAAGGCTAGAAGATGACAAGAGAATCTACAATTTAAGAATAAGAAATGTGAATGAAGAAGCAGGGATACATACAGGCGAATTACAAAGGCTATTCATGGAAATAATTAAGGAAAACTTCCTAAGCATGGGAAAAGAAAATGACATTCAGTTATGTGAGGCATACAGAACTCCAGCCACCTACAACCAAAACAGAGCTACACCCAGACATATAATAATCAAGATACCAGAAATTCAGCATAAAAAAACAATATTAAAAGCTGTCAGAGAAAAGAAACAGATTACCTATAAAGGTAAGCCTATCAGGATCACGGCTGACTTCTCAACACAGACCATCAGATCAAGAAGAGCTTGGAGCAAAGTCTTCCAAGCCCTGAAAGAAAATAACCTCCAGCCCAGATTGATGTACCCTGCAAAACTGTCACTAGAAATTAATGGAGAAACAAGATGCTTCCATCACAAAAAGGAACTGGGGGAGTTTGTGACCACCAATCCAACCCTACAGAGATTACTGAAGGATGTTCTAGAGAGAGAAAAAAAATACCAGGATTTTAGGAACACTGGCAGAAAGGCCTCAGTGAGTGGGGCAGGCAGTAGAATGAAGGAGAAAAGTAGACAAACAAAGGCAGAAAAATAGCATAGCAGAAATGAGGCAGACAAGGATAACTAGAATCTCTAACATAGATGGCCTTGATATACTATATTGTTAATAGTGCATCAGGATTTAAAACCCACATCACTCACACCACTCTGCTTAGATGTATTATATTCTGTTCCAGTCATTCTACCTGTACTAGATTTGAGGGCACAGACAGTAATCCCAAAAATAACAGGATATAGTACAGTAATCATCCTTAATTTCCTATTAACTTAATCTAAAGCTCTGTAAAACCTATACTGTTTTACCATGACTGATCGTAATCGAATCTGGGTTGTAAGATCACTGTTTTGTATTGATAGATTTTATTCAAAGCTGTTATGATTGATAGTATCAAGTCTGAGAGTATAGGCAACTGCACTGAAGATGACAAGATTCACTAGAATATCCACTCTGGTTTGATTATTATCCGCCTTTGAAGTTTTATACTGTCTACAATGTTTTATTTTTACTAATATTGTTATGTACTGCCATATTCAATTATACTGCTATATTCATTTATGCCTGATGATATAGACAATTCTACTGAAGACAATAAAAAAATAACACAGCAATCATTGTAGATCACCTTGTACTGTGGTTTTATATGACTTTTTGGTTTCATGTTTTTATAGGAATTTGTTTTGTTTTGTGTTGCTAAGTTTTGTTTTTCCCTCTAATACAGAAAGGATAGAAATACATGTAGAGATTCATGCATGCATAGCTGTTTACACTATCACTGTTTGAATATCTACTTTGTATGCTTTAATTTTGTAACTTGAACAATTATTTCTAAGAGGACAATATGTAATTTATCAACTAGAGATTTCTTATCGTTTATCTTTTTTTGGAAATTCTGTATTATCTCTACCCTTTACATGTTTTTGTTTCTCTTTAAATAAAAAAATTTTTTTTAAATGGTAAGAGCACATAAGATACAAAAAACTCAATAATCACGGTGAAAGGACAAGAATCTGCTTTTTCCCTTTAGGGGAAAAGATAACATCTCAGGGAAAATGAGGAAAAATAAAAAGGAAGGGAAAAGAAAAAATATCTAAAATTATATAAACACACTTAAGATAGCTAAGATGATTGTGCTACAAACTCTATAAGTTCTTGGAACAAAATAGTTAACATTCATAGGATTGGAACAATTGTCATATTAACTGTATGGTGATCCGAGGAACTCTTGAAGATCATTATGTAAAATAACAACCCTCGTTACGCTCATACCACCTTGTTTTGAGGGCCTGTATTGTCAGTGTTCTGGGCTCTTTGCTATTGCTGTTTATATGTCTTTTTTGTTTCATGTTTTTCTAGGAAGTTATTTTTTTTGTCCTGTTTTGTTTTGTTTTTCCCTCTAATACAGAAAGAATAGGTATACATGTAGAGACTCATGCATGTATAGAACTTCTGAACAGTTTATGAGAATCAATTATATAATGCATGATGAAATGAACAGCTACTTTGAAGACAAAGAAACACTAAGGTATCCAGTGCTGATTCCATAGCATCATGATATGAAATCCAGCAATGCTATTATTCTTTGTTCAGAGTGATTTTAGTCTGTTTTGTTTAATTTCAACATATGTGAAGGTATGGACAGCTATTTTGAAGAGAATGAGAGACATTATGGCAGCTATTGTTGACTTCAGTATTGTCTGGTGTTGAAGACCTATAATGCCTTCATCATCCTGTTCTCATTAGTTTTATACTATTTTGTTTTGTATGAATTCACTGTATGTGAAGATATGGACAACTATTTGGAGGAAAACAAGAGACAATGTGAAGACAGTGAAGATCTCCAGCTGTCTTGCTTTGAAATCTGTGTCTCTTACATTGTTTTCTTATCATCTGTTTTGTTCTGCTTTGTTCTGTTTAATTTTACCCTCTTTAAAATTAAAATTAAAATCAAAAAACAAAACAAAAAACCATAAATCCTTTGAGGGACAGTTGGCTAAAATTTTTTTAACTCTGTTGATTTCTTTTGACGTTCAAAAACTTTGTAATGAGATCCCAGTTGTATATTCTTTGAAGTACTGCTTTTGGCAGTACCGTGCAGTTTGTATTTTGTTCGTGAACTCTTTGCTTACCCCAATATCTTGAAGATTTCTACCTAGCTTGTCTTCCAGTAGATTTAGTGTTTCTGTTTTAATATTTAGATCTTTGATCCATTTTGACTTTTTTAGTGCATGGTGATAGTCATTGGTCTAGTTTTAGTCTTTGCCATGTGCAAAGCCAATTTTTCCAGCACCACTTATTAAAGAGGCTGTCTTTCTTCCGGTGACCATATTCATCCCCTTTGTCAATGATAAGGTGGCTGAGTGTCTTTGTAGTTAGGTCTGTGTCTTCTAATCTGTCCCACTAATCCTCATATCTGTTTGCTTCTGGCAGTACCGTGCAGATGTTATCACAGTAGCTTTATAGTATAATTTCAAGAATGAGATTGTGATGCTTCCTGCCTTGCCTTTGCTTACCAGGCTTGCCTTTGCTATTCTAGACCTCTTGTTTCCAAATGAATTTTAGGAATGTTTTTTTTCGATCTGTGAGGTATGCTAATGGTATTTTGATGGGGATTGCCTTAAATCTGTATAACAGATTTGAGTGCATAACAGTTTCACTATGTTGGTTCTTCCTATCCAAGAGCAAGAGATATCTTTTCATTTGCTGATATCCTCTTCAATCTCCTTTTTAAGAGTACTATAGTTTTCCATAATAGGTCTTTTACAACCTTTGTTAGATTGATTCCCAAGTATTTCAGTTTTTTGAATGGTACTGTGAAAAGTGTTATTTCCATTATTTTTCTCTCAGTGAGTTTGTTCTTTGTGTACAAGAATGCTATTGATTTTTGGGTGTTGACTTTATATCCAACTACACTGCTGAATTTGGTTATTAACTGTAGTAGTTTTATGGTGGAGTTTTGGGGGGTCTTCTATGCAGAGTATCATGTCATCTGCAAATAATGAAAATTTAACTTCTTCCTATCCTCTCTTTCTTTCTTTTATTTCTCTCTTGTCTAATTGCTGTTACTAACATTTCCAGAACTACATTGATTCTCTTCTTTCTTTTCTCCTTTCCCTTGTCCCAGTTGTTCTTTCCTTTTGGGCACTTTCCTTTTCACTTTTACAGTATCTATTATATATTTTGGATCTTATTTACTCTTTCAGTTTTTACACTAGGGAAACTATATGATGTTTACACACACAAGTATGATTTATTTTACTTATGAGTATGGTCTCAAGTTGTATCCATTTACCTATAAAATCATCAAGTTTATCCTTCTTTATAGCTGCATAGTACTCCATCATATAAAAATATGTCTTTTTTTCTCCACTCTGTGGTTCATGGGCATTTAGGTTTTTCCAGTATAATGCTATGTAGAGCAGGGCTCCAAGTACAGAAAGTCTTGGACTCTTCAAACTGCACTATAATCCTGGTGCAATTATATGTCATTTGTGCCTGAATTTGAGCCAATTTCTTTCCTGTGTCATTTTTCATTTATGTGGCCTTCCCACAGCCTGGTGACAGGTAAATCTTCTGAATATTGTTTACTAAATTTATTTCACTCAATAATACCTGATGGCTCCCAGTCTGTCACAGTTTTCACCATCTTCCCTGCACCATAACAATAACGTGTCAGGGGACCCCATGCCCACCCCAGGGAATCCCATCTGCACAGGTCACCCCATTCATTTCATAGTGCACGTGGCACCTCCGTGCCACACTGAGTCCTGCCTCTGTACCCCATGCACACGTTGTAGGGCCACATCTCTTTCCAACTCCCTCTCCCAGCCTCTCTGCCTCCCACACAGCTCAATCTCTCTGAATGTTTGATTTCAGCTGCTCTTTCCTGGCTCTGATGTGAGGCTTTCCAGCACAAGCCTAGGCATCCAATCCTCTTAGTGCTTTGCACAACTTCCTGCATTACCTGCTGTGTAACAGGAATTCTGACAAATACCCTCTGTGTGTCTCACAATACAAGTATAATGCCAAGAAGGGAATACAAAAATAATGGTTCACTAATGCCCCCATCTAATACATCATATCATAATACATCATATCCTTTAATTTAAAAACAATAATTTTGATGCTTCATCTCTAATCAATTCTGTATGTACTGAACTCTATAAGCTCTTCTCCCATCATTACACAGTTTAAATGTGTAAGGGTGGCTCCGGCGTTGTCACGTGGATAACGCTAAATCCTCCTGCCTTACAAAGGCAGCTTCCTTCAACATTTACATCGACATGTTGATTTAAACAGCTTAGCTCCTGTCCTAGAAATGACTGAAAATGGCACCATTACCATTTTTTCTGGGATTCTATAGATTATCTGTCTCTAAATTGCATCTTATTCCTATTTCTTGCCTCTGTAGAATTTCCCACTTCATTTGTGTTTCTGCTCTTAGGATTGATGCCTGTATTTCATCTTATTCTGACTGAAATAAGCAGTTTTCCCTTCTTGATTCCCACAAATACTTATATTATTTTCTCTTCTCAAACATAATCGATAATTAATGGTTAGATAGTGACTTGGTGATAGTCCTTGAATGTACATGGTTGTAGAGCAGTTCTTTTTCACTGCAAACAGTTCTCTTATTCCTTACAGGTTCTTACAGTCTCCTAGTTTCATTACCAAGTCACCCATAAAGTGCAGAAGTTCTGCAGGTATCTGGTATAATCAGAGGCATTCTTGCTTTCCATACTTCCTTTACCGTGGTGCCTCCTGTGTTTTCTCTCTCTGTCTCTTTTTCCCAGTGGTGATGTGGCCTTATCTCAACAGGAGCCGCTGTGTTGTTTTTCTAACAATGTATTTTAGATGAGTTAGCAAAAAGTTTTTTTCTGGTCTCAGCCCTTTCGCTAACTCACCTGTTCTCTCTGACATCTCGCCACCCACTTTTCCTCTCTTTTCTTAGAAATAGGTAATATCAAAAAGATTTATTGAGCTGAGCTCTGCATGTTGTAGCCTTTGTCTCTGGAAATTTCAAAGTTGTTTCTTATCTGAGTGCTTCTTAAAGGAGACTCTTCCTTATGTTGGCAGAATACTTTGCTTGTATTATCAACAGACTGCAAAGCAATTTTAGTGTTCTCCACTTATATTTGCACACTGGCAATTTTTACTTTAATCAATATCTGCTGTGTATTGGATGATTAGTAAAGAGCTAAAATACACTATTTGCCATGTGTCACTGTGCACTGAGTACTGTCCACAGGTTATACAATTTGAATTTCATAATTACCCAGTTAAATCGGTATGTATAATAAGCTTATTACCCAGATGAGAAAGCCGAAGCTTAGAAAGATCAAATAACTGAGGTCACACGGCTGCACAGAGGAGCAAGAGTTAAATCCACTTAAAATAAACTTATTTTCTCTGGAATAATCAACTGCTTCCCACTCTTGCCTGCCCATTTATCACCAAACTCACACAATCACTAACTGCACACTGACTCCAAATTCGGGAGTGTTTTAAAGCTGCCTTCCTTTCCTTTCCTTGTTCTTTTTATTTCCTTTTCTATTCTCATTTTTGTTTCCACTCCCATTTCATTCCTATGGTTAGGGAAAGGGTTTTCATATCTACAGGTAAAAATGCAGATAGGAACATGATTCCACAGCTTGGGCCTTTCCTCAGACAATTTAAAGTGCTGTCTTTCTCCTGATAGTCCCTGGAGGCTTCAGTTGGCTGTGACAACACAATTTCTGGCTTCGGTTCCCACCTTCTAAGTTTTGTTTGGTTCACATGGGCAGTGGCCTTCGGTTTTCCACAGTCAGCAGCATCTTTGCCCAAAGCCTGTTTGCCAGGGCATCTCTATAAGGGGAACAGAAGGTATCTGTCCTGACTGCAAGCATGGGCTTCAGTTTCCAATCCAAGATAGACTGTTAGTTTTTCTTACCAAAACTGCATGATTCTGGAAGGCAGAATGGGAAGAAGCAGGTTGTGTATCTGATTTTCTTTTTCTATTTATCATAGATCCAGCTTTATATTTTGAAAACTTGAACCATAAAATCAAACCCACCTGGAACAATGATCAATACTGAAAGAAAAGGCCAAGAGAAAGAGCTTCTTTAATTTTCTTGCTTTCATTTAAAAAAATTTTTATTGGTAATATTTGTAGCACATGATAATTACATTCAGCATGCATTCACTTTTAAAAACAACCATAGATTTCTAGGTTTATTTTCTATTTCTAACATACTCATCTCTGAAAATATTATTATTATTATTATTTGGTACTGGGGATCAAACTCATGACTGCACGCTCTCAAGGCAGGTGCTTATACTGCAGAGGTAAATCCCCAGCCCCAGTCTAATATAGTGATCTCATTTGGGTGAAAAAGTGAGATTTATTCTGTGCTCCTTTTAGTATCCCTTTTTTACTACTTCAGAGGAAAAAATAGGTCAGATTTCCAGATTTATGATAAAAACTAAGACCATATATATGTGACATATATATATCATTGTATAAGAACTGGTTTTCCCAAATAATTTCCCATATTTTAGAAAACATAGTTACTATAGTGATCTACAGATATAGTTTTGCTTAGTTTTGAACTTTCCATAAATCTGTATTCTTCCATGTCTGATTTCTTCTGTTCTGTTGTGTACTTGTAAGGTGCATCCATGTTATTGAATGTGCTACAATAATTCACTCATTTCACTACTATATTAGTGTTTTTGTGGGTACACGTGATTTATGCAGCCGCATAATGTCCATTAAACTGTGGCGTAGCCTCTTTGGACTAAGAGACAGCATTGATGGAGATTATTTTTTTGAACTGGTATATTTACCACACTTACGTTTTAGTAATTATTAAAATGGAGGGCTAATTGCTTGTATCTCCCTTTGTTCACTTGGTTTATTATTTCTCTTTCCTTAACTACTTTTATTAATTTTTGATATTTAAATAATTTCTCCTGTACCCATTTAGAAGCTGTGGTCTATTTGTTTAGTGGCCACCTCAGTATTACAACATGCATATTTAGCGTACTGATATCTAGCCACTGCATTTGCCTTTTGGCCATTTGATAGGTGGGCTTGAGAATGCTTTCTCTTACGTTAGGCTATATACAGTTGTTTTCCATTTGTGCCAACTTTCCATTACTGAAACAAAACACCTGAGATAGTCACTTTAACAGAGGAAAGGTTTGTTTTGGCTTATACTTCTAGAGATTTCAGTCCACATTCAATGGACTCAATTGCTTTTGTCCTGTGCAAAGCAGCAGGTAATGGAGGGAGCACATGGCCGAGCAAAGCCTGTTGGGTGGGAAATGAAAGAAAGGCTAGGGCTGAAGCTCAGTAGCTGTCTCCAGGGCATTTCCCTACTGAGCAACTTCCTCCTCACAGGTCCACCCTCTTCAAGGTTCCCTGCCTTCCACAGCCAGTAACAATGTTATTAATACACAGACTTGGGGAGGATATTTAAGATCAACCCAATAGCACAGAGTTCACTGTGCCTCTCTAATGGGCCTCTTTATCAAGGCCCCTTCTTTGTGATCCTTCTTGGAGAAGAGGAGTATATTTGCTGCATAATAATATAAGGCTTGAGCATCATGTACCTGCCTTTGACCAACTGAACATAGGTAACAGTGGTAGGTACCACACTCAAATGTCAGGGCTAACACTGGGTTCAGCCTTTCCTTGACTGTCCCCGCCAGACAAGATTTGTTTTCACAGCTATGCTGCAGGAGGAAGATGACACATAGAATGAAGACCTGAAGCAGAGCTGAACCCACCACTGTTCTATACCTAAGGGAAAAGGACACCCCAGATTTGGAGATGGCTTGTTATCAAGGCCATCTAACTTATTTTGGTGACACGTCGAAGTTGATTTTGGTGACACTGATGCTTAGAAAACAATTGTAGATTTTAAAGAAGATTCTACAAGGAATCAAATGAAATGATACCCATCTCCCAACACACATTATTGCTCTCATGAATTGAGTTTACTCTTATTTTCTCATTCTTTAAGGGGTAAAATTAGATTACCCATTTGAGATCTATATTTTTAATGTAGATAATTACAGGCATAAATTTTTCTGTGAGCATTACTCTCATTACATCCTGTGCATTTTGGAATGATGTGTTTCATTTTACTGGTCTCAAAGGATTTTATAATTCGCCTTGTGTTTTCCTTTTCGACCCATTGGTTAAGATGGGGTATTTTTTCCACATATTTGTGAATTTTCCAGTTTCCTTCTGTTATTAATTTCTTTTTTTTTTATTGGTCCTGGGGATCAAACTCACAACTATGTGCCTGTAAGGCAGGCGCTTATGCTGCTGAGCTAAATCCCCAGCCCCTGTTATTAATTTCTGATGTCATACTGTTAGAGTCCAAAAGGATATGTATGATGATAAATCATTTTTAAATTTGAGACTTGTTCCATGGTCCCACATAAGGCTCCTCTTTAAGTACACATATGTTCCATGGATGTTTGAAAAGACAGTATTTTCTGAATCTTTTGGGTGGAGTGTTCTATACATGTCTGCTAGGTCTAGTTGATTATAAAGATTGTAGTGTTGTATTTCTTCATAAAGAAATCTATAAAGGCTGATGAAATATTGAAATCTCCAACTATTATTGTACATACTCTGTTCAACTTTATTAAGATCTGTTAATATTTGTTCCATAAATTTTTAGGCTTAACATCATACTAAATGGACAAAAACTGAAACCTTTCACTCTAAAATCAGGAACAAGAATGTCCACTGTCTTCACTCTTATTCAACATAGTCCTGGAAACTTTAGCTGGAACAATTAGACAAGAGAAAGAAATAAAAGGAATAAAGACAGGAAAGGAAGAAGTTAAACTATCATTATTTGCAGGTGACATGATACTTTATTTACAAGACCCCCAAAACTCCACCAAAAGACTTCTAAATTTAATAAGCAAATTCAATGGTATAGTTGATTACAAACTCAGCACTTAAAAATCAATAGCCTTCCTGTAAATAAATAACAAACTTACTGAGAGAGAGAGATCAGGGGACAATAACTTTTACAATAGCATCCAAAAAAATTAAATACCTATGAATTAATCTAATAAAGGGTGTAAAAGACTCTACACTGAAAACTACAGTACTCTATAAAAGAGATTGAAGAGGACATTAGAAAATGGAGAGATATTCCATGCTCTTGGGTAGGAAGAGCCAATGTAGTGAAAATGGCCATACTCCCAAAACTGTTATACAGATTCAGTGCAATTCCAATTAAAATTCCAATATCATATCTCACAGAATTGGAGAAAATAATCCTAAAATTCATCTGGAACCAGAAGAGACCTAGAATAGCAAAGGCAATCCTGGGCAACAAAGGCAAGATGGGGGCATCACAATCCCTGATTTGAAATTAAACTATAAAGCTACTGTGGTTAAAAACAGCATGGTACAAAAACATGGCAAAAACAAAAACAAACAAACAAAAAACCCAAACAGACCCACAGATCAATGGAACAGATTAGAAGATGCAGAAACAATTGCAGACACACTCAGCCACCTTATCTTTGACAAAGGTGCCAAACAGATTCACTGGAAGAAAGATAGTTTCTCTAATAAATAGTGCTAGGAAAAGTAGCTCTTCATATGCCAGAGATTAAAACTGGACTCATCTCTTTCACCATGCACCGAGCTAAAATCAAAATGGATCAAAGACCTTAATATTAAAACATTAAATCTGCTGGAAGATAAAACTGGTAAAACTCTTGATGACATTCAGATCTTTATGAATAACACCCTGATTTCACAGGAAACATTACAAAGAATTAACAAATGGGGTCTCACCCTACTGAAAAGCTTTTGCACAACAAGAGAAACCACCAACAGAGTGAAAAGACCACCCACAAGGTGGGAGGAAATGATTTCCAGCTGTACCTCAAATGATTACTGTAGAGAACATAGAAAGAACTCAGAAAAATCAGTCCTTCCAGATTTAAGGACCCAATCCACAAATGGGTGTTTGAGATGAATACACACTTCTCAGGTAAAGAAGTACAAACAGCAAATAAATATATGAAAAGATGCTCAACATCATGGGTCATTCAAGAGATGCAAATTAAAATAACATTGAGGTTCCACTTCAGCCCAGAAGGAATGGTTATTATCAAGAAATCCAGCAATAACAAATGCTGGAGGGGCTGTGGGGAAAAGTTGCACTCCCCAGTGTGGGTGGGAGTGCAGGCTGGTACAACCACTGTGGAAATCAGTGCAGAGATTCCTCAGAACACTAGGATAGGAGGTCCCATTCATCCCAGCTATTTCCTTTCTGGGTATCTTCCTAAAAGAATTTAAAACATCATACTACAGTGATATATGTGCACCCACCTTTACAGCATTTATAGTAGTACAGTTTGTAATAGCCAGATCTTGGAAACAACCTAAACGCCCATTGACTGAAGAATGGATAAAAAAGATGTGGTCTTTTTATGCAATAGAGTATTACTCAGCCATAAACCAGAATAGATTGGACATTTTTATAGGTAAACAGATGCAAATAGAAACCATATTTATAAGTGAAATAAACAAGATGCACATGTATAAACATTGTATAATTTCATTAGTGTGATAAGCTGAAATAAAGTGTTTGTATATGTATGTAAAAAAATAGTTAAGATAGTTACACTACTGATTTATCTGAGTTTGCTGAAGAAAAAGATTTGTGCCGGTATTGTTCAGACAGTTGAATGCAGGAGTCTTGTGTGCTGGGTGGATGATTTGAGGATGACCCTATGCAGTACATGTATCATTATTTTCCCCTCATTAATGTGTTTTGAAATTTTGTTGTAGTTTTTTTCCCTTCTTTTTCCTTTTATCCTTGAATAAAATGGACTTGAAAAAAATAAATTTTTAGGCGTGTCCTTTAGTGTGTATATATTTTTATAATATTATATCTTCTTAATTAATTCACCCCTTTATCATTATACAGTGCCACCTTTTCTTTCTTAAAACAGATATTTATTGAAGGTCGATTTTGTGTACTATTAGTAATCTTATCGCACTTCTACAACAAAATACCACATAGTGGATAATTTATAAATAACAGAACTTAATTTTCTTATAGTTATGGAGGCTCAGAAATCCAAAATCAAGGTGCCAAGTTTAGCTGTCTGGCAAGGGCTGCTCTCTGCTTTCAAGAGGGTTCTTTGAGGCTGTGTCCTCCTTACACAGAAAAAGGGAGAAAAGAGAGAAATCCCCTCACCCCTTTCAGAAGGGCACCTAACCCATTACTGACTCCATCACTCCCAAAGGTCACACATCCTCCTACTGCCACAGCGGTGGTTAACTTTCAATGTGAATTTTAGAGGGACCAGAAATTCAAATCAAAATACCACCTCAACTCCCTTGGTTACTATGTGCAGGGAATATTTTCATCCTCTTATTTTCAACCTTTTTATGTCTCTGGATATAAAGTGAGTCTCTAGTCAACAGTATGTAGTTGCTGCCAGGCATGGTGGCGCACACCTGTAATTCCAGCACTCAGGAGGCTGAGGCAGGAGGATTGCAGCAAGTGTGAGGCCAGCCTGAATTGCATAGTGAAACTGTGTCTCAAAAAGACAAACAAATAAACAACCCCCCCAAAAAAACAGTATATAGTAGCATCACATATATTTTCAATATATTCTACCAATGCCTTTTTTAATTGAAGAATTTAATCACTTACATTTAAAGCAATTAACTGATAATGACATCTGCCATTTTGCTGCTTTCTGAATTTTGATACTATTTTATTTTTCATTTCTTTCTTTGTTGGTTTTTTGTGCTTGTTTTTTTGGTTCATGTGTAGTGTATCCTTTCAGGTTTCTTCCAACTCCCTTTTATTATATTTTGTATATATTTTCCTGTAATTATCATCCAGACTATAATTGATGTTTTAAGCTTGGTCCCGAAGTTCCTAGCTGGTGTCCCTCCTTCTCCGCCTCTCAGAGTTTTCATAGGATTGGTTTTACATTTAGTATGGAGTGCTTTAATTGTATATAAGAGAAAAAATATGGGGAAATCGAGCTACTTCATTTCCCCCTGTACAGAAAACATAATCTCATGTTTTGCATGCAAATCACTGACTTTTAAAAATTTATCCATGTAGTTAAGTGATATGAATCCAAGTTTTGCTTATTCTACGGAGCCCCCAAGTTATACAGCATTCATTTGAGGAGCTCTGTATTTTCCTCACTGATTCAAAATGATACTCTTAAAACAATTACTCATTCCTGAATTTACACATATTTCTGGATTTTCCATTCTTTTTCATTGGGCTATTCAAACATTGTTACCACACTGCTTTAAATACTGAGTAATTATAATATTTGTGTTTAAACAGCCTCTTTGATTTCTTTTCCACATGAAAACTAGGATAATTTCAAAAACCCCAGAAAACACCTGCTGCTGTCTTTGGATATGTTAATTTAAGGAGACCTGGAATAGTTTGATGATGACTCATCCTTTCCTTTTATCATCTTTAATAAAGAAATATGCTTTCTGCCCATAATTTACTGCTTTAAATGACATTTCCTGCCTCAACCATAATCTGCTCAGATTTTGGGCCCCAGCATCAAATATTTTCCTTTTGCATTTTATTCACAGTGAGGAGAATGTTCATCTTATTGACATAGCTTTGAGCCTTAAGTCTGACTCTTTGTTCATTAAGAAAATTAATTTATTTTATAAATTATTTAGAATTTTTTTTTCAAATAAATCTATAGTCTTCCTACCAAATTTTGAAAATGTTCTCTATTTTACAATGTAATTTATATCTTATAAGTTTAGTTTGGAATCTTAGAGAAGTATTTGTCATTCAAACAGCTACTATTCAATGAAAACTAACTGTTAAAGGAAGAGGCTACGTTTTATTTACTCCTTTTGTTTCTGTAGAGCATGATACTGTACCTGAAAATGCCATAAAATATTTGAGAAGTTTAACTGAATTCTAATAATTCTGCAAAGTAAGTGTGAATTTATATAAATAGTAAAGAGAAGCACAAATAAAAATGAGAAAAAACCATTTCAGGAAAGTGTTTTGTGGTAAAATTTTACAAACATGGAATCTGAGCTCTACTTGAAAGAAAAAGCTCCTGTCGCAGAGGCACGGATGAAGGGAAAGGCAGTTTCATTTGGATCTGTACGTGTGGTGGCACAGACACAGGGAAGCAGTAGACATTGAGACCACTAAGGAATAGTACGCACCTTATGGAGACCAGCAGTTACCAATAAAGCGGGAAATCCATATTGACTTGTTGAAGCTGTTCCATATCCTCCTATATGGATAATGTTTAATTGAAACAAAATAAATAAAATAGTCTTACAATTTTTCGAATTCTCACCTTTATGAGTAAGCAGATGGAAATATATTAAAGGTTGAATGAAATCTGTTCAATATTAAATCCTAAAGTTGGTGTACTATTAAAGTAATGACATTTTAATTTTTTAAAAATGAATCAATGTCTCCACTTTTATTGCAACAATTTATTTTTGTTTTTTTCTTTTGAAAAAGCAAAACAGAAAAAGGATAGAAATAATACAGAATTTCAAAAAACAGTAAGACATTGACACTCATTAATATATTGCATATTGTTATCTTAGAAGAGGTTGCTCAGGTTACAAGATCTAGGGATAAAAAATGATCAAACCATCAAACAATGACAGCACCAACTGTTCTTTTTGATGAACAGAGAATTAGTAGTATAGTTACATATCTTGCACACATAGACATACATACAGTTATATGTGTATCTCTCCATACATATAATCTTTTCCTTTCTTCCATTTCTCTTTTCCCCTATCCAAATATTGTAACAATTTTTGAGGGTCAACATAGATGATTAAAATTTTCAGCTCTTCCTCTGACTGTCTGGACCCAAGTCACTCATTAGCCATACAGACGCGAATGTATTTAAATGATTTATCAATAGTTATTTCTGAGAAAATGGTCAATTGTATTGACTTTATATTGATATATAAAAAATTATTACAAACTAGTATCTTAAAATAACACATAACATGGAAGTGACAAAAGCCAGGGACAGAAAGACAAACGCTAAATGATTTCAGTCACATGTGGAAGTTAAAACATACTTCATAGAAGTAGAAAATAGAACGGTGGTCATCGGATTTTTACAAAAGATAGGGAGAGGAATAAAAGAAGGATTAGCTATGGGTATCAACAAACACTGCATTTCAAATTTCTGCAGGAAATACAGTGTTTAGTGAAATACAGTATTCTATAGCAGAGTAGTGTGACTACAGTTCACAAGAAGTGACTATATATGTTACCAAGAACTAGAAGACAGGTGTTTGAAGCTGCCCAACAGAAAAAGAATATAAATGTTTCAAAAGATCAAAATGCTAATTACCTAATTATTATATATTTTATATGTGTGTTGGATTAATTATACCCATAAACACGTACAATTGTTACATGCCAATTTTTAAAAATTTGATAAAAACACATTTATCTCACAAATTTTGTAGATCATACACAACTCACCTTATGGTATCAGGAGTCTGCAGGCAGAGTGTGGGGCACAGCTGCACCCCATCTGAGGCTCACATGTGGAGAGGGTGACGTTGCTTAGCAGAATTTAGCTCCTTTCGGTAAGATTTCGGTTGAAGAGAAACTTACCCTGAGTGCCTTAGCCCGCAGAGGTGCCTTGTAAAGCACCGACCTTCTTCAAATCCAGAATGGAGAGAAAAGAACTCATCAGGGTGAGCAGTAAAATAGTACATCACATAAGCAAGTACAAAACACATCACATACATTCCATCAAGTTTGTTGTAATTAATTGGCAAAATCAAGCCACACAGGTTCAATTCACCTCCAAGGAAAGGGGTCACACAAGATGAGGGTGGTGAGGGTCACCTACAAGAGTCCATCAGCCACTTTGGTGACAGCTACTGGGTTTTTAAGGATGACAATTAATATCCTAGCTCTCCCTGCACATATTCTAAGCCAGTTTATTTCCATAAGGCATAATAGAAAGAAAGAAAAGAATAAAATATTATCTGTGTTACAAACACAAAGACTTAATTCTTCAGACATTTCCCAACACCACCATGCACAAAACCGTTTATGAAACTGCCCAGAACAGCAGGCACTGGCCATCCCACAGAGGGAGAAAGGAGGAAGGATGGATTCCCTGAGGATAAGCCATTGTAAGAAAAGAGCAAACAAGGATCCAGTATTTTAGTCTTTCAGCCCATCAGATTTATCAGGCAAGCCTAGTCTGAGGTTCTCCAACACAAGGAAAATCAGTCATTTTTCATGACGCGTCTGCTGGTATCTTCATGAGTTTTGGGTTTTGTTTTCCTAATACCAAACATTGCTACTTTGCATGTCATCCTGGAATCACTTGTAGGAAGTTCTACTTTTGCCTTAAGTTGGGTCAACTCAAAGATCACTCTTTAACAGGTACATAAGACTGGGGTCAGCAGGCCCAACCCTTACTTTTCTATTATAAATTTCTACTTTAGTGTAATAGTAGCTGGTTGTGCATCTCAGTACCTTTCCCTGAAGGATACAGGAAGCAACCTATGTGTCTACCCAGTTGGTATGACTAATGGCAAAGTGGGTGCATGTGTACAAGTGGGCCAAAATGGAATTTTTCCCTACCTCATGCTTCATGTAACTTTGTTTTGTGTATGTTTATCCAAGTATCACAGAGTATTCAATAGACTCATACCACTCTAGACTTTGTTAAAAAAATGTTTCCCTTTAATTTTTCTGATAGAAGTAGCCCAATTCAGTACAATGGCACATGAAAAACTAGATTTGCAAGTTTTGGAGGAGGCCAAAGTGAATTACTCATGCTTGAATGATGAAGATGATCCATTATGTAAAATAGATGCTTTTATGACAGAAGAGTGGTGTGGATATTTGGCAATGATGATGATGATGACGACGACAACTTTGACATTAGCCGTGTAAGGCACAGTGAAATGGAGCAAGAATCAACTGATACAGACACGGCATGTGGACTTCCTTGATTCAGATAACAAAGAAAACAGTAATGTGACTTCATATTTGACTAGTGGAAATGTTGTGAAATTGCCACACAGCCAAGTGGAAGGATCTAATCTTAGAAGTAGGTTCAAAAATATAATGAGGGTCTTGGCAGGGGTGAAATGTATTGGACAGAATGCCAGCACTGCCATTCGACATTGGAAGCTGTAACAGATGAAATGCTACAAGATACTGTGAAATACACATCAGCTGAAATGTAAGTAAAATGTTCTGTATGCACCAATGGCCATATTCAAAAATGTATTTATCATGATACCTCACTAGCTGAACAGAAAGAATTTATGTCTGCCACAGTTAATGATTTCTCATACTGACCACAGGAATGTAAAAGACTTGTTGAAAAGCATTGGGTCAAAATATGACATAAAATTTATGGCCATGTAGATGCAAAGACTTACGCTTTCAATTTAGACATTTATCCTGGAACTCAACCATTGGGTCCTCATTCATACAGTAATAAAACAAATGATGTGAACAGACTTGCTATTCCCCTCTCCCAAACTAATCAGAATGTGATGTTTGACAATTGGTTTACTGGTTTCCAATTGATGCTACATTGCTCACAGAACACAAGTTGACAAGGAACTGTGCATAGGAACAAAGTAGAAATTACAGATGAAATGTTGCAATTTCAAAACAAGAACTCTATAGTACAATCTTTGGATTTCAGAAAGATATAACATTGACTTTGTTTATGGCAACAACAACAATCAAAAACCTTGGTACTGCTGATGTCAACATTGCACCATGATGGAAATATTCATAAGGAAACATTAACAAAATAGAAGCCTGAGATGGAAACTTTCAACAACAAAATCAAAGGTGGCAGAGATGTTGATGAGTTAAGCAGCAACAATGATGTCACTTGAAACATAAAAAAGTTAACTAATAGTTGTATTTTACTTGATCCTAAACATGTGTGGTATATTTTGACAGTTTACAATGAACATAACAAGTGCAAAGTATCACAGAGAAATTTTCTGGAGACTGGAGCTCATAAGAGGTCATTTACAACAATGGTAAGACACCATGTTTTTGCCCAGGGAACTACAAAAAAAAATTGTGGCTCACACTGGTGAATTGACAGATGAACAGGCAGACACAGCATCACACAGACCTCCTACAACAACAGGAAAACAAAAAAGATTTATATTGTGCCTTACAAGAAAGTACAGGAAACAAAACATACATGACATAGTGTAAGCAATACTTGCACATGGAACATGCAGTTGTGTTTGAAGACTGTCTTGGGTGTGACAGTTAAAACAAAGCTTATTTCTGTAATAGAATTTGTTTGTGTTTACACTGTAGTTCACATTAGTTTTTATTTTTGATGTTACCTTTTAGGTTTGTGAGCAAATAAACAGCTGATGTAAAAATGGTGATGTCTTAAACACTCATTACATATTTGATATTTTATTTTACTTTACTGCTATGTTATTTTCCTGCTAAGTGTATGCCATACAATATAACAGGAAGCTCCTGACTAAACAGGAAGAGAGGTGACAAGACTTCCACATAGGAAAGGAAAGCTAAGCTATGCACATGAACTGTCAGTGTATGTGAGATGTGTGCATGGGACATGCAGCTGCCATGTGTAATTACTGCCTTGGGTATGATGATGAAGCAAAGCTTATTTTGTGGTAGAATTCCATTGGTATTTTAATTGTATATCACATAGAAATTTATTCCTGATGTTTTCTCTTAGGGTTTGCAAGGAGGTATAAAAGTTGATGTCTATTCTAAATGCACAATACATATTAAGAATTTAATACTTTATTTTATCTTCCTATTTATACAACTGTATAATATAGAAGCAACTCCTGCCTGAACAGCATGACCACTGAGATGTGAAGTATGTCTTACAAAAGGCCAGGAAAGCAAAACGCATGTGCTGTCAGTGGAAGGAGCACTGTGTGTGTACGGAATGTGCTGTTGTCATGTGTGCAGACTGCTTGAAGTATGATAATGGAAGCAAAGATTGTTTTTGTAGAGTGCTATTGGTATTTGCATTGTAGTTAACATAATAATTTATTTGTGTTGTTCATTTTTATACTTAGAACACCAAAAAAACAGGCAATGTTAAAAAGTTTGATGCTTTTTTATAAACACTCAATAAAAATTAAAAATTCAGAACTTTATTTTTATGACTTTTTTCTTGTCAAGTTTAAACTCATTGTTTAATATAATAAAACTCATGAAGTTAAAATTAATTATTCATCAATAGAAATATTCTAAAGAATATATGTGGATCCGATAACACACATTTATGGGCCTAGAAACAAAATTAATCTTATACTCCAAGGGTTTTAAGCTAGACTAAAAATACGTTCATGTTTGTTTTTCAACGCATTTTTCCCAGGAATATGAGTTCAAAAGACAGAATAAAGATACTAGAGTAATACAATGTCAATAATATAAAAAAATCTAAACATTATATATTATGGCTTCCCTTATTAATATTTCCATGGAAAAGTAAAATCTAAAATGTTGAAATCCCATTCAGAAGGATTGAAGGGAAGGGAGGGGAATGGGAAAAAAATAATTAAGTTATATTTTGTACAGGTACAAATCCCCTATGATGAATGTGATCATTTGTATGTCAAAAGTGTACCAATAAAATTAATTAAAAATAAAAATTAAATAAGTTAAAGATAAAGACCTAAATTCTAAATACAAGGAAATGAACACAGTACATTTTTCTTCCTCAATTCCTTATTTTATATACCATTACCAACAGTTTAAAGCAAAACTTTAGACATTTTAGAAGCCCATTCTGTGTCTGTAGCATGAGTTTTTACTAATAGAAGTAAATGTAAATTCTCCTGGGATGATAGAAAGTTGAAGTAGTATGTGAACATTCTGTAAATTTGAGAATGTGTTGTACCTCAAAACTCAATAAATCTAATGAGTCCCAAGAAAATTAAACAAAAAGAAAAGTACTCGAAGGGGCACTATAATCAAACTGCTGAAAACCCATGATAAAGAGAAAATCCATAAAATTATTTTTAAAAAACCATTATGATTAGAGGCAAAAGATAAGAATGACAGCAGATGTCTCTGCAGGGAGAAAGCAAGCCAGAAAACAGTGCAATGACATCCACAAAGTGTTTAAAGAAAAAATTTTTAAAAATCTATCAAACTGTAACTGTGTAGCTAGTACAAACGTTTCAAATATAAAAGCAAAAATGAATTATTTATTAACAAGCAAAATTGAGTTAATTTAGAAGAATGAACTCTAAGAAATGGTAAAGGAATTTTTTCATGAAGAAATATTAATAACCAAATGGAAATTTACATAATATAAACATTAAGGATGTTTAAAAATAAAAAGTATCAAGCCACTGGCACACCAGGGCAAGAACTATCAGCAACTCCTAAGCTCTGTATCATGTTGGAACTTTGGGCGCTGGGAGATAAGGTGGCCTGCTGGCCGGCCTGTAAGTAGCTAGGGCCCTGCCGGTGCACAGGCTAAGAATCAGACACTGATCCACCCCCGACCCCCACCCCCGTTAGCAAGTAGGCACCGGCCGTCTGAGTATCTTTTTGGAGGATGAATGTATACAGCGTGGCAAGTAAGGGGGATTTCCTTCTACCATCTCTTTGAAGGCAAATATTTTTATCACTGTTTTGCTCAGTTTTGATTAATGGTACTGCTTTATTCAATATTCTGTTTTTAAAAGTTTGATATTTCCTTCCATTTTCCTCTATTTGATTGAAAGAACAGCTAATGTGAACAAAATGGGCTGTACTATTGAGCCCATTGC
>PVLA01000210.1:0-101876 GCA_004027455.1 Hydrochoerus hydrochaeris
GAGGAGAGGAGAGGAGAGGAGCCAGGAGAGAGGACAGGAGAGGAGAGGGGAGGAGAGGAGAGGGGAGGGGAGGGGAGGAGAGAAGAGAAAGAAGAGAAGAGAAGAGAAGAAAGAGAAGAGAAGAGAAGAGAAGAGAAGAGAAAAGAGGAGTCCCTATCCCTTCCACCACTGTGGATCACGCAATGAAAGGGCAGAGTTCTCTCCTCACCAGGTGATTTGTTGGCTAGCTGCCTCTTGAGCTTGGACTTCCAAGGTTTCAGAACAGGGATGAATAATATTCCGTTGTTTAAGCCAGCTGGTCTGTGACTTTTTGTGATGGGAGCTGAAGCTTGTCCACTCACTGTCTCTCCAGAAAGGAATTAGACCTATATGTTCCCTAATAACAGATGTTCTGAAATGTTCATGTGCTACTATCTCAGAAATAAGGACAGGATTGTTTTTCTTTTGGTTTCTAACCCTCTTTCCTCTCTCCTTTGGGCTTTTCTCATTCATATAACAACAGTAGACTGCATTGCCCACAGCATTTGTTAAAATTCTGAGTAAAATTTCTTAGAAATGTTTGTTCAAAAGTCCCCTGAGGTGGAGTGAGTATGTAGGATCAGCCTAATCACCATTTCTCCTGAGAATCAAACACTAAATGTGATCTCATGGTATGTCCTGAATTTTTAAAATCTATTCTGTTTTTCTTCATTCTCTGTGCCTTAATGCATGTTAACAACATCTTTTATGTAGAGCATTATAATTATTTTCGGAAGCTTCTTTAGCTATACCTTTGCCTGTCGATGGCTTTCAGGTGCCTACAGCAACATAACCAACTGCCAGTATTTCTCCTTCTCAGCCCTTCTCTGTGCCTTCAGAGATTTTTCCTCTTGATGCTCTTGCATGAGGCTCTGCACTGCTGTATTAGTGGCTTCCCCTAGCTCGGATGCTGCTTCAGGCCTCTGCTGTTCCATTGGCCCTTTCGTTCCTCAAAATGTTCATTCTTTTATGCCTACATCCATTTGCCTATACAGTTTAAACAGTGTTTGTGACCAGGATGGATTTACACTTTATATTTTAAATCAGGACCCTCTTGAGAGTAAAAGTAGCCACTTATTATTCAAGTGAAATTAGGCTCTGAGTGACAAGCAGTTATCCTGTTTCCAAAGTTTCCAGTCAAAACTTTGTACTATGACTTTCTTGGAAATCCATCAAGAAACCATACTTTCCCTTTTGTTTTAACCTAGTGCTGGTCATACCTTAACTACAGTGTAATAAATGGATGCCTTTCTTTTCTGGATCCTTCCTTGATTTAAAAATACAGGGACTGGGTTTTTCTCATCTCTTGGGATTTAACACTTAGTCCAAGATGCTACAAGTGGGAGAACCAGAGGAGGTCAGCACCGTGTTTGGTCTGCTTTTCCTACAGAATGACCGTGCTAATTTGTGAACAGCAGATGAGAGGTTAGCAAGCTGTGCAGAATTCTGGCAGATATGTAAGGCTGAGGTGACTAAAATTAAAGTGCTTTGTCCTTCAATATAGAAAGGGCCTCTGGACAGGCCCCAGGGTATTTTTTTTCAGACCTCAACAGATTTGGACACAGGGAGACTTTTTCATCATCACAAATTCACTGTAGGGATCTTGAATTCTTCATTTAGAAGATGTTGATTCCAGGAGGAAGCAGAAATGCAGAAAGAAGAGGAAAACATTTGGAAAGAAGAAAATAATATAAACAAAAATTATTGATTAACTCTAAGGAAGTCAAGAAGGACAAATAAGGTATAGTCATATTACCATTTTATTCCATTCCACTTTATTGTGCTTCATGGGTATTATTTTTTCAAATTGAAGATAGTGGCATCCCTGTTTCAAATATGTCTATTGATGCAATCAGGATAGATGATGCTAGCATTTTTTAGCAATAAAGTATTCATTTATGTTGCTTTTTAAAGACATAATGCTATTTCTGATTTAATGAACTCGAGTATAATGTAAACATAAATTTTGTATGCACTAAGAAACCAAAAAAATTCATGAGTCACTTTATTGCAGTATTTATTGAATTTTAGTGGTCTAGAACAAAAGCAACAATAGCTGCAAGGTGTGCGTATAATAGGACACATGTAGTATAGAAAGAAAAATGAGGGGGCTGGGGATTTAGCTCAGCAGCATAAGCGCCTGCCTTGCAAGCACGCGGGGTCGTGAGTTTGATCTGTGGTACCGATTAAAAAAAAAAATCTAAAAAAAAAAAAAGATCAATAAAAAAAAGAAAGAAAAATGAATGGCAAAATGATAAATTTAACCAAATGCATTAGTAATTAAATGTAAGTGGATTAAATTCTCCAAGGACAAGACAAAGATTGTCAGCTTAGGATAAAACAAGAAAACTTGATTATATGCTGTCACAAAGAAATGTTTTAATAGCCTTCTGTTTATTAAAGCCAATGGAAATTTAGTTTAGTCGGATTTTACTTTTAGTAGTTTTGATGCTATCTTATATACAATTTGTTTTCTAAAACAAATCACTGTGCATTTGAATGTCAGATAATATTGAACAAATACAGTTCCTATATTAATGTGCTTTTGTACTAGATTTTAAAATATTCTAATAGTACATGCTTGTAGTATGTAATGTTTACATTCCTTGTTGGGCATTGGTTCATGTACGTACTACATCTGAATTTATTTTTTCTTTCCCTTTCCTTCCTTCCCTCTCCACTTCATCCATCTCTTGATTCATTTCCTTTCTTTTGTACATGTTTGAAATAAATACTATTTATATTCCTATATGGAGGTGGAAAATGTATATAACACATCTTAATTCTTCTCCTCTCTACCCCTCTTCTCCACTCCTTCCATCTTTTTCTTGATCTCCTTCCTCTTTGACAAAGATAGATCTCCTTTTTTCATATTATCTGTCTTTTATTTTGCTCTTTGTTTATACTTGGGTTTCTAATATAAGAAACCATGTGATATTTAAATTTGTGTGTCCAATTTATTTCACTTAACACTAGTAATATGCTTTTAACTCTAATCATGCCTATATTGGCTGAAGTGGTATCTTTTCAAATCTGTGCTTTTTATATGTTGTTAAAGCTAATTACATATATATATATATATATATATATATATATATATATATGACTGTTTCATCTTTTAATATTTATTTCTGAGTAAATGTACTCAGTTATCTCTACTGAAAGTAGGAAAAGAAGAAATTATTTTTAAACCCCAGTTCTGTTGTCTTAGTTCAGTTTCCTAAAGCTCTTGGCTTCATGTTTTTCTCTTTCCATCATTCTCCTTAGATATCTGAAGAGAACATTAGGAAATGCGTCTATTTGGGGCACTGAGCAGATTTATCAGCATAATATCACACTGTAGAAATCTGGGGTGCCAAAAATTCTTCCAAGTTTTTCTTCCTCCTCCAAGTTTTACGTTACCAAAGTCTTCTTACTACTGATGGTGACACTTTTGTCAATACAACCCTGAAAAATTTTATTGGTGTCCAGACAGGTCCACTTGCCGATGCCCACACACACAATTTTTCTTAAGATACATCACTCACCTTAAACACAGCTTTACTGAGTTCCTGAATGAGCCTTATACATATTCTTTTTATCCTGAGCACATTTTTTTCAACTAAAAGATTTTATATGAGCAACTTTAAACTGTTTTAGAGTTAACTAAAGAGGTCATGACCATGAACACAATTTGATCTTGAGATCAAGTTTAAATTTTGGAGCCCAAGCAAGTCTTCATATTCTCACTTTGGTTGTAGATGAAGAAATTAACTGAATTTTCAGTGTTGCTATTTTCTCTATATACAATTTCACCCCATAATTCTCACTGTATACTTTTACTCTGACTTGATTGATCTTATTTTGCTCTTTTAATACGTTGTAAAATGTGCTAAAAAATAACAACCTGGGCATCCTGACTTTGTAATCACTTTGCACAAAACAGTGAGTTCACCAGGTACATTAGCTGGCATCATGTTATCTCAGATGTAATTTCAGCCAAATATCCATGATTTCATAGTAGAGCTTATAATTTTTCTCAACCTCTAATAATATTTTTCTCACCACCTATCAAAGTGGTTCTGAGACCTAAGTGTCATATTTCATATCTGGATTGAAATTTATATTTTTCAGATTCGCTTCAGTAATAACAACAATAAAACCCCATTCTTTCACAACAAGTAACATTTATTTCTTGCTATCATTACAATTTGGTAGCAGCAGCTCTAGTCCTCAGATGCAGGTAACAGAAAAAACCTCTATAATATGTTTTCTATTTACAGTGCAGCTTGTAGTAGAGGGAAGGACTTCCAGAAGCACTCAATGTGTTTTTAAGCTTCTGCTCCATAAGGTGAGCTCATATGCTAGTGATCAAATCAAATCACATAGACAAACTTTACAGTGGGATGGCAAAGTAGGAACAGTCCAAGTGCATAAAGCACAAGTCACCCAGCAACAGGTGGCAAATCTATTCCTTGCATTGTGAACATAGAGGATGCTATGGTTTGAAGATGTTCTGTGGAATTTGTATTGGAAAATTATTCCCTGCTGTAGCAATATGTGAAAGTGGTGGGACCAAGAAGTGGTTATTAGATCGGTAAGAGGGATTTTTTGTTGCCTTGGGGACTTGGTTATGACAGCAGGTTGTTATGAAGCAAGGTGTTATGGCTTGTATCTAGATGTTCTCCCAAACCTCATGTTCTCATAGATGAGGTTTTTCAGAGGTGGCTGGATCTTGGGTGTGTGAATATGTTTTAAGGGAGTGTGATAATTAAACTTGTCCACCGATTGATTTAGCATAGTTCTGTGTGTGGATAATGGGAAAGTCCACTCTGAGTATGAATGGTACCAACAAATAGTCTTGTAGCCTGGATGGAATATAAAGGGAAAAAAGAGAGGCAAGCTTGCTGCTTCCTGCCCGCCATCCCATTAACAGCTTCTCCTCTGCCATGCCACCCTGCCTGGAAGCCAGCTGACTATGGGCCAAAACTACTACAGACTGTGAGCGACAATAAACCTTTCCTCCTTTAACTTTTGGATGCTGGGTATTTTGTCCCAGAAACAAGAAACTAAGAAAGACACAAGTCACTTTGTGTTTTGCCCTTTTGTATTTACCTCTTGTCCTTCTACTTATCTGCCATATCATGATGTAGCATAAGGCCCTTGTCACATGCAGCTGACCAAGTTTGTAAACACAGCTTTGAGAACCACAAGCTATTTACTTCTTTAATGGGTAAATTACCTGGCCCCAAGTACTCTATTATAGCAATAGAAAGTGGACTAGGACAGAGAACAATATTATATTCCACAAAAAACAAGGCCAATTATATCTGGGAATCTTGACCTGTATGCTGGAGGAAGTAACAAATGCACTGAAGCGCCCACATGCCCTCATTGTCTGGCAGACTAAAGAGAAACCATAGTCCTAATTAAAGTAAGAGGCACGTCCCAAAACTTTATTGTAGAGCAGTTGATTATACAGCAGTTGTGCTGTTTTCTTTTACTAGACTTTTTGTTAATATGATGTTTTATTTTTATTAGACACTTACTATATACTAGGCATGAGTGATAAGCTTTATCTCATTTAACCCTAACAACACCCTGAGAAGTAACTATTTCTCTTCAAATTTACAGAAGATAATATTAATGAATAGAATATTTAAATAATTTGCCCAAAGTCATAGATAACTGCTCTCATGCACTATATTTTATTTTTCATTTCTCTTTTTCATGTGACACAGAAAGTCTGTGAATTTTATCCTTCACCCTTTATTTGGATAATACAAGAATGTTGACCTTATAAAGTACTTTGTTATAGTTTAGCTTAAATGACTAAAAAAATATTTTAAGGGTCTTTAATCCACTTCCTCTAATTTTTTTCCAGTTTGTTGTTGTAGTTTTAATTTATAAAACTAAAAATATACAGAATAATCCAATGAACCTTCAAAAGAGAAGAAATATTTTCTATATTTTATACTTTCCAATTGAAAAATAATCATTAATTGATCATTTTTCCCCTACAATATGGATTACAAATGTTTATTATCATTAGTACTGGCTGCCAAATTCTTTCAAATATGTAATAAGACCAGACTAAAATATTCATGTATGATCTTTTATGTTAAATTTGCAAGAATTGATAATTTATTTTCAACAGATATATCAAAGTGGGAAAGAGTATTTCTATTTTAGGAAATTTGACTTTTGCTTTTTTCTCTGGTCTACATTGTTGTATTGATTAATTTTCTGCATGCTGCTAGAGAGCCAGTTCTAGTATCTTTACTGAAGAATCACTGCCACCCCTAATTTTGTGAAATCATGACCAGTCTTCTCTTTCATTCCAAAGATCAGAAAAGGATTAGAGGTGAATGACAGGTTTCTCTGGCTTGCTTTGGCAAATTCATGTGCACACATATCACATTGATTGTTTAGGTTTAATTTAAGACAAATACCTGCTGGTTTATGTTTGACAGTTGTATTTTTTTTTTTCAGTCCGAAAGCTGTTTGAACCCTAAACAAACCAGTCTTGGAATCTCTCTCAAATGATACACACACAGCAAATATATTAACTTCAGTTTTATTTTAAAGTGTCAGCTCAGCTTTTCTTTTACTCCTGGAATGATTAGAAGACCTTTCTTATTTTAAACCCCAAAGTTGGAAGTGAATGCTAAGTTTCTCTTACCATTCAGGAGGCCTCTGCCTAGTGATGTTAGAAGAATGTGCTGTTTAAAAAGCCTATTTATTTTTCTTGTTCTATGTAACAAGTAGGTCAGAATACAGACATTTTAACACGATTATACTGATAAAGAACGCCGGTTGAAAATGGGTAATCGTGTTACGAAAATGGAAGTTATTATCTGTGTTTCCCAGCAAATTTAAAGATTCTAGCGCAACATTTATCTCAATCTTTCAGGTATTTGCATAAGGGAAATAAAGCTCAGAAAATCTAGTATTACTTTCTGCTATTTGATCCTGCCTTTTTATGTATTTTGTTGTTGGATTTTTAAAGTCAATCTTGAGCTTGTGCAGAGAATTAGGAACCTTAAGTAATCAGATTCACTTGGAAGTCATACGAAAACATAGCTTGCTGGCTGCACCCCCAGAATCTGATTCAGCAGATCTGAGTTGGGCCCCATAAAGTGCATTTCTAGCAAGTCCTCAGGTGATGCTGAAGCTCTTAGTTAGGGGACCACACACCTGGAACCACTGAGGTGAAGAACCTTTTAAATGAATCTATCTGGTTAAGGAATTGAGGACTTGTCCAAGCCCTCAACATTGTGACTCATTTAACCTAATGATTAATGTACTTGGAGCTTTGCCCCTCTGAAAGAGAACATTGATTCAGTACAAAATATACACATATAAACCCCAGCAACAGTGAGCTCAGTAGTGAAGGAAGGTGGTCCTGGGATGGAGATCGTTCAAACTGGGATATGTGGAACAAAGGACTATTTGACTAGGGTCATTCTTCTGGCATCTGAAAATGTATTTATTAATTTTAATTTTTATCCACCTGTTTTACAAATGGTATGGGGAAGTACCATTTCAGTGAACGCTTATTGATAATTTTTCCAGAAGATACATTCAGATTGTGAGTGTCCATAATGAATATTTTTCTAACTAAAGGAAGCAGTTTAGAGTATTTTCTAATAGCCAGTAATGTTAACATACTGCATAAAGAGTCAGGGTTAGGGTTCACACCTCCTTAGCTGCATTAGCAATTTAATATTTATTTATTTATTTATTTATTTATTTATTTATTTATTTATTGTTAACAATTTTTCCAAATACACAGTGTCATGGCATCTTATTTCAAGGAAATAATTTATTTCACTGCTGTGTGCTATTCAATTTGTGTGTAGGGCAGAAGTGGGTACAGGAATGATTGAGTTGAGGGTCTTGTGCATGGTGGGTAAGGTGCTCTAACACCGAGCTATATCCCCAGACCTTTGAAATTTTCATTTTGAGACAGCATCTTGCTAAATTGCATAGGCTGACTTCAAATTTAAAATCTTCTTGATGCTGCCTCCGGAGTAGCTGGGATTAGCAGTGTGTGTCACCATGTCCTGCTCCATAGGGTACTATTCAACTTTAAATATCTGCTATTACGTTGCTATGCAAGCTTTTTGTGATTAGAACTTCCTATCCTCCTTTCTTCTCTTTCCGTATTTCTCTTTTTCTTTCTTTTCTTTTCTTTTTTTTCAGAGCAGAATATATTTATTGAGAGAAAGAAAGCTTCTGTCCGAAAGGACTCTGCCTTTTCTAGGGATTTTTATGGAGCAAATCCTTGATAGAACATGGGTCCAAAGTGGGCAAAAATGGGAAATTGCAAGGTGTGCATGAGGTGGGACAGAACTGTGGTCAACCAATACGATTACAAGTATAATTACTTAGGTAAAATTGATTAAATGAGAATGAAATGGGGAAGTGTGCCATGTAGCCAGCAGGCATGAATGCAGAATAGGGCCTTTTCCTTTAGGGGGTCGGGTTAGTGGCTCCTTCTGGCTTTCTCGAGGTGATCTGGATATCAACTCCCGATGTTCATCCTTAGGAAGTATGTGGGTGGTTTGGTTCTATCTTTAGTCTTGAAGTCTAGTCCATAGAGGGCGGTATCTGTCTCCCCCACAGTAGTCAGGTATCTGGTCTTCTGCACTGGCTCCTTTGACAGCCCACCCTGTCTTACTGCCCACATTTTTAGCTAACTTAGCTGCCTATAACAGTACTCCCTCAAAGAAATACCCTGAACTTCCATGAGAGAGTAATGGGCAGTGACCGATTGGGCTTCTTTAGGCTGTAAGGGGTCATAGTTGGGTAGGCATATAGCTTTACGTCTGGAGAAAATAAAGGCAAAGAAACAATTAATTTACCATCTATTTTCCCTTCTGCTAATTTGGAAAATATTTATTCTTTTTCAGTTCTTTTAGAAAATGTGTTAAGCCTTTAGTATTCATTCATAACAAAATACAACCTTCATATAAATTTTGACTTACTATATATACACACATTTTAGCTTTAAATTACTCTTATCTGGGAGTGGGGGATAGTTTCGATCTATTATCTACACTTCTTTGTGTTCAAATGCTTCTCATATGTGCATTCTTATATGTGGACTTTCTTATTAATATTGATGTTATTTATTCTTAATTTTTATCTAGATTTACACCAGATTTTAGTGATTTATTTATTTATTTATTTATTTTGGAATCGGAAATTGAACTTATGACCTCATGCTTGCTAAACAGGCATCGTGCCCCCGAGCTATATCCCCAGCCCTTATCTTTACTCTTTAAAACCCTAAGACACCCTGTAAGACGTGACATTTTAGGAGCTAACATAGTGTCCAGTTTCGTGATGCTGTAAAAGGCCTGAGTCTTCCTGAGTCAAGAGACAGGAGACAGGATAATTTCTGCTGGGAATAGCAGAAAGCACAAGTTTCTGCTTTTTTTTTTTTTTTTTTAATTGGTGGTTCCTGTATTCTTCAAGTCCCACAGGGGTCATTCTTTGATTCCTTGGTACGTTTTAGGTCATGTACTGTGAAAGATTTTATTTGCCCTCTTGCTGAATTAAGGCATTATATTTTAATATATGGAAATACTAAAATTTAAGCGATATCTATAATGGAAACACAAACATCGTAGAGAGATTAGGGCTTTGTGAAGAACAAAATCAAGAACAGTGGAGATAGCTTTAGGCTAGACAACCTGTTATGAGGCAGGAATGCCCATACATCTGCTGGAGGTGGGTTACAAGGTGGCAGCCAATCAGCAGCAAAGAGAATTGAATAATACTCTCAGATTGGCTACTTGTAAAACTCCTGGCACCTCTGCCCCTCCCCTAAAAAACCAACTGAGAATATATGCAGTTTCTGTGAAACTGCAGGTATTTCTGGTAACAATTATTACACTCACTGTGTGCTTTTCTCTTCATCTTCTTATTCTTTGTATGCTAATCATTCTTGTTCATTTTCAGTTCAAGATTAGTGGCTTGATCAATTGGCGATACTGCGCCTCCCACTTTCCATATTTTAAGTGAACCAGAGAATGTGTACTTTATGAAAACTGTTGCCATTAAATGTTATTTATCCTACTGTTAGTGAATTAATTAAAAGGTATAGTGAATATTAACAATAAGTACTGAAGGAAAGTTTCAAATGATCTAGAAAATTTGCTGAACATGTCCTGATAGACGTGTCTTACATAATTTCCAAATTTCTTGTAGAACTTTCTTTTGGACTAAAATCCCATAATGGATTTGAATTAGCAATAGATTAATATCTGAACACCACTCTTACAGGTTGCTTCCTCTTACTAGAGTGACTGTAAGTAACCTCTGCGAACTTGTTTTTCTTATCTGTACAATATTCTTGGTGGGAGGGGATGCTTGCACCTAGGACTTGTGCATACTAAAATACACATTGCGCCACTGAACTACACCTCTGACCCCCAAAACAGTCTAGTCTATCATCACCACTAATGATAAAAAAACATGTAAAATATTGCTTCTTGGGCTAAGAAGAACCATTGCCCTCAAGGCTGAGGGTTTAATCCCTGGAATTTGGGGATATGTTGGGTCACATGACAAAAATAACTTTTCAGATGTGATTCAAATAAGATTTGTGATGAATGGATTGTCCTGGATTACCTGAGGGAATTGGCAGTATTACAACATGGATCATTCTACCTGACAGAGGAAGGCTGGAGCTATGAGGACAGCAGAGTTGGTGTCGCAGTATGAGAAACTTGACTGTACATTTTTTGCTGGATTTGGAGAAGGAGGAGCCATGAGCCAAGGAATGTGGGTGTCTGGAAACTAGGAAAGACAGACATAGAAGATTTCCAAGAGCCTTAAGCAAGAAAGCACAACTGCTGCCTCCTTGAATTTAGTCACCTGTTTTAAACTTCTATTTTATGTAATAAAATAAATTAATGCATTGTTTCAAGCCACAGAGAATGTTGTCATTTGTTGTAACTGCAACAGGACACTGATACTATATATCATTAGATTATGATGATTTCAAAATTTAATGGATTATGAGAAAGTGCCTTGTAAACTGAAATACTATAGAAATGTTAATTACTGCTAATAAAGTTAAAGTGGGTTCTAACAACTCTAATTATAAAAATGAGGTCTGTTTTCAAAAACATCCACATTAGAGGTGGGTGTAGATCTTTGCCATTTTCATCAACTTTAGCACGGTTCCTTCCAAAATAAATTAACTGAACCATTAGAAGCAACCCCTCTGGGACCAATCGAAATTAGTTTCTGAGTTTTGCTTCCAAAATATTTCCTAAATCATAAATTAATAGGAAGCAATAATTCTCTGCTGAGCAGAGTAACGGCTTCAGTTAGCAGTCCAGAGTTTAGCACACAAATGGCCTGAGAATTAGAATCTTTCCTGGTAGACAATTTTTAAATTAAGAAAAAATGTGTATGGCATAGTCACTGCAGTATAAGACTAGTGATAAATTAACTATTTCTAAATTTTATAGCCTGCAACTGAGGAAACCTTTTCCAGCTCAAGAATAAACTAGTGGCTTTCTTCTCTCTTTCATCTCTGTCCTTTCTTTCTTCAACCTCAACCTTAGTTGTTATGATTAGTTATCTTTGCTGAGAAAATACCACACTTGTTATTGGCAGCAAGCCTTGGAAATAATCCAACTGGCGCAGATCATTAGAGATTACCAGTTTTAGCCCTTGGTTTCCCCTTCGGACCTTGGAAACTTTTAACATTCAGAAGCTGCTACCTTTGCAATGCATATGAACTGATGTTGGGTTAGCTAGTCACATATTTCACAGAGGACCTCGTTCTATGTTGCTATAATTGTTGGGGGGCATAGTGTTGCTTTCCAGGTTCAGTTTTCCATCAGCAGCCTGGTCTCAAGCCCAGGACAGCAAGATGTCAAGGTTTTACACCCACTTGAGGGTGTTCCTCTTTCCATGTGAGCTCTATACTCTGACTCAGCTAGGGTCCACTGAGCCACCCTGAGCTCACACTGCATGTATCTGTATTACACTCACTGTGTGCTTTTCTCTTCATCTTTTTATTCTTTGTATGCTAATCATTCTTCTTCATTTTCAGCTCAAGATTAGTGGCTTGATCAATTGGCGATTCTGCGCCTCCCACTTTCCAGGAGAATTTGGTATCTGTCTTGTAGCCCAACTCCTGCCCGGAGTTTAAATTCCATGTGGCAGATTCAGGTGGTAAATTCCATCTAATGAGGAAACCATTTCCTTGTACAGTACATCGTCTGGAAATCGCAGCTTCAGTCGTTCATGGATTTTTCCTTACAACCTAACCAATAATTGTTACCAGAAATACCGGCAGTTCCACAGAAACTGCATATATTCTCAGTTGGTTTTTTGGGGGGAGGGGCAGAGGTGCCAGGAGTTTTACAAGTAGCCAGTCTGAGAATACTATTCAATTCTCTTTGCTGCTGATTGGCTGCCACCTTGTAACCCACCTCCAGCAGATGTATGGGCATTCCTGCCTCATAACAGGTTGTCTAGCCTAAAGCTATCTCCACTGTTCTTGGTTTTGCTCTTCCTAAAGCCCAAATCTCTCTACGATGCCGTCAAAATGCCCTGCACCTTCTAAGGCTTTATTAATACAGTGTTTTATTAAATTAAATTACATAAATGCAAGAGACATCTTATAGTTTAGGGTTTAAAGTATAAAAATAGGTATTTACAGGCATTTTTATGACCAAATCACAATTTTTTGCAATTGGCGAGTTCGCTTGAAACGTAACTCCTGTGAATTGTTGGGGTCCACTATACTTTTTTTGTGAACAGTATGGTCCTTAGAATTGATTAGATTTTTCTTTTACCAGTATCCTTTTTTTTTTTTTGTTTTTTGAGACAGGATCTTGTTATGCAGTTTGGGCTGGCCTTGAGCTCACTTTGTATCCTAGGCTGGTCTCAAACTTGCAACGATCCTCCAGCTTCAGTCTCCTAAGTGCTGGGATTACAGACATGCACCACCTGGTTTATCCTTGTATATTTTTAAAAAAATATTTCTATTCTATCTTGTTGGAAAACTTCAGTGTGAAATTGATGATATAATTTGCTTTCTGGAGTGCTGCATGCTACTGGAAAGGAAGGAAGAATAGATCCAGGGGTGGAAAACCTATCCTATGTGGGCCACAGTGGGCCGTTTGTATCACTGAAAGCTCTAAAAGGTTCACCATCACTGGAGTAGATCATAAGAACTTGTCATCTACCCCAGCTCAGAAACTAAAGGAAACATCTTGTATTAGCCTTTCTTCAAATAGGGCTCAAAATTGTAATCTAGTGATTCTGGGTGGAGTTTGAGATTTAACATTTCTAATAAGCTTCAGGGGTGCCAATGCTTTTGACGTCGTTGTCAATAAGAAGACTGTAAACAGAATTTGAGAAATCAGCCTTTGATTCCAACTTTAATTATGTAATCGATTCATGTAATTTTTTGTTCTTGTGGAAATGCATACCAATAAATTTGTAATCAGTGCTGGAATGCTTAGGAGAATTTTAAATTTGCTACATTTGTAAGTTTAATTTATTTAAACTTTAATGATTTGCCCCTAACCTGGCAAAATTTTTCTTGATAAGATGATAAATTTATCCAATCAGGCATATGAAGTAGGGCACTTTATAAATACAGTTTGAAAATTTTAAGGAGATTTAATTAACTAAGTTTTTAAATCATACTGGTTGCTGTAAGGGAAACTTACTTTGTGCTACTTGAGTTGATCAAACACTAATCCAAGTTTTCTATAAAAGCAGCTTTATTTTATATAGCATTTACTTGATTTATAAATAACCAAAAAGGTTTGAAAATTGAACTTAATGGTTTGAGATTAATTATGTATTTTTTACTTAATGAACAAAAATAAATTTAGTGCATAAATAACCCTAGTTATTTTAATGTAAAAATGAGACCCTGGAAAACCTGACACTCTTACCAGTTCATCTAACTGTCTTGGGAAAGATTGTATTTTCTCTGTGCTCCCAGCCTTCTACCTTGATCATCCTTTTGTCTTGGGTGGACATCATGGGTACCTTGCCATGCTACTCAGGGACCAAGCCTGCTCCTGGGGTGCTTTTTACATGGTCTTCTAATGATCTTCCCAGAGCCTCCCTCAGAAGGTATCTTCTTTTCCCCTTTCCTCTTCTCTCATCCTTCTTTTTCCACCACTCCCACTGTCTCATAGTTTCCTTGAAAGCTATTTGGTGTCTTAAATCTCTTAGATCTTTCTCTTTCCTCCCACCATGCTCCATGCAGGGACCTGATTTTTTTGCCCTCTGTCTTTTGGTCCATGTTCAAGTTGATCTAGTTTTGTACTGTGGAGGCAGTAGAGATTTTGGTCCATGGAGGCAGCGATAAAGAATAGGATTAAGGAGGGTAAAGCATCCATAAGGCAATAAGAATTGAAGTAAATCCTTAAATAAATACATTCTTGAACTCTTTCCTATGAATTGAATTCCATTACAATGACAATCTCCTTTGTATCTTACTTGAATATTGGCTTAGTGTCCAAATAGGAGTGCATAATGCAGACTTCAGGATATTTCCCAAGATGGATTGGTATGTAATACTCTAGCATGTAGAGCACTCCTGTCTGGCATTCCAGTAGAGTAACACAAAATTTTCTCTAACTTTTATTTTTTCTTGTCAACTTCTACATTCTCTAACCTGTCTTTCCCTCCCCAAAAAGGTACTGTCTTGGCGAAGCAATTTCCAAAACCACTGAAGACATTTTCTTTTTCTCCCACTTCTTCCTCCACCTCTTTTCTTCCTCCCTTTGTTAAGGCCCTATCACATCACTGAGTGACAGCTCTAGAATCGGCTTGCTCACTTAAACCTGATATCTGGGATGTTTGTTTAATACAGGCCTTTCCTCCTACCTCTCTCCCTCTGCTTGTCTTTCTGGGTTCCTGGTGTGCCTTTCAATTTTCTACTCAATCCCAACCCTTGTCATGGAGCTCACAGTGATTAGCAGTTTGTTTGGTTCTTTGGAAGCCCCCAGCTCCAGGTTAATAAACTATGACTTACAAAGGAATCTCAATATTTAGAAACTCCACATCTGCTTCTAACCAATTAACCTTCTGGACTGGAAAGATGTGATCTGCCTGCATGGTAAGTGCTAGGATTTGTGGCTTTGTTTTCCCAACACCTGGACATTACTTCCTGGATATAAGTGTCAACTCTGATTGAAGCTCAAAGTCCCTTGACACCTCGGACTTTATTATTTCAACTGCTGCTTTTACCCTTGGGAGCAGGGCTACCACCTGGCCAGTTTCCCCATCCCTACACACTCCTCTTCCCTGCTGGCATTACTCTTCTGCTGCCCAGTTTGAGCTCCCAGAGGTGCAAAGAGCCCATTTGAATTATTGCCTTGCACATCATAGTTCAATTATGATTGATGTTTACAGGCATGTCCCTAAGTCATTCTAGGAGCTAACAGTGCCATCTAAATCATCAAGGAGAGAATAAATCATGTTCAGTAAAATTTTATTGTTCGCACATTTTCATTCTTTAAAGCCTAGTAATCCAAATAGGAAATACAGTTAACTCCGTATTAATCAGATTCATTAACAGCCTATTCCTGCCCAGCTTAAAATTTATTGCCTTAGGAAAGATCTAGATGATTGACTGTTTCACTATGTATCAAGACATTTGATTTCATACACATAGGTTTCAGATAGAACTTAGTATAGCAGATGAGCCCTTTGTGCCTGGCTGCTCATGTCATCACCTTTCCTACCTTTAGTGCTTTTGCTGTGCTGGTATCACCTACTGCCTTTTGGGTGAATTCCACTCATTCCACTATCCCCTCACAGTGTTTCAGGAAGGAATGTCAACATGGTGGCCACAGAAGTACTCGCTAAATATCCCACGTGTTACCCTGTACTCTGTGCCGGGGTGGAGTCGTAGGAGTGGTCCTAGCCAATGATGCGGCAAGTAGATATGATGACTATCATTTGTGAGCTGAGATGCTTCAGAGACCACGTGCCATTTTCATTCTCATGCTTCTCTTTTGACACAGGGTATAGATAACACATGTTAAGATGCAGAGCCCCAAACTGACTTCCTAAGTCATTCAGTGGAGGCAATCACTTAGCTCCAACTTTGCATGGATTTGAAACGGAAGGTTTCGTGTGCTACTGCTGAAACACTGAGGATGTTCTCACAAGATCACAGGACCGGTCCTAGTTAAATATGTGCATGTACTCGAGTCGGTACCAATCTTGCCTCTCACCTTATCTCACATATCCATTCTTTTAGTTGCCTATTGGTCATGGTTAATAACTTGGATAAACTGAATTTTAATTAACCTTCTCTCCAAATAACTTGGATAAACTGAATTTTAATTACCCTTCTCTCCAAATACTATGCTTTATATTTTTTTCTGCTAGTATCTCAGTTCCAGCAATTCTGTGATCCCCGACCTTTTGCTACTCCTTAATACACATATCTTAATTTCTTTCCTTAGCTATTTTGCATGGTTTATCATTATAATTTGGACACACAACCACAGCTACTTTCCTTCTCTATTCTTGATTGAACTCCAACCTGTATTAAATTCAAATTTCTCATAACATACACATATTTGTGAACTGGTAAGTGAGTATAACTGGAGATAAACAGGAAATTACTTGAGTGGATCCTAATTACTATCTTTTTTTTTGTATCGGAGATCAAACTCACGACCTTGCACTTGCCAGGCAGGTGCTTATGCCACTGAACTAAACCCCTGGCCCCCTGATTGCTATCTAATGATTACTATTTTACTCTCCCAAGTTCTTTTACACTATCATGAATGATCATCTCATTTCTTCTCTTCTTTTAATTTTTCTCCTTTTTTATTCTCAGGTGATGACTTTATTTTATAGAGAAAATATGAACAATCAGAAAGTCACTTTCACCTATTTTTCTACCAAATATAGCCCCTACCGGTATCTTTACCCATCTAGACCCTTGTCTCCTACAACTACAGATGAGCTGTCCTTGCTCCTGTCTAAGAACAAACTCATAATTTGTGCACTGAATCTTGTTTTTTATGCCTCCTTGAGGTTACTCATTTTTCTATTCTTTCCTTTCTCTACAATACAATTTCCCCCTTTATTGGATCATGCCATCAGCATAAAATCATATCTTGATATCTACTGTCTTACAAAGAAAACCAGAAATACCTCAAGTAGGCAAGAAAATCCCTGCAGACAAACTCCATTTCTCTTCCTCCTTTATTGTCCTTTATAAGTTATATAATGCACGATCTGCATGGCTTCTTCTTGCATTTCCTCCTAACTCTCTCCCTTTAAAGTTGTAGGGATGTACCATTTGTTTAGGTCTCCTCTAACTTCTACATAGCCGAATCAAAATATCAAATTTTCATTTTCACCCTATCCCATCAGTTGGCATAGCTGACCACCTCAGACAAATTGAAATATTTTCATCACCAGGATTCCAAGATACCATTTTCTCAGTTCCTTCTATCTCACTATCATTTCCTCCTCACTTTCTTTGTCTCTCATCTTCTAGACCTCTTGTCATACTGGCATGGCACAGGGCTTCATTTTCATGACTTTTATCTTCTTTCATCTGCCCAGGTCTCTAGACTGTATCTTTCGATCTCATGGCTTTAAATAACATATATACATGACCTCTTGCAAATACGTGACTAATTCACACTTGATGTTTAAACTCCAATGTAGACATGTAACTATGGGAAAAATTCAGTTGTGAAGAGCACATGGTACCAATTAATTTATTTTTTCTTTTTCTGTCAATTGAAGTGTGAGAACACAACATTTGCCATAAAAGCTGTAAAGTGAATATTTGAAATACGGTAATTCTTGGGCTGGGAATTTAGCTCAGTGGCATAAGCACCTGCCTGGCAAGCATGAGGTCATGGGTTTGAATTCAATCCCCAGTACCACAAAAAAAAAAAAAAGTAGTAATTCTCTTTGAGGGTTTTTTTTTTGTTCCCCTACCCTTGTACAGTTGAATATCCTGAGAGATAAGGAAAACCCAATTACACTCAGAATTAATAATTCCAAAGGCACTAAGACTAAATTCAGGTGAATTTGTTTCACTCTTTCCTGCAGAGATTGGAGTCAGGTTAACCTTTTCTAGTGTTACATTAAGGCTGTCTTTTCATTTACCTGGTTGAATATAGGTATGGACCTCACTCTTCTTTCTTTACAGCTATGGAGGCATGCAAAGAGTAGAAAATATAAAAGCAAGTACTTTTGAGGCAGATTAGGAATTAAGTAATTACATTAACATTTAGACAATTAAATCAGTGTGTAGTGTATTAGATTTAAAACTTGGGCTTTTGAATGTGAATTTTAAAAACTTATGCTGGTCATTACTCTCCAATAGTATTTTAAACTTTTTTTGGCTTCCTACTGAAAAGCTTGTATAAGCAAAGAAAATGATTCTAAATTGCAACAGCCTCAATCACCATGGAGAATGGTTAATAATTGTTTAAAATCTTGGCTATTGTGTTAATAAAGCCTGGGTAATGTTTTTGCAATCAGCAGATTGGGAAGAGCATCAGACTACAAATCATGGTACCTGTTATCAAATAGTGGCTTTGAATGAGTCACTTTTCTATAGGCATTAGCTGCTTCACCTAGATAATACTGGCATTAATAGTGATTTGTAAGGATGCTTTTAGATGCTGTAGTGGACTACCTCAGTTTGTTTGTTTTTTGTTTATTTATTCATTTATTTATTTTTCTATATCTTTACAAAGATAGTGAGAGTGAAAGAAACTTTAGGCCTTCCTTTTTTTTTTTTGTAGCATGATATGAACTTTGCAGCTTGTGCATGTGAATTTCTCCATCCCGTGCAGAAAGCAAACTCTTTCCTTTTATTCTTTCAGATGGAGTCTGAAAAGAGTTTTCTCTGCCTTGTATTTTGGGTTTACCAGTAGATGCAATCACTTTATTTGGAAAGTGCTTCTGTCTCCCTAGTCATATAATGCTTTTGATACTTCTATACCCTTAAATAATTAATCTTCCTTTTCCTAACAAGTATAAAATCCAATAATAGGAGACCTTTTTCCTGATCATAAGTAATTGGTCCCAGAATCAGGCATGTGACCAAACAATCACCAGAATTTTTCCTATAATTATTCAAACTGGAGAAAGGAAAAAAAAGGCATTTCCTCATGTGCAGTGTAGGTAGGAAACAGGAAGCAGGTGGCTTCACCTTCTTCTGGACCCTGCTAGTAGGGAAGCTGATCTGAGAGCATAACGTGACATTATGGCAGGCTGAAGGGAAAAGTGAGGAGAGAGATGGACTTGGGGTGTTTGAGGGTCTGCACCACTGAACCATCTCCCTTCCTCCAGTTACATGAGCTTCCAATGCATTTTTTTTGTTTTGAGTAAGCTATTTTAAATTTCTGTTTGTGGCAACTAAGAATTATTGCTGATTTTTATTTTTATACTCCATTGGATATAAAAATGCCTGGTAGAAGTGGTAGTATGTTTTTTTCTTTTCTCTCCTTTTATTCTTTTTTAAACTTCAAATAATTGAGGGCATCTAGAAAGGTTCTGTTATGAATCACATTCAAAAAGTGCTTACTGCCATTCCTGTCCAGTTCATGCCTTTTTCCCTTCTTTGGCTAATTGTCCTTGGTTCTCTGGCCACAAAAAGTGAGGACTTGACCCAGAATGCTGTTATCATGTCCTTGATGGCTTTGGGACCAGTTTTCAGTGGAAGATATGAACATACAATGTAAGACAGTCCAATAAGAGGGCTTTTCTGGATGTTTTCAAATTGGATCAGAAGAGACACCTCTCAGCTTGTTGGCCCACAGAATTACTATTGTCTGAGTGTGCTGTGTCCACTGTGGTGTTGTCCACACCCAGAGTTGAGAAAGGGCATCATCACTGAAAGAAAACCAAGCCAATGGGTGAGAAGGACAGGAGTTGTGAAAGGAAGAGTCTTCATGTTATGATGCTTCTAGTTTTCATCTCTTATCATCTGCTAAGTGCTTCAGCCACTTGCACTGGGGATGGCATTGACATACTGATTATTTTTAAGTGCATCTATGGTTCTTACTGTGATGGGAGCACATGTTATCTTGCAGTAGGGAGGTCTCTAATTTTCTTTTAATCAAGTGAATAATTCTAGCTCTTAATTAGGAGCTACAGGTCACTTCTGCAAAGCATATCAAGATTTCACATTTTGATGAATCTCTGTCTAGATTGCCTCATCCCAAATGGAAAGGCCTCTTTGTCTCAAGCTGACCCTGGTCTTTATTGAATAGCTTGGATTGGATGGTGTGTTAACTTTCTGTCACTGTGACAAGATGTCTCACATAAACAACTAAGAGGAGGAAAGATTTATATTAGTTCATGGTTTCAGAGATATCGGTCTATGGCAGTGGTGATGAACATACGGAATGTGTGCCACAGTGGGCTGTTTGTATCATTGAAATGTCTAAAAGGTTCACTAACCCTGGCCTATGGTCAGCTTGCTCCATTGCTTTGAGCCCAATGGCAAGGCAGAACCATCAAGGCAGAAGGGTGTGGTGGAGGAAAGCTGCTCACCTCATGGCGGACCAGAATCAGAAAGAGGGAACCAGTCAGGGAAGAAGGTCTTGGGGAAAAGATATAATCCCCAAGATCATCCTTCCATGACCTATCACCAAGATCCTACTCCTATGTTTTTATCAAGTCTCCAAAATGCTGTCAAATTACTGTCTCATTAATGGATCAACACACTGATGGATTCCACATGGATAAGGGCCATGTGATAAAATCACCTTCTGAAAGTTCCATCTTGGAACATATAGGACTTTTGGGAGACTTTTTTTTTTTATCAAGACCATATCAGTTGAGAAGTTTCTTTTCTTGGAAATTTGGCCACTCTACTTAACAAGCCTGGGGCTGGTCCAGCTGTTGTGCTTTCCTCCTGTTTCAGGAAGTAGAGTATTTTGGGACAGGCCACAGAAGCCCTCTGGCTTTCACACTTGGTTTTCTCTGGCTGTCAGTAACCTGCAACTCTTTCTTCATTAACTTTTTGTAGAAGGGTAGGTTTCTAAAAGGAGTTCCCAGTGAACAGGATATCACACTGGAAAATGCTAAAAATGTCAGTTCTTTGGCTCCATTATAGACCTTCTTAATCAGAAACATTACATTGGAGCCCAGAAATATATGTCTTGCCATTGTCAAAGTGGTTCTGATGTTGCTAAATTTAAAAACAAATTTTGGAATATCAGTATTACTTAGCAATAGCCATTGGATAACATTGTCCTTTTAGTTGTGAAGTTCCAGCATTTTCCAAGTTCCTGATACATTGTACTAGCTACTGCATTCCTTTCTACTGCTGTATCATCCCAATTATCACCAAGGTTTTAGCAATTAGACCTCTACCAGATGCTATCAGAGCTCCACTTACCCAGTGATTGAGAGCTAGGCTGGTAAAGATTCTACCTGCTACTAGCTGAGTCCTTATGAACATATCTGAAAGACCTAGTGTGTACCTGTGGGAAATACATTTTTATTAACATTATTAATAATAATCATTTAGTGCTAGATAATTATATACAACATTCATGCTTATAAAATGCTTTTTATGCTACTTTGTATGATTATAATGATGAAAGTATGAGATGAAGAGCCAGGTAGATTCTATCGTAGGTGTCTGTGGCTGTGTAGATCTAGGAATAACATTTTGTTTTTCTTTTTTTGATGCTATGAAACATAATAATGTGAAATGAGATAGAAATTTCTTGTTGCTCCTAGTACTGCAAGATGCTCTCATTCTTTCATTGTCTTTAATTCAAACTTGGTTCTGTAATCTCAGGAGGAGTGAAGAGATAAAGACCTGTCCTCTAACTTCCTCAGAGACCCTTTATGCATGATATGCTGTCACTAGGATGACACAATCTATCCACAAAGCATATGACAGTATTCAATGACAATATTCTTCACATTCTCTCTAGGTGTGTATGCAGTTTCCAGTGACATACTTGATCCTATCATTTTGACAGTCCTCACATTCAATACCAATCACTGCTCTCAACTAACTGTGACTTCCATCAGCTGTGAAGAGAAATGCACAGATTTTTCCATTGTGGTTTCTGAATTTTTCAGTTACACTCTTGGTCTCTAGGTTTTTCAAACTGAAATTGCTCCTGTGGATAATTGGATTATAGTTATTCCTAATGATCAACCAGAAAACATTTATTGAAGTACCTAATGTGACCTAGGTATCCATTCAGAAATTATGATAGAGGAAGGAAAATGTGTAGGATACAGTACAAGTCTAAACACCAATATCTGCTTATGTGAGTCTACTAGGTTGGATTCTGTATATTCTGAGAGTAACATGGGGATTTTTGTGCAAATATTGATTTACTGAGTGGATGCTCTCCAACAAATCCTTGGAAGGAATGAGAGATGCAAGGCAGAACATGAAAAGAAGATCAGCAAAGATGTGGCTTCAGAAAACATCTAGTGTCAGATTGTTCCCATTGCAGAAGAAACCTGAAAATAAATCACACAAAAGAGTTTGTTCTAAATAAAAGAAAGAAGACTGGACTGCTTTACCATCTGCACAACTCTGCCATTGGCTATGTATGTGTTTCATCCCGAAGGGAGGCATGGCATCCCAGAATCTGAGTGGAGTCTCTTCTTGAAAGGGTTGCAGGTCTCAGATCTTCCAGTAACTTCTGTTGGAGCTCTGTTATGGCAAAATGAGCCTGGAAAAGGGGAATCATGGCAGAAACAGAATCTCTGTGAAAAATAGTTAACTGCAATTCTAATAATAATGGTATTGTTGATAGCAGAAGATAATTGCACAGTGTTTAATATATGTGCATTCACTGTTAGTGTTTCGTAGCTATTGAATCATTTAATCTACACATCATGTCTATGAGAGAGGTAATAATATTATCCCCACTTGATAGATGAAGAGATTGTAAATGGTCAAGATCTTGGAAATAATGAAGAAAGAGCCAGCGAAATGCAGGCATGGTGGAAAGTACAATCTAGGCTGTGTGAGCATGGGGCGAAGAATAGGTTGGACCTCTGGCTGTATGGAAGATGACTTTCCAGACAGAAGTGATCTTAATGCTGGTACATAGTGAGACCTTCCCTGATAATAATGTTAATACTGATGATAACAGGTACCATCACAGTTCATAAAATGCTATCACCAATAGCCTAATTCAATTTCCACAAAGCCTGATGAATTAAATATTTGGATTCTTCTTTCAGAGAAAAATTCACCATCAAAGTGCATGCACTCAGAAGAGTGTCCTACCTTGGTCTCCAGACCAAATCTTTGCTGTCCAAATAGGAACACTTTCAATTACTGCAATGAACAAAAAAGGAGTGAATACATATGAAGGCTGTTATAGATTGAACTGTGACCCCTCAAAATTTCTGTTGAAACCTGAACTCCCAGTGTGGATGTATCTAGAGATAGGGCTTTAGAAAATTAATTATGGTGAAATGACATAATATGCCTAGACCCTAAACTAATAGGACTTGTTTCTGAAGAATAGGAAGAGACAGTAGCGATGAGTTTGGATAGAGAAAAAAATCATGAGGGCACTCTGAGAAGATGGCATCTGTAAGTCAATGGGGCTCTTAGGAGAAATATGTACCAACACCTCTATCTTAGACTTTCAGCCTCCAGAATTATGAGAAAATAAATTTCTGTTTTTTAAGACACTTTGTACTATATTGCTGTAGTAGCCTTGATTAACACAAAGACCAGTGTTAGAGAGACTTGATGACCAAAGTAATAGCCTTTAGAGATATAAACACTGTGGAGCTTCAAAATATAGCTGACTCATGCACAGAGCTCAAACTATAATACTATTATTGTAGTTTGCTAGGGCTGTCAAAACAAAGTACTACAGACTACATGGCTTAAAAAGTAGAAATTCATTTTCTCAATGGTCTCAGAGTTTCAAGGTTCTCCTGAAGTCTGTTAGCCTGGCGTATAGAGGGCTGTCTTCCTGCATCTTGCTGTAATTTTCCAACTTTGTGCATTTTATCCTATTTTTGTCTTCTAAGAACACTGGTCATATTCAGTCAGGATCCACTTTTAACTTAATCAGTTCTGTAAAGACACCATCTCCAAATGCAGCCACACTCACAGGAACTGGGGGTTAGCACTTTAACATATGAATTTTGGGGGAAACAAATATTCAACCCACAACATGAATTGTTCCTCTGAAAACTCAAAGTGCTTTCTGTGTCCCTTCTGTGAGAAAATTAGCTGCAGGTGTTTTCTCTTGTAATTATGATCTTGCTTTTTGCCAGGTGCTTTTTATTTTATTTTTTTTAAAGGAATCTATAGTCAATTGGACTAGTTGCCCAGTCTGAGGGAGTTGTACAGAAACTGTATTGCTAGCGAATTTTCCTTAATATCACTTCTTCAGATTATTCTAGATAAATATACCTTGGATTCTCTCTTTCTTTGATAGATTTAAATTCACAAACACAAAGATACAGAATAAATTGAAAATAACACAAAAATAGAGGCTAAAAACAGAAAAGAAGTAGTAATAGTGCTTGAAGCCACAGATGTCGTCTGTATTGAAATTTGCTACATTTACCTCTTACATTTCCTCAGCATCGATCTATACCACTAACTTCTTGTTATTTTAAGATGATGGAAGGCACTGGTAAGAAATTCAACAGCAGGATGAAGGGCTAGGCCAGGGTAGTTTTCCTTCTTTTTGACTTAGTCCGTGTCTTTGATAGAGGCTGTGTTACCTGCGTGTTTTTGGCCGCAGCCTGAAGGCGCCTCCTTCACTAGTCTCACTTCCTGCCGAGCAGGTCTACCGTGGTTCCATTCCCACCAGGAGTTCTCACTTAGTGGATTCTAGTGACACCACCTTCTTCCTTTTTGTTTCCAGATCTCAAGCTGACAATTGATCGTTGCTAATTTTTAATCGGATCCACCACCCCTTCTTGGGATTCTCATTTTTGAAACCAATTTCTTTATTAAATACCTCCTATTTGAAATAGAGTAATTTCTGTTTATTTGACTGGACCAAAATGCCATACTTTATTAAGAATATAAATTCTAGAATTGATCTAGATCAGTGCTGGGGAAGCTTTGGCATGAATGTGACATCTGGGTGTTTGTTATCATTGAAAGCTCTGAAAGTTTTGCCATCATTGAGCTTGATTATACATTAAAAAGAGTGGTACATAGCACTCTGCTTCTAATCTTTGCATTGCAGAATTAGTTTTTGAAAAATTTTTTCCTTTTCCATATGAATATGTATATACTGTATACATACAGTACTTTAGTTCATGAACTTAATTTATTCTAAGATTTTAGAAAAGATGACCATGTTTGTGTTTCTGTGGAAAAGATGGCATTGTTTTTTGTCACTTGATACAGAGTTTGCAAACAAAAAAAATTTTATGAAACCCTTCTAATGGGGAACCAAATTGTTTGCAAACAAAAGCATTTGTACCTCTCTCTCTCTCTCTCTCTCTCTCTCTCCCTGTCTCTGTGTATATATCTTTCATTATTGGAACATGAAAGATCCCATCAGTATAAATTCAGCAATGATGTATAAGAGAACACCACTGTTATCCAAAAAGTCAAATGGCTTAATCAGATTATCAGAGAAAAGTTTAAGTCAGGAGCGCTTTTCATAGATGTTCATACTGTTTTTCCACTTATCAGTTAGTATTAGACTCCACTTCAAAGGGCACACTCTGGTTGGAAGGTGGGTCAATTACATGCTTACTGTAATATTTATTTAAGATTATAAACTTTTCAATTACCCAATGGAGATGATCAAAGTTGTTCATTAGCCATATTCCTATAAGAGAATCAGAGTTAACTTTACAAGATGGTTCTTTCAGAACCATAGAAACATCTTGAATGGCAGCCTGAACTTTCTTCAGGAAACATGGGCTCTCTGTGATCAAAGTATATTTTATTTTTGGAAAACTTCATTCTGATACATATCCTGAGAAACACTAGAACAGGTTAGTTGAACAATGCAGTGTCTTTTTAACATTATTTTTATCTTATCAGTGATTATCTTGTTGTGTGTTTGTGTATGCTGTGTGCTAGATTTCCTTGTTCTGAGTTGATACATGATATTACAATCAGTTTTCAATAATAAAAATGATTTGGTATTGTTTCAAATTAAATTCATTTTTTTTAATTTTGAAGATAATAAAACCAAATCAGACAAAACAGAATAGTCTATCAAAACAAAAGGATGAACATGGTACATGACTTAAAATACAAGGAGATCAATAATGGCTATCATAATGCCTCTTGTTATCTTCATAAGAATCGCCCATATCGTCAGGAATAATCAAACAGTACAGAATAAAACCAATAAAAACAAAATAGCAGAGACATTATAGGACTTCAAAAGAAGATAAGAGTAAAACCACAAATGGGTATCATAATGCATATTATTGTCTTCAAAGCAGTTGCCTGTACCATCAGACTTGATACTATCAAGCAAAGCAGAATAGAATAAAATCAGTCAAAACAAAACAATGAAAGTAATACAGGGCTTCAAATCAAGCTAATAAGAAATCAAAAATGGTTACTATAATATATCCTGTTATCTTTGGAATAGCTGTTCATGCCATCAAATCTAATACAATTAGACAAACTGAAACAGAATAAAACCAAACTAAACAGAACAATGAAAACAATAAGGGTTTCAAATCAGGATAATAGATTGACAATGGCCACTGCCTTTTCTTTTTATACAATTCCTCCCCTTTCACTTTCACAGGATGTATTGTATATTTTATATCCCACCAACTCCTTTAGTTTTTATACTAGGGAGGCAACCCACTTTTCACCTTAGTGACTCTGAACCTTTTTACCCTGAGAATGATCTCAAGTTGTATCCATTTACCTACAAGAGCCTCAAGGTTATCTTTCTTTATAGCTAAGTAGTTTTCCATTGTATAAAATTGTCATGGCTTTATAACCCATCTTCAGCTGATGGGCAAACTGCCCCCACTTTGTTTCTGGTTCCCAGTCACATAGAGCATTGTTTTCTTATCTTTGACTTTCAGTCTGTAAACCTCCTTTTGGGTTAAATATATTTCTTGTATAAAGCATATCAATGGATCCTGTCTCTTGATCCACTTTGCCTGTGTTTCTTTTTATTGGTGAATTGAGGCCATCTATATTAGTGATTATGGCCAACCTTCTCTGCCTCATCTCTGCCATGCTATTTTTCTGCTGTTGGTTGCCTACTTTTCCCCTTCATTCCACTGTCTGCCCTGCTCAGTGAGGCCCCTCTGCCATTGTTCCTGAAACCATGGTCTTTTTTTTTTCCTCTCCCTAGAATGTCCTTCAGTACTTTTTGTAGCATTGGTTTGGTGGTCATGAATTCCTTCAGTTGTTCTTTGTCATGGAAGTATCTTGTTTCTTCATTAATTTGGAAAGATAGTTTTGCAGGATACATCAATCTGGGTTGGAGGTTATTTTCTTTCAGGACTTGGATTACTTCACTCCAAGCTCTTCTTGATTAGATGGTTTATGTCAAGAAGTTTGTCATGATTCTGATGAGTTTTCCTTTATAGGTGGTCTGTTTCTTTTATCTGATAGCTTTTCATATTCTGTTCTTATGTTGAATTTGTGGGATCTTGATTATTACATGTCTGGGTGTAGACTTGTTTTGGTTATAGCTGGATGGAGTTCTGTATGCTTCACTTATCTGAATATCATTTCCTTTTCTTATGCTTGGAAAGTTTTCTTTAATTATTTCTGTAAATAGCCTTGTATTTCATTTGTGTTTACCTCTGCTTTTTCACTCACATTTATTATTCTTAAATTACACTTCTTCATGTCATCTTGTAGCCTTTGTATTGTTACTTCCTGGTTCCTTATTATTTTTAAGAGATCTTTCCTTTCATGATTGCAAGCTGCAAACCTGTCTTCAAGGTTTGAAAGTCTCTCATTTCTTTCAAGCAGTTTTTCCACTTTTCAATGGAGTTCTTAATTTCCTGGTAATCTCTTTGAATCTGTTTCATGTATTCTAAGTCTTTTTTATATTCTTTATTCAAGGTTTCTTTCATTTTCCTATGCTCCTCTAATCTCCCATCTGAGTCTTCTTTAGAGGTGCTGAGCAATTCTTTTATTATGTTTCTCATTTCTTCTTTTACCTGAGATAGTATTTCTGTTCTAATTTCTTTTATAGCTTCATGAAGTTGTTTCTTTACTTCAGTTGCTGTTACTTCAGAAACTTCAAGTGTGTGACTCCGGATCTCTTCCGTATTTACATCTCCTGGACCAGAACTTGGGTTGGAGGCCTGAGACTGCCTTTTGCTTCTTCCTCTTGTCATGTTCCTGGTTTCTTCTGGACAAGTGGGTAGTGGTGTTCCCGGCACTCCCTGTGTTGACTACAATTTGTCTGAAGCGAGGCTGTTCGCTTTTTCTAGTCCAGGCTGGCTAGGGATATCTGATGGCGACCGCTGGGTACACTAGTGTAGGACTGTTTGGGGCTTTTCCCACCCTGCTTGGTCACCGGTGGCTGCTGGAGTGCAAGCAGGGGCGGGGCAGGCTGCTGCCTCCCTGGAGCTGGTTAACAACAGGGAGACCCCACCACAAGGAGGATGTGCGGAGGGCGGAGCTGGCTGGGAACAGCTTTAGGTAAATCTTGGAGATGGCTGTTGGAATGTACACAGCCACAGGACTCCAAGCAATTTCCACCAGTCTGCTCCGAGCTAGGATTGGCTGAATGAAGCTGGCTGCAGCCCTGGCTCCAGGGAAGGACTGAGTTTCACACACTCACCCCCAGCCAGTACAGTTCTCCAGGCCGCTGCTTCCCTCTGCCACCGCGTCTCCCCGCGGAGGCACAGAGGCCTTCAGCCTTGCCAGCCACCACCTTCACTGTGACCTTGCGTCCTTATGTTTCAACAGCTTTTCTCCATGATAGGTCTGGATCCAGGTGAAAGCACCACCATCTACTGCCTTCATCTGTTTAAGTTTTTCTTTGTGGGCTTCAATTCTCACTTTCGGTTCTTCCTGAGTTGAGGGGACCCACTTCCTTTCTTCTTGTCTTCCAGCTTCTAGACGGTTTCTCTCAGGGAGGCTGTTTACTTTGCTGCTCACTGTTCCACATTTCCCCCAGAATCTAGATTCATTTCAATAACATGACACCACTCATAAAGGAATATATTATATTCTATCAGATAGTGCTGATCTGGTCAAATCCCAGACCAATGCCAAGAGGAAGATGGGATGTGGGATTGTACCAGAGATGTCACCTCTCAGTTTTCCTGGCAGTTGTTATTAGTGCTGTATAGGAAACATCCTCATTTAATCACATAATAGAAACTTTCAAGTGATAACATTTAGTACTGTTAACTACCAGGAACTAACATAATGTTTATTATAGCATAACTCTTCTGTACAGGAGTGGGGACAACCCAAGCCATCTACTGTACATCATGGCAAGTGGATGACCAAACTCCAGTAAAACAGAAAAAAACTAAGGGAATGTGGCAGGTGACGACTGTTGAGTAAGAGGAGCAATCAAATCTTCTGGCATGAGGTGGCCAAGAGGAAGAGGGATGACTCACAGTGGCTTGGGTCTTTGTGCTGGAGACACCAATTGCCTCCAGCCATCTCATGGAAGTGGGTAGGGCCAGCAAAGCTGAATGGAGCAGGCCAGTGTGAGACTTGGTTGGGAAATTAAATCCTTAGGAACCTGAAAGCTTCCAGAGAAGCAGTGTATTGTCAGCAAATGAGAGAACCAAGGATTGGGAAGCACAGAACCACGTGGTAATTGCAACCTCAGACTAGCTGTGTCTTCAGGAAGGGGCAATAAACGAGAGACAGTAAACCAGGAGCTCCAAAGGCAGTAGAGGGAATAGTTCCAGGCTCCAGCAGAAATAGAGATTCTGTGGCTTTGTTTGTTTGTTTGTTTTTAATATGGTCAGTTTTGTTTCCATCCTTCTGTTTTGTCAAAGGCTGTTTACTTCCTTACCAAAGGAAAAATGCAAAATTCTTATGTCAGTGTAGTTTACTTAAATGATAACTGATTCAAATGAGCTGTGTGAAGTTACTCAATTCAATATTAATAGCACCACAGCAGTTCTATAGATAATATTTTACTGATTTATTTAGAACTGTTTGCATAGTTATTTTACTAACATTTTCTATTTATGGCATAAAACATAAGGTGAGTGAGATAAATGGTTTCACACTGATGAAGAATATAAGGCAAAGACTGTGGTCTTTATCTTTGCTCCTTGGGTGTTAATGGTTTCAATGAAAAGACCTCAAGGCATACGCTTGTTTGAGATAAAATGAAGTTCATATCCCTGTCTTTGCCTCATATCCTGGGCCCCTGTCTTCACTCCCCCACCCCCAGTATTGGTTCTGAGGCATGTCTTATCTCTTCCCAACATGCATCCTGCCTTGTTACAGTTCTTAAATGAATGGAAACTTTGCTTAAACGGGAGAATTGGAATGATCACCTCACCTGTCTGAATATGCTTTGGTCATCTTCATCATTAAAAATATGTTCTCTAGGCAAAGTGTATGAATTACTTTCTAAGAATTTTTCCTGTAATAGTTATTAGGGAATGGAAACAGTTAAGTGACCATTTCTACAAGTATTTTAAAATTCAAGGTAACAATTTATAAAAATGAAAAAGGAATCAGCTTTTCTTGGTTGTCCATTTCCTTTTTGTGGGATCTTAAGTAAGTTATACAACCTTGTTAAGGCCTCAGGTGCTCCAGTTATGAGATCAGATTAAGCCCACTTCTTTGGGTTGTGCTGAGACTAAAATATCTGATAAAAAAACACTGGATGGTGTTCCTGGTACAAAATAGATGCTTTAGAATTTTTTTATTCTTTTATCTTTTTAATATTTAGATTTTTATTTTCCCACTTGAGATTCACTAGTGGTGACAGTATTTTATAATATTGGGTTTTAAAGTGGACTTTGGCTGCATCTTTCAGAGGTGAGTCAGATTTCCATTTTCTTAAGATAACGATAGCAGAAAAATTTTCATGAGGACACTGCTGTGAAGGTGATGAGTCAGGGCAAGTCATCTGGCTCCGGTGATCTTCTCTTGCCCTTTTGATCATGTAACATCATTTTCTATTTTAATTTCAAATATTCCAAATGTCAGCAAAACTAGAGCTTTTCAGTCCCACAGAAAAAATAGCTCAGAATTTATATTCTAGAAAGGACTAAATGGGTGGTGAAATTCTGAATATTTGCAAAGGCAGTGCAAAGAAAAGAGACACAAATAATGAGCTTAAACAAATAACCAGGGTACAAATTCAAGCTGCTTGCTTTTGTTTTTCAGAATGGCAAGATAACAGTTCTAAAGATCCACAGACAGAATCATCCCCATAAGGGAGAATAACATTTACTATCACAGTGGCCTGGGCTAAGGGCTGAGGAACAGAAAAACATGGTGGTGTGTTTGATATATTTTTTTAAAAAGAGCATTTTCCATATTTAGAACAGAATATCTACCATTTCGTGAATCTAGACAGAATACCAGTTTACAAGCAGTGTGATGCTGTAAAAGGATCTGAGTTTGGGGGTCAGGTAGACATAGTACAACTCTCAGCAGAGGACAAAGCAATCTGGACACCTTTGAGGAAAGTGCTGCACATCCGACCCCTGGAGTCTGGGAAACAAACTGGTGCTTTGCTGACTGGTTGTAAGAATTTGATGAAACTATACATGTAGAAGTGCCTGCCATATACTAGATTGTCACCAGCGGTCACTGTTTTTAATGAGTGATATTCTTAGGCATAATTTTAGTGGTTCAAACAAACCAATCCTAAGAGGCTGAGGAGGGTTGGAAGCTTCAGAATTCTCATGACGAAACCTTTTAGGACTTCTGTGAAATAATATCATGAACATATGGAGTAGATTTCCAATTTGAACACACTGTGGCCTCAGGATTACGATGAAAATTATTGACTTTTACCCACCCTGGAAAGTTTGAGAGAAGTTCAACACATTTGACCCGTCACAAACCTGGTTGAATTTGCCAACAGTGAGGAGCCAGGAAACATTAGATGAAGAAATATATCTGCTTCCAAGCCTTCAGAATTCGTCTGATTTAAAGTTCAGGGTTACACATACAGCAGACTATTGTGAGGTTGACTGTGGACACTTCTTAATACTGTGACTATTTTATTCCTGACTCCATTTACATTTATGGTGGCACTTTTTAGAGGTTAAATCACTAGCTTGAGCTAAGCATTTTCTTCAACATTACTCTTTAACTCATTCCCCAAGTCATGCTGCAGTTGGATGAGGTTCAATTGCTTCTGAGAGACTGTTGTTTGATTTTGGATTCCATTCATATGACTTTACCCTTCATAACTCATAGATGATCATTAATAATAAATGCTGTCAAGAATATGTTATTTGAAAAGTAGTATTAAGAAGCTGAGCTTCTAAGGCAAGACCTATTAGGTTGTAGTAAGACATCAAAGTCATAAGGAAACTTATTGCCTCTCTGAATTATCCTCTTCAATCTCTTTCTCTACCTTATGTGTTCTCTCATCTTAATGCATTTGTACAATAGAATAACAGATTTAGAAAATGTCAGAACTAAGAGTTCATCAGTCCATCCTTCTAAATCTACTGGTAAGATAACTGATGAAAATATCTTCTTTAAAAGAGATTTTAAATATATTTACATTGTGTAAAAGATAACCAGACTAATATTCTAAAAGGATAGTTGAATTGAGGCCAAGCTGAAGATTGAAAAATTAAGTTCTTTATAGGCAATGGAGAAGAATATGACTTAGAGAAATATATTTTGGATTTCAACAAGTGAAGGATCAACTCTCAATTTTACTAAGCAAATTACTCAGTTACTTAACTTTATAAATACATAAATCTGTATCTATATCTCATATCTTATAAATGATAATAAAAATGTTTCGATATAGGAATGTCATAGATATTGCAGTAAATATGCAAAGTCATTTAAGCAAACTTAACATATAGCATTCTCAGTACTATGACATATAGTATTCTCAATAGATAATTAGGAACACTCAAAACAATGAGAAAAGAATCATTATGACCCGCAGAAACTATGTTCCTGGAGAAGCAGGAAATGGGAACTTTAAATGCCTTACTACTAGTCCACAATTAATAGCCAACCATAGAGAATTTTAATGAATAAAGGTCTTTGCTCTGTGCGACAAAGTAACATTTGGTAACACTGAACAGTCCAGGTTATGATGTGACAATATAATTGTGAGCATAATGCGCTCTAACACTAGAGGAACTTGGTTTGCACCCGGGGCTGCTACTTCCTGTTTGTGTAAACTTGAATAAATCATTTAACTCAAAGCTTCAATTTCCTTATCTACAAAATGGTGATAATAGTACTTTCTTTCAAGGTTATGTAAAGATGACCATCACCTCATGTGAAATGCTTATCTTAGTCTTTCTGGGTACTCTTTAAGATCTCTTTCTTTCTCTCTCTCATAAATTGTGGTAAAGTACATGCACCATAAAATTCACAATATTAACCATTGTAAAGTGTGGAGTTCAGTGGCTTTTAATATATCTAAACTGTATTACCACTGTCTTCAGAACTTTTCATCCTGTAAAACTGAAACTGTCTTGAAACAGCTCCTCGTTCCTCCCCTTCAGTTCCTGGAAACCATCATTCTACTTTCTGTCTCTGAACTTGGCCATTCTAGCCACCTCAGATTAGTGGAATCACATAGTAAATGGTCTTAGGGGATTGGCTTTATTCCACTCAACATACTGTCCTCAAAGTTCAACTATGCTAGCAGGTGTAACAATTCCTTTCTTCTTTTAAGATTGAATAATATTCCATTTTGCATTTATAGTACCAATTTATTCATCAGTGAATCACTGGGTTGCTTCTATTTCTGGGCTGTGGTTAATAGTGCCTCTATAAAAATGAGACCCCACGATAAGACCCTGGTTCCATTTTTTAGGTGTGACTCCAGGATTAGGATTGTTCAATCATGTGGTAGTTCTATAATGTAATGTTTAGATGAACTAATTTAGTACCCTTTTTCCTAATTGTTGTGCTATTATACATTTTCTTTTTTTTTTGCACTATTATACATTCCTACCCAACATGAATAAGGGTTCCATTGTCTCCACCTCCTTGTTAACATTTAAAAACAATGTTGGTAGTAGCCATCCTAATGGATGTAAGGTGGATAAATATATTTTTAATTCAAATTTTATATTATTTTATTATGTCAATGATTTATCTTGGTGGACAATGGATTAAGACTCCCATTGCCCATATGTAGGAAGAGATAAATCCTATGGTAATGGAAAAGTCAGCTTTAGGACTGAGGAGAGGAAATTCTTCCATAGATTTGTATTGTGAAATGAAGAAGGATAAAAAATGACAAGGATTGTGAAAATAAGGCAAACATGTGCTCATAGGAAGGTACAAACAAACTTCTCTTGGCCACACAACTTCCAAATGGAGATAGCTTCATAAATTAATTCAATTAAAAAAAACCTTTGCTGGAGACAAGATGGATGAAAGGAAGTTGGATTCTACTAATGCATGTGGTATGCATGTTTTGAAATATCACACTGAACCCCATTAAAATGTACAATCAATACATGTCACTAAAACAAAAAACAAATTAAAATACAGAACAATAACCTTGGTTTCAGTAAACAGTGGAGCTTTTGGTTTAGGGGGTTCACATTTGAGTCTGGGCCCTCTATGAGGAGTTAAGACGTTGGTGAGAGCACAGAAGTTGCCTTGTGGGTTTCTGTGAAACAGCTGGAGGGGGCCAAGACAGCGGAGCCTGCTCTCCTGAAGTCCATGGTTTCTGGGACTGGGCAGGAGAGGCATCTTTTGCCTCTACCTAGTTTCTGGCCATAGGCACAAACAAAGTCTCTAAGAAGACCATTGTTAGTGACCTCAGGAATCCTCTAATTGGGAGGCAAAACCTCTAGGCAAAAGAAGACCAGCCTTCATGCTACCATCAGCAATCTCACAGCCCAGACATTAAAAATGTGATCATACTGTGGGTCGGAAGCTCCTGGCAGTGCTAAGTAGTCCTAATAGCCATTGCTGCCCTCTGTGAGTGAGGATTCATCCAGGAGCTGAGGACTGGCAATACTGCCACACTGGATGTGCCAGACCAGCCTTTCCTTTGATTTGCTGGGACCGCTCCCATTTCCATACAAGCAGCAGGGAGCTCCCGGTACCAGGCTCAGAAGCTTCAGGCCTCGCTTTATGACCTGGGCCAAACGGAAAACATAAATCCTCGGGTCAAATTTGATGGATGTGCACCTGAATTAGTTACTGTGGCTTTATTTGCAGTTTAATTTACTTTGTGTGTGTGTTGGGGGAGGGATGTGTCCTTGTATTTTCTTAAAATGTTGCTCCTCCAATTTGTTTGTACTTGTTCAGTTCAAGACCAAGCTCCACAGCTTCCTACCTGCCAGGCTCTTGGGAAAGCACTTACTTGGAACCCTCATCTGCATTATAATGCAAAGCAAAGCTGTTTACTGAAAATCACTGTGAGGAACAAATGCACAGTGTTTCTTAATAATAGCTTGTCTTTCAGGTCTCCATATATATGTCAGTCAGGTCACTGTGCAGAGTGTTACAGATATTTATACAGCGTATGCATGATAGGTATGCAGTGTACATGCACAGTAAATATGGGCTATGGACAAGGGATAAAAATCCTAGGCCCTGGTTCCAGATGCCTGGGCTGGCAAATTAGTCCTGTGTTTCATGTTTACCACTTGCCATTTGAGATGTAGCAGTGCTACTGAAAAACTGAGGTTTAAATTTCATTTCAGCTTAATTAGTTTAAAGTAAAGTAGCTATTTATGAATAGGGGTGACCATGGAGGACAGAACATTACTGAGGAAGGTTTTTGTTGTTTATATGTGAATAGAAACTGTAGCAAATTACATGCTTATGAGTCCTTGAAAGCAGAGAGAATCACTTGGAATCTCAGGAAAGAGAAGAAAGAAATCTACAGGACAAATCTAGGAGAGGGAGGAAAGGGGACAAATGCTAAGCACTGGCCATTCAGAGTGCACAGGAGCAGGGGTCTGTGAGAGAGAAGGGGAGTCCAAAGGGTGTGGATTTTGTGAGGTGGGTAGGCTGGGGCAGGAAGTCAAGTGGGTTTCCAGCTGATGGATTCTATTTTCTCTGCAGGGTGGGAATTGAGATCATCTTGGCAAGCCAGGGTAAGAATCGGAAGTTAGAAGTTTCAAGGGAGTTGAGAAGATTGAAAACAGCTTTATGGAGAAGATAAGAAGCTGACAAGGGAAATATATGGTCTGTTGAGCAATTCTTATTTTTTAGGTGAGGAAACAGAGACCTAGGGCAGTTCTACAAGTCACTCAGTATCTCTGTGTCAGAGAACAACAGGGCCTTGAACGTTTCTGATTGTGTGGTCACAAGTCTTCACACTATGGGTCATTTTGGGCCTATTTTCTACACGTTCTGTACCTGGTGACAGGTTCTAACTCTCTGTTCTGTGAACCTTACTCCTGTAAAATACTTTATTTCTTCCAGTAAATTTCTAGTGTGCAGCATGCGTTGTTCAATTCATCCTTATTTTCCTGCAGTGCTTAGTACAACTCCACATACACAGGAGAGTGAGTAAATATTTGTTGAGCAAGCGAATGGATGGATATAGCAAGGGGAGATGCATGGGTAGATGTATAGCCCTTCCTCCTACATACATTGACCCCTCATTCCCATGCATGACTGACCTCATTCCTACTTCACATTTCCGGCTTAGACCTCACTGGAACCTCTCCTATTGTAAGGATAAACTGAAGAGGCATTAAAAAAAAAAAAAAATCAAGTGAAGCTATGCAGTGTGAGAAAGAAGGGATATATTTTTATATCTTCTTTTCTTTTAAAAATTTATTCTACTTTTTTTTTTTATTGTTTTCATTCCAGATGGGGCCCAAAAGCTGACAATTAGGAGGCTCCCTTTTCACCAACAGAGGTGACATCACAGAGTTCATGCCCTTATCTTTTATGCTCAAGGAAATAAACAAACATTGGGATTGGTCAGAGCCCTGACCTTGTGGATGACTAAAGCCCCCTGGAGTTAAATTCTAACTAGGATTTTCCCCCTGGGACTCCAATTCTATCATTTTGTGTTATATTTACCAATGATGTTACACTTTATCTTAGCAAATATTTAATTTGTGGAGAGAAAACATGACATGAATGCATTACATTTCAGTTTCCATCTTTCCCAAAGATTGCTGCAAGTGGTAAAAATGAAACTTCTGGGATTTTATTCATAGAGGGGAAACAAAGCCAAATACCAAACTTTAGTGAATTCCAAGAGGGAAGTCAGTGGTAGTGCAGAGGCTAAGAGACAACTGCTAAATGATCTGACAAGGCTCTTTGGCCCTGCATTGGTGCCTCCTTCAAATTATTCTGTGTAGCCTTAAAGTCAAACGGCTTAGACCTTGGCACCTAACAATCAAGTGCATGCACCTTACTCCCTGAAAATATAGGAAGATCACCACCATCTTTAGTTTTGATTCTCTCTTCTCTGTTCAATTAAACTTACCATTGACAATGAAGAAATTTAAGGGTCGAGTGGGGTTTTACAGCATCATTCGTGGTGTATTTTTTGTGGTGTCTGCACATTTGAATTTAAATACTCAGAGAAAATAAACTACTTCTTGATACTGATGGTTTTGAGATGATGTAACAGATTATCCTAGAAAACTGAAGTAGGGCTATTTAAGGAAGACTTTTTATTGATAAACACCCTTAAAAACTAATTATTTGAATTGCAAGTTGAAATCTGACTATAGAACTGGATTGCCTTGATTTCCCAAATGACTTCCTAAAAGGTTTGGGCTAACCATAATTCCAAATTCCAAGGAAAATAAATTTTATTCAAATGCTGGGCTTGGATAATCATGTTACATTGTAAATGAAATAGAGTATTTGTGCTTTGGAAAATCTCACCACTGTATATAATTCACAGCAAAGGTTCCGAGTGTTCCTTCATTCTTGTCACAGAGCCCTTGTTTAGCTTCTGAACACTGCTTTCCCACTTCTGAATCTCCAGCATTTCTGTGTTTGTCGACACTGCGCATGATTAAAATGATATTTTCATATTTCAGTGTAGTTGGAGCTCCTTAAAGCAGAGGGTTGTAAGTGCAAAAAAGAGATATGCAGTTCCCTAATGGCTTATTACCATCACATTTGCAATTCAGATCAGCTCTAAATTGACTGAAATTTTTAAACACATAGCAGGCAGTTTAAACTAATGATTGTCTGGAGGTTCACCACTGACATGAACTGAGCTTCTGTTCAAAACAAATTGCAAATAATTCCTCCCTTAGAGTCAAAATGTCACTTTTAAAACTCCATGTTATTGCTAGATTTTTGTCAGCTACATACAAAAAAAAAATCTGCTTTATCCTGTGTGTTCTACCTTTGAAAGGACTGAGTGACACCATTTCCCTATTAAAAAGAAATAACACAACAACATGTATCGATATATGTGGATCTACATCAGTTTCGCTAGGAATCTACCCCCTCCCCCTCACTCTCTTCATTCCCTTAAAAAATCCTAATTGTAAAGTAAAACACCCCAGGGGCAGTGGTAGGCCCACGTTGCTTAGCAACCCTCAGCAGGTAGCGAGGATGCAGCTGCAGCTGTCCTGGTTCTTTCCTAAGAACCTTCTTATTACTGTTTGTGTTAATCTTTAACCAGGCTTTTAAAGCATAGTCTTTCTCCCGGGTCTCTTGTTGTTAGATTGCAGGGCCCTACTCAAATGTTGTCCCAGAGGTAATAGTATTAAGGGTGGCTATTGAATGTTTGAAGAGTGATAAGCGCTGAGAAGGATTAGAATTGCATGTTCCAACTAACCTTATTTTGCATGCTTAAAAACTATACTGAAAATTGTACCCTAATAGAAATAATGGTTGGTGTCGACGTACAGCTCTGAATCTGCTCTTTTTTGCTCCTAGCTTGTAAACTCCGTGAGGTTGCAGCCTTCACCGTAATTATTTCTTTTAAAAGACTCACATTCTTACACAAAGACCATTTAAGGAATTCATTTAGAGTTTGTTGATAATCTGTGACTGATTTCAGCTCCTCGATTTAATTATGGGAGGGTTAGGCCACTGTGGGTAGATAGACCATATAATCTATCCCTGCTTTCGAAAAGTGTTTTTGCCTTTTGAGTGGTTCCTAATAATCCAAAAACTCTGGCTGGAACTGAAATTGACCAACCAAGTCTTTGAGGATTGAAAAAGAATTATATGGAAAAATATAAAAGAAGACATTTCTTTTTAATAGTGTGGGGATTTATGATCCACTGTGAGCTTTGCATAAATTCACAATGCTACCCACAATGGTTATTAACCAATGAGAGTGAACTCCAGCTCATAAAACACTTTAAAATAAGTTTATTTTTATTTTCCCATCATGCAAAGTAAGGCAAAGTGGAGAAGACAATTGCCTTGAGGTCTTTTCACTCAATCCCTTTCTCAGTAGATTAAAAGAAAGGAAAGAAAGCAAGCCAGAAAGTCTTCACAAATGATTCACTCCCCAACCTTCATTCTGTGCCATTTAAGAGGAATTTAGGCCTTTTCCCATCATAGCAGAGGGTTACAGACCTATCTCCTATTATATGTGCTTAGTAATATTGATTAACGAAACTGGAAGCTGGAGAAAGTTCAAAGAATCGAAGGAGATAATATTTTCAAATTTTCTGAACCTCATCAAAGATCATATAATCTTCAAACTGGTTTAAAAATACAAAGACACTCACATGAGACTCCTGATTTCTGAATTGCATTAATTTTTTACTTTCTGTTTGAGAACATATTAAGATTTTCTGATCTTAAGTAAAAACCAGAAAAACATTGCTTCCTCCAATAGGTGGACAGCTGAGAGTGCCCACCACACATTAGAATATAATAAAACTGGTTTATGTGTTCCCCTTTGATTCACCAAACATCAAGTACAGGAAATGCATGTGTGTTTCTGTTGAGAAAACCAAGACAGGGGCTTTGCTTTGTTTTTGGATTGCCGTATTTGGAAGCCCTGAAAGACTCATGGTATCAGATAAACTCCCTCAGGATGATGTGACATTTAAGTGTCCACTCTGAGTTTTGCATTTAGAAGGTTTCCAAGAGGCTGTGGCCATACTATTCAGAAATGATGAACCCTCTCTATACTTTTGTTTCTCACTTAAAACTCAGTTCTTCCATCTTTTCTTAACCTAACATAACTTATTCTGTTACATGAGTGATTGCCCAAGTGGGTCAATTAAATTCTGCATACAGCTGATGTTGATTACAATTTTTCTAAAGAAAATATCTTTGTAGCATCTTCAAGGCAACATAAAAATTAGCTCCTCGAGGTACTTGGAAATCCTGAGGGGAAAGTATCTACCAATAAACACGTTGATCGATTTCATCCCATCAATCAAACCTCGGTTTGTCAGATAGTAATTTGTCAAATGTCAGCAGATTTGACAAATACCAGGTTTAGAAAAGGGCAATTAAAAACAGCATGATGGTATCCAGGTTTAGGGAGTCATCTTCATGGAGTTCAGCTTCGTACTTGGTCTCTGTACTCACAACCTCGCACCTATTATCAGCAGGCATCCTGTTCCTGTTATCTTCAAGCAGCTATCTGTGTCTACCTCAGGTAGGCTGCTTTACAGACCTCATGCCCAACTTTCCCTGTTAAAACTCCTCTGCCCTCTCCATTGTGCCCTGACTCTATGGTCTCAAAACCACCACCACATGCAGAAACTCCAACCCCAACCCTGGGGGTTATATCTGCTTGGAATAAACCATGGTGGCTGTATGGTTTCCATTGTGGTTCATTCCTGTAGGTATAAAACACATATTTAAAATTTTATTTCTGGCCCCGTAAATTTCTTTCATTTCCTTTTCTTTCTTTTACTTGTTTCCAGGTGTAACTAAAAGACCATTTATTTTTCATTACTAGTTACTTAAGTGAGGAAGATTCTGATTCCTATATTTGTTTACGCTGGGTTTTTTTTTTTTAACCTAGGCAACATTTGGGGCACTAATAGGTTTTTGGTCCAATAGTTCTTTGTGACAGGGACTGTCCTATGTACTCACTGTTAGACATTTAGCGGCATCCCAGCCTTTACTCAAGAGATGCTAGCAGCATCTTGCTGCAGTTGTGACTTCTCTACAGACTTGGTAAATGTCATCCTAAGGGATGAATTGCTTCTATCTGTTTGGTGCTTTACCCTGTGGGCCAGATATCATCTCAGAATTTCTCAGAGCAGCATCGCCCAGGAGACAGCTAGAGATGCTTAATCTACCCCAAGATCCATTCCAAATACAGTGAAGAAGTATCTATGTTTTAGCAAGATTCCTGGGTGTGACTTCAAATGGCATCGAATATAAGAAGTGCTGGTTGTCTATCCTCATGAACAGTATTTTTTTTTATTCTAAGATAGCTCAATTCCAAGGTTTGAAGTACAATTACAATGGACTTTTTAATCTGCAAGTTGATACATCTACTAGCAAAATATATTTGCAGCAAGGTTAATGGAGAGAGATTGACAAATCAAAAAAATCCCTCCTCTCAGATAGTTACCATAATCTTTTAGATTTGTTTGCATTTTGGCTCATCTATATCAAGAGTACTATGAAAACATTCCTATGTTTCTTTTGCTAATTAATATATAATATGAGTGATAGTACAGTAGTGTAGCAGGTGCTTATTATATACTAAATACTCCATTGAGTATATATCTTAGAGCAACATTTTGAGGCGCTAATGTTATTGGACATATGCAGAAACTAAGAATTAGAGAAATGAAATTCTTTGTCCTGATCACACATTTCTATTTAATGTAATACCCAGTATCCTTCCACTTTCCATCCACTGTTCTGCTTTCTCTCCTAAGGAGGGAATAAGCAATAATGAACATATTTCATACACTAATTATGGTGTATCCAAAAGACACACATACACATTCTCAATTCCAGGCAAGAGCAGGGGCAAGAATCATTAGTTTTTTTCTTTAAAGCCTTCTTTTGTTCTGTTTTAGGCAGTGGTCTCATTATACTTTGAGATTGTCAGAATATTGCAACACCTTAAGGTGAAGACACCAGGCTCATTCCACCTCCATTCCTTTTGCCCAGCAGATGTAGAGTTCAGTAACAGCTAATCCATGCTGTCTGTTATAAGAAGCATTCTTGGCAAAGATAGTTTTTGAGATTTGACCATTGATTGCTCAGAGTGTGTACTATGGATACTGATAGGATAGTATTAAGATCTGATGAGTGAACGCAAACTGCAAAATAAAATGAATATGGCATTTCTATGATTTAATTGGAAATGAATACTTCTGTGATTCTTTCCTTTCTGAGAGAAAACCTCTGCCTTAGCTTCTGATCCTTTCTTTGCTGAATCTCTTCTCTTGTATCATCAACCTATTTTTTATTCAACCTATATTCCATCAGATGGTATCCCCTGCTTCCTTTTATCACCATGGTGATACCATGTGCTTATGCCTTTATTAAAAATTTATCTTAAATAGATCTTCTAGGAACTAGTCTTTTAGGCAATGACAATTTTTCAGTTTCAGATTCACCATAATATCCAGATACTGGGAATTTGTGTGCAAACATTATCCCATTATTACTATAAAGGGAAATAAAGGAAAATGTTTAAAATTAACTGCTATTCCTGCTAGCTGCCTTTGCATGGAAAAAGAGATTTTATATGCATTCTGTTCTTTTGGTCCAATTGTGGTAAGTGCACAGTCTTTATTTAGATTTGGTTTATCTTATATGAACATCTATTGTTAAGAAAGTTTAAACTTTTACACTTAATGTTGCTTTTCCAAGAATATTTCCTATGAAAAGATCAGGAATGCTAATGAAGTTTATGATGCATGTGATTATCCTCATGTTTATTTATTTATCATAAAAAATTAAAGATTACATACATGTCCAACAATGGGGTAAGGGTTAAATAATGTAGTAATAATGCTGAAAATTTGCATCTCTTAAGAATGATATAAAAAGAATTTTTAGTTATAGGGAAAGGATAATATATTAATTGAAAAAAGACAAAATTTACGTACAATTTATACCTTTATAATTTTGTCTATACCTCATTAATTAATATCATTAGTTATATTTATCAATAAAATTGAAAAATGTTAAATATTAATAATTACTACTTCTGCTTTGTGAAAGCATAGGAAATTTTAATCTTTTTAAAGTTTTCTTCTATTTTCTATAGTTTCATGAATAAGCATAAAATGCTTTTGAAATCAGAAAGAAAAACATGGATATTTAAATATAAAGTGCATTTAATTCTCTCTAGACTGCTGTAATATAATTAAGAGGTGCTTGAATTTGCATATTTCTCTTGTCAGTAAAAAGTCTATTGTTATAGAAACTACTCTTAGCCTGGTGCTGTTGTTTTTAAAAAAGATTTAAACAATTATTCTAGATGGAGGGTAGAGTCTATTGTCTTCATCATGGTAAAGAGAAAGGAGATATAAAAAAGATAGGCACAAAATCAGAGGACATTGTCCTGTCTGTGTATAAATTAAATAGCTAATTTTCATTAAGGTCAAGCTGGAGTCTGCAGATGGGTTTGACAAAAGAAAAAATTGCAGGGATATTTTTCATTATACTTAAACAAAAATGTACTTAATGCAAAATGTAAAAAGAAGATGATTTTTATCTAAGGAAAGGATTAATGGTTATTTATGAGGAGAAATACTCAAAAGATGGTGCTGGGATAATAAGAAGAAGACAAACAATTTTGATCGTAAGAAACTATAGATTCTAGATATAGCTCTGCTATTATCCAAACTTAGACAATCATATAATCTGCCTTGATCTTGGTTTCTTTGTAAATAATTTAGAAGGATTTGTATTAATGCTATAATGTATAAAATACCTTTCAGCTTATGCAGTCTGATTTTTTTCTACCCTTTCCCAAGTTGCTGTAGCACAGATTAAATTATGGGAATTTACAGTGTGAATCTTGGGACAAGGTTCTGGATGGTCATCCAGTTGGGTGGGCATCTGAGGCAGTAACGTGTTCTTTGGTGGCTCCTTTACTCAATTATTATTCTCCTTACAAAGAAAGACACTAAGCAACATCAAAAGTAGTCCAGAGCCCACAAAAACCCTTCTTTATTTCCAATAAGCAATGTGTTTTCATTTGAAACTCTATTTCCACAAGTATGTTTCATCTTTCATAAACTGCTAGTGTAAGTTTGCGATGAGAACCCAAAAATGATGATACTGTGTTTTATGAATACAAGTATCTGCTAAATATACCTAATCTGCTCTTTTATATATAAGTGTATTTATTGAAAGTCACTTGAGTGATAAGCACACATAAATGTCTTTGTTTTAAAAACAGCTTCACTGAAGTATAATTGACATATAAGTTTCACATATTTCAAGTATGCAATCTGGTAAATTTTAATGTATGTTTATATACATATGCAATTCCCCAAATTTGTTTATTTTCCTTTGCAAAATTATGAGATACAAAGTTTGAATCAAAGGTTTGTTGTTTTTGTTTTTACATTTGGCTATCCAATTGTATCCAGCACCATTAGTTGGCAAATTGTTAAAATTTTATCAAACATTAATTGCCCACAAGTGTGTGGAGCTATTTCTGAAATCACTATATTAATTGAAACATTTCTCTTTCTTTATGCCAATACCACATTGTCTTCATGGCTGTAGCTTTGTAATATGTCCTAGAATTAAGTTTAAATACCACAAATTTATTATTCTCCCTGAAGTAGTTTTGGCTATTTTAATTCTTCTGAATTTTCCTATGAATCTTAGAATTGATTTATCAATTTTATGATGAAAGCTAAGATCATCAGAGATTGCACTGAATTGCTAGATCAGTTTGGAGACCATTGCTATCTTAACGACACTAAATGTTTTGAACCATGAACACAGTGCATCTCTCTGTTCACTTAGGTCTTCTTTAATACATCTCTGTAAAGTTTTTCATTTTTCAGTGTACATAGGAATTGAGTAGGAAAACAAGAAAGCATTTTTGAGCAGTGATTATTAACTTGGTTTTGGTGATTATGTATATATATATATATATATATATATATATATATATATATAAATTTAGCAAATTGTGTACTTATATGTGAAACTTGTAAAATATGCAAAGAGTATACTTTAGTAAAGTTGTTTTTAAACACTAAGGCATTTCTATGTGTTTATTACCTAAGGGTGTTTTAGTAAATACACTTACATACATTACTTTAGCTTTATACTAAAATAGTTCATAGTTTGGTGCTTGTAAGATGGCTTTGCTTTTTTAAATTAAAACTTAATTTTATTTAAAATTAAATGCAATTAATTTTTAATTATTGCTCTTGGAGCTCAGCAAACTCAACTTTTCTAATCCTAATAGTTTTGGGGTGCAAATTTAATGGGATCTTCTACACAAATGATCATGGCACTTATGATAGTTTAGCTTTTCTTGCCCAATAAGGATGCCTTTTATTTCTTTTTTCTTGTCCTATTACACTGGCTTCACCCAACAACAAAATGATGTGTGTATATGATGAAAACAGATCTCTTTTCCTTGTTTATGGCATGATCTTGCTCTGCCATGTTGCTCATCAGGCTCCCAACACCTTAACCTCATCTGCTCCATCTACAGCCAACTGTGGCCCATCTGTACCCCACTCAATTTCCCCCCCAGTCTTTTTGCATAGATACTGAATACTCTGCAGTGCACATCACCCTGGCGAAGAGTAGGCTCCTTTTATGATCTCATTCATCATCTTGGTTTCAGCTGTCACTTGAAGAGGTCATTTCATTTGTTGTTCTGTTTTTTCCTGCTTGTTCTACACCTGTGGATCAGCTCTGGCACAGGCCACCCAGGGAATTTCTCTGCCATGCTGTGGGCTGCAAGCACAGCTTTCCAAGGCCTCAGTTCAGACTCAAGGGGAGCTGCTCATTTTGTATTTTTTCCTCCTTGAGTAGCTGTCCTCAAACTTAAGTTTTCAGAAACATTTGTTTTACATTTTTATCATTTCTCCTTGTTATGGCAAATTATTTTTCATATCAAAATTTCTTTGCTTAAATCACTGTTTCTATTTCTCCATTGGAATCTGGCATTGAACATTATTTTTGATTCAATTAGAAAACAATAAATCACTCATATTTAAAGTATACAGTTTGATACATTATGACATATGTGTATGCATGTGAATATAATATAGTATTAACATAATCGGTGTATTCAGCATCGCCCAAATTTCTCCTCCTTGAATTTTGGGGACCATGTAAAGAAAAGTTGAGGGAGGGACCACTAACTTAGGGTTCATTAGGATAGTTTAATGTAGTTCACAGTCTCATGTTGTATTAACTGTGAAAGTCATGCTGGCTTAGGAAGGGCTTCACAGGTTACCGCTGCGGCCCTGTTCTCTCCAAAGCATCTGGATGGGGGGTATCAGGATCATATGAATATGTCTTATAGCACTGACCAAGGTGGACGGTAGGGGGAAAAGAAAGTCCAAAATATACGCCTATCTGGAACTAGGATCTTGTGTATAAAAAAAATCAGTCTACATTCTAATGCTAACATGTACAAAGATTTGATGAGGTTTCTAAAGCTACCAGCAAAACTTTTGATGAAATTACTACTAATGAATAATTAGGAAAAGTTGAATCACTGTTAAACTATCAATAAAAGGTAAATTTTGATTCACTTAGCTTGAAGAGAGACTGCATGTCTTACCTAGTCTCTACAAAGATGTTACATTTTATTAGCTGAAGTGATCACATCATACATATAGTTCATTGTATTTTTTTGTTGCATGGTAAATTTACTCTTTTCTAGAATCTATATTTTGCTTTTATACTTCAAGTGTATCTATTTCATTTAAATAGATCATTTTTTCCTCCTCTGAATTCATCTTTTTGTTTTTCCACAATAGATTACTCAAATCCGAGACAACATCTTTTTTGGTAATGGACTGAGGAAGGGGTTAAAGAATGATTTAGAATGAATTCCAGAAAGAAAAATCTGATCTCCCTTTGGAGGAGGATGCAGGATCTGAATCAGATGGGCTGTGGAGCCAGGGGAGGAAATTGTAAGTACATGCTTTTGATTGAATATCATTATCCTCCTGTTGTCTAGGAAGATGATTGTTATAATTAGCAACAAATGTCATGGGCGACTATAATTTACCTTTCCTGTAACAACAGATACTTTACCTTTTTCAATGCCTTCTTTTCTCTACCCACCATGTGGCTCTGCTCACTCAGCTATAAGAATTAACTATAGAGTAAAATGCATGTGTCTTATGGAATGTGTATGTGAATATATACATACAACAGTAATCTATTAATTTTTAAAAAGTCATTAAAGGGCCACTGACTAAAATCTCAGTTCCTTTTAAAATTAAATATTGAATTTGAAACTGTGGTGTTAAATAATAGGAATGTTGGAGAGATTCTTAGAAATATTTTAGGACTATGTCTTATTAACCTGATTTCTAAATTCAGTGTAATTGGATGTTATCAACTAAATTGTACATAATGCCTTTAAGTACAATTTTAATATCTTTTAGGTTTTATTTGTAGTATAATTTTTGAAATTTCATATTGCATTTGTTTTGGTGATTCAGTTAAAGTATTAACTTTTGAATTAAATTTAAAATAGTGTATGAAACATTATGTAATTGATTTGTAAAGAATATTTAACTAGCATCCCCCCCCCCTGCTTAGGGTAGGTATTTACTAAGTCACAGCCAGAATTGTTGAATTGCTTTCAAATGAAAGTAGCTTAAGTCCTTAGTTCTTTCTTTCTTCAGTGTTGAGTATTGAATTCAAGGCTTTGTGCATGCTAGGCACTTGCCCAAAGTCTTAGCTACAATTTCCAGCCCAAGCGGTTTTCTATTCCTTAGTTGTATTACTTACTTACCACTCATTGTTCTGGACTTTATGCTATATTTAAATGAATTCCACTACATATTTTAAGGTAATACAGAAAATTGTATTTATAATATCAATTAAATGAGAAAAGCTCAGAGTAATAAATAGTTAATATATCCAGTGAAAGTTAAATGTTCCCACATTAAGGAAAGGTGTAAATAACATCTTATGATTGTTTTTGAGGCTAGCTTTTCCCTTAACATTTTTGTTTCTTCTATCACCATAATTTCCAAATAATCTACTATGATGCCTACATGTATACCTTACATTCTTATGACCTGAATTTGTTCTACATGCTCTAAGATGTTGTTTAATCATGTCCTATGGCCTTTGAACATCATTAATTCTTCAAGACACTTCAGCTGATTTTAATACTGTTGACCATATCCTGTTCCTTCTCTCACTACACTTTTTTCCACTTTGGTGAATGTGCATGCTCTTTGATGTGCAGGGTCAAAGCATATGCTCTTTCCCTCCTCTTTGTAGAGTATCAGTTTTCTAGGCCTCCGCTATCATTTCTCTTTGGATAAGGCTGGGATAACTAACATTTTTTCATATCTAGATTTTTCTTGAATCTCCTCGAGTCAAGGAAATGAAAGAGAATCAGTAAGGTTAAAGAAGAGAACTATTAAGTTAAAGAATTATTTAGAGGATCATAAAACTAGTCATGGAGTTTCAAATATGGAAATAGCTGGAACAGTGGAGACTGTTAGAAAAACTCCAGTTTGAATCACTTCATTTTTTTCTCATTTTAAAGTTATTTTGTGTGTGTGTGTGTGTGTATGTGTGCGTGATACTGGGAATCAACTCCATGGGGTACTGTGCTACAATCTCAGCCCTTTTTATTTATATTTTGTTAAAATAAATTTCTTTTTTAAAATTTATTTATTTATTTATTTATTTATTCTGTACCAGGGATCGAACTCACGACTGTGTGCTTGCAAGGCAGGCACTTAGGCTGCTGAGCTAAATCCCCAGCCCCAAAATAGATTTCAATAGTATATGTCTGCAGTGGATAATGTTTATATCCTTTATGCAGAATAATGTGCCTGAGACCAGGTCTAACTGAGTTAAAGGAGCTGACTCAAAGTTGTGCTCATGCCAATCTGACTCAGCCTCCTGAGTAGTTGAGGTTATAGAGGTGTCACACCTCAGGAAGAGTATTTTCAAAGTAACATGCTTTAATCTTTAATATTTTGTTTCTTTAATATTAAGGGTTCTTCTGTTGCTCCGTAGATATTTTTAAAGGCCAATAAAATATGTACTGGCATAGATATTCAACTATTTTCAAATAATTAATGCAGATTTCATCAAAGGCCCATAGTTTTCTGGATAGTGGAGAGAATAAGTGAGCATGCTGTATGTATCCTAAGTTGTGTTAATGGCACTGGGACAAGTATTTTAGCAGTAGTTGCTGATTTTTCTGGCAATGATCATAAGAAAGTGTAATACTACTTTCTAGTTAGAACATGTCTTTCATCTATACCTGTGAAGTGCCTAGATCTCAAGTGACACTCAGAGTACCCTCTTTTGTGTATCAGTTGACCATGTCACTTTCTGAGGCCTGCTGAATGCATTTGGTTGGGGTCACATATATAGCTTATTGGGTCATAATGATCAAATTCATTGCATGTGCTCAAATTTTCATAGGATTATCCAACAAAAGTCTTAAATTTTTTCTTGCCATATTGTCCTTTTTTGGTTAATTTTTTAATTATTATTTTAAAGGTAGTAAAATACAATAGAACAAGACAGAACAAAGCCAACTGAGACAATGCAGTGAAATTGGTACTCACAACAGGTTACCAGGATAACAGTAATAGGTGCCATAGTATATCTCGTTATCTTCACAATTGTTGTCCTTTCAATCAGATATAGCAAAGTCAAACCAAATACAGAATATTATAGAACTTATCAAAACAGAATATTGAATAGAGCAATACAATTAATCAGAACAAAGCAAAACAGTGATAACAATATTTGCCTTCAAAGAGATGGTAGAAGGAAATCCCCCATATTTGCTATGTTGTATATGGTCAATCTCCAAAGAGATGCTCAGATATCTGTCTCTCATTTGCTAATGGGGGTGGTGGTGGAAGGATGGGATATTTGATTCTCAGCCCGTGTGCCAATAGGCTCACGACTGCTTACCAGGGAGGCGAGTGTGTTGCTTTTTTCCCAGCACCCTAAGTTCCAACATGGCGGGATCTTGGGAGACATTAGCTGGTTCTCTCCCTGGGGTGCCTGCCACTCTCATATTGTCCTTTGTTATGGTTTGTGTCCAGATGTGCCCCCAAAGCCTCATGTAGTCATAGGGGGTAGACTTTTCAGAAGTATCTGAATCTAGAGTTTGTGATTAGTTCATGGTCCAATTCTGGGATTAAGGGTATGAGTAATACACCCACTCTAGGGCAGGTAGCAAGCATACAACGTGAGACAGAAGAGACTTGCCTTTTGCCCTTCTGTTGCTTTTTCTGTCTTTCACCACCATGAACAGTTGCACCTCTGTCATGTGCCATTCTGTCTTGGAGACATCTATAGATTGAAACCTCTACAAAATGTGAGCTAAATAAATTTTTCCTTTTAACCTTGGATATTGGATATTTTGTCTCAGCAATGACAGAGAACTAAGACATCCTTGTTTCATGTGTTAACAAACTTTTTCACTACTGTTAACAAATGCCTAAATCATCTTACAAGGAGGAATGGTGTATTTTGGATAGTGGTTTCAGTCCATGGTCCCTTGCCCTTGTTGCCTTTGGCTGTGGCAGGAGCCTGTGGTGGAGGAGTCCTGTTAACCTTGTGGTGGCTGTGGAGGTGAAAAGGAGGAAGGGAGAAGGGTTCCCATATTCCAATTCGTGGCGTGTCTCCAGTGACCTAGTTTTCTCCTCCTCCATTCCCCAAGCGTTCAATATTTCACCAACTCCCAGTAGCACCACAGGCTGGTGACCAAGCATGCTTATAGGACTATTGGGGAGCATTCTAGATCCCAACTACATCACCAAAAGACAGAATTTAAAACAAAAAGTCAGGGAACACACCAGGAAAAACTTCTTTATGAAAGACTATAACTCGGGACCAAATTAGATTTTTGTGTACAGAATGAAAGATAAGACAGTGAGACTGATTTTAATGTATAGTTGTGAAATTAGACTCTTTATGTTAAAATCACACCCTAACTACTGTTGTCAACAAAGAAGAACAAAAAATACTTAAGATTGAAGCCTAAAATTTGGTTTTACTAGGAAAGCAAATATTTCCATGCGACATTTTAGGCATTAAAAGATATTTCATAGAAAAGCTCCCTAGTTCCTTCTGAGAATGGATAGTTCCTTAACAGGTTAACTTTCATCCTTAGTTTCACTTGATTAATACTCATTTTTTTTCTTCTCTACAGTCTCCATCTTTACTGTGATGCTTGGGTAATGACTAGCAATACCCTGGATAAACAGTTGAACAGTGCACACTTTAGTTGGAAACATACTTAATTCCACAAGTTCCCGCCACTCTGTGTCTTTGCCTTGTGGATCTGTAGCTGCTGCTTTTTTTTAATTTTTAAAAAATTTTTAGCACATGTTTGCTGCTCATGAGATTTACATTCCTCTTATGGAGTAAGTACATGCACATAATACATCTTGATTCTTTTTTATTCCCCTTCCCCTCCTGACCCATCTTTCTCCCTCCAGCTCTGTGTCCCCTCTCTCTATTTTCATTATTGTGCTACTATTATTATTTTTTAGTTCATGTTTAACTGGAAGACAGTTCCATAAGACTTTATTCTTTTGAATTTGATATTTGAATGCAAAATATTTACATATTCTCATTTGACATTCAACATATATGGAAAATGTATTCGATAATTTGATAGTAAAGTCAAGTTTTATATAAAAGTTAGGCATTAAAAGGTATTTCACAGAAAAGCTCTCTAGTTCCTTCTGAGAATGGATATTTCATTAACTTTAAAGTTAACCTGTTAGTAAAGAAAGTTTTATATAAAACAGTAAAGAAAGTTTTATATAAAATAGTAAAGAAAGTCAAGAAAGTTTTATATAAAATAGTAAAGAAAATTTTATATACGTAAAGAAAGTCTTATATGAAATATTTGATGGAACTAAGAAAATATAACCTAACTCAATAGTCAAAGCACACTTGACATAATAGAAAGATCACAAGAAGCACTGCATTTTGTCAAATATTTGCTATAAAAACATGTACATAGAATACTGATGTTATTATAAACACTTTTTAAAAGATTTTGTTTTTGCAGTTGAAGGCCTTGTTTATACTAAGCAAGAGGTCTACTGAATTACATCCCTTCCCTTTTTTATTTTTCTGCATCCTCAACCACTATAAACACTTTCAAAAACTGTTCCAGTGGAAAGTTTGGAGCAGAACTTTAAGGACTTTATTAGAAAATTTTACTCAGTGGGGTTATCTGAATATTCCAATTCAAGCTATTCCCATTTCTATGCAAACTATGAGTAAATTGTAGTACACAGTAGGCTAATGAATACAATAAGACTTAGAAAAAAATCACTTCATCTACTTAATGAATCCTGTAAAAGGGCATCCCCTTCAAAGAAAACGAAGTGGTAGAAAAAGCAAAAGGCATGGCTCTTTGTCCACTGGAGGTTGAGGGTAATGTGTCTTACTTGACTCCCTGAATATTTGGGTGGTTGGCAGCTTTCAATTTACCACTGTTTTCATTTTGTAACAATTGAGCATAGATATCACTCAAAAAATGATGCACTAGTTGGTTCCCTGCTATTATCTGCAGAAAAGGAAGCCTGAAACTCATTTCTCAGTGCTTAGATTAATGATAAACTGTGTAACACATATTGTGAGCTTATAGCTTTTTTTGGTATCCATTGGCACATGAATGGCACTCAGTCAGGACCCCACACAGAAAAGTTATTTCAGAAACAAAAACACTTTCAAACAGGGTGGGATATCACATCTTTCACTCACAGTGATAGCTCAGATTATGCAATCATAATGCAAGAAGGGCACCTAGGGACCAAAGGCATTGGAGCCAAAAGACCTAAAACAAGTCTGATTCATCAGTTCACTAGTGGGAGACAGAAATGGTAGAAACAAATGTGTCGTAATCAGATGGGTTCCCTGTAAAGACAGTGGCCAGTACAGGGATTTGTTGGAAGTTGTCATCAGCAGCAGTTTAGCTCTGGTTTAGGTAATCCTGCAGAGGAGGAGTGTAAGGACAAGGTACAGTTAGCGAAGTTAGTAACAGCATGTATTCCTCTAACCAAATGCAGTTTTGGCCCTGGAAATGGTGAAAGAGATAACCCCAGAGTCCCCCAAACAAACAAACAAACAAAAAAAAAAAATAAAAACCTGGGAGCCTCAAAGTAAGAGCTTGTATATATCACCATATAGTCCAAGTTAACTGACTACAAGAATATTTTACTGGAGGAATTAGGTCTCTCTTACATCAGAATATTTCCAAGCCCATTGACTGCTGCAGCATAGTGCATAGAGGGATGAAGAATTAGCTTTTAGTAATTCATCATGCTTTTATCTCAGAGAGAAAGACACACACACGCACACACACACAGAGAGAGAGAGAGAGAGAGAGAGAGAGAGAGAGAGAGAGAGAGAGAGAGATCTCATCTTACCACTCCACGAATCAGGCAATGTGAGTCATGGCACTGGGAAGCTGGATCTTAATACCACAAAGGACAGACAACAGACCTCAGTCCTTGTGTCTTAGATATAAGAATTCAGACAAGACATGAAGGTAGCCATTCAAAATATAGGTGGAGTTAATTAGAAGTGACAGATTTTTCAGAGCGATGGAGTGAATATAGCTCCAAGTATGAACCCAAGAAAATGCCAAAATGGTACTTGTGCTGAACTAAGCCTCAGGTTACACTCATAAGATGAAATAGTCAGGGAAAATAGGGCTACTTTGATTAGCTTCAGAGGGAAGAAATTTTCTATTCACCAAAGAGGTAGAATCTTTCTGTTGAGTTTCTTTTGAGGCCTTTGAGGCTGTCTCCCTTACCTGTGTTCTGGCCATGTGTGATATATGTACCATGAACCAGCAATGCCCTAAAAGTCATGTTAGTTTTTGTGTAGGTTAACTGGGTGTAGGTTAATGGATCTAGTTCTCTGTATTTTGCAGCCAAAATACAGTAGAATGGCCCACAATTCATCATTAACTACTCCAGTTGCACTTTGCTGAGTGTTAAAAATGGCCAAAGGTGATAATTGCTTTGTTCAAATATATAATTTTTAGGCCCATGGCTGGAAAGCCATAATCCCTCTGCTGGAGAGATTTGGAGACCCGCTGGTCACTTCTTTTGCATATCTAAAATTACATTTTGATGGAACTTCTTTGCTATTCCCTAAGGGCCTCAGAGACTTTCTACTTACCATGTAGGCTGTTAGACAGAACTTCAAATTTCCTCTGCAGTAATTAGACCATCTCTGGTTTAAATGGTCTAACCACATGGTTCACACTCACAGAGTGTGGTTCTTGCTTCAGGTAGAACACAAGACAGCTGCACTCCAGAGGACTATTAGGAGCAAGGCCTGACTGCTGCTCCAATGTTTTGAAAAACTGTTTTCAACACAGCTTTATAATATTTAGACACACACACACACACACGGGCACACACACACGGGCACACACGTGCACAATCATTACAAGACTGAGTAGCCCAGCAGGAAGTTTCACAAATTGGCTGAAGATGGTGGTTGGACCTTCTTATCTTTGCTTTTTACTGAATTGGTTCTTGGCTACAATGCCCCTGTCTGCCTTGAAACACTTTATGAGGAGCAGCCTGAGGAAACACATTGCTACCTTCAGTGTAAGAATGCTGTTGAATTTGTCACACCTGGCCCCCCCCCCCAACCCTGTGTTCTGTCTGAGCACCCATGGGAGAAGAAGCTCACATTTTAACACCTCGCCCATGGTCTGATAATGTACCTGGTGGTGCTTTCTGAATCCTGGGTTTCCTGGTTCTTCCCTGGGGCTGTTCTGATGCTGAATGCTGAGGGATGGAGCAGGACTGTGCGACCTTCTTCCATCAGGGTCCATAGTACTTCACATCCTGTGCGCTCCCTTCAGTCTTGGCTTTCCACTAGTTTCTTCTCTTGGCAATTTTCCTTGATGCCATTTATTATATTCTTAGTTTTATCTTTCCTCAGTGTATTGTATGGATTTTTGAAGTGACCTTAAATAATTTATGGAAGTGAGCCTGAGAGTTTTGAGCAGTGAGGATTTGACCTTTCAGTGTTACATTTCCTCTGAGTCTCAGGACCCCTGTGTTCTTTAAGCTGCCCCTGTATGCAGCAGAGTTCACTGAAGATTCCCTCACTGCTGTCTCTGCAGGCTTTTTCAGAGCCAGTAAAATGCTATCTTACCACCTTCCCAAGAGAGGACATGAAACACGGTCGCTGCTCTATTTCTGCACATGGCCTGTGTGATGCACTTAAGGCATATAAATTTTAATACAAGATTTAAGACTTCTTGGAAGTATTAGATTCTGTGAGCTTAATGTTTCTGATGACTCATATTGTCACTCAGTTTCTGGGGTGATTTAGTAAAAGATCTGAACTCTTCTCTGAAATAAACACATTCATTTAATAAAAAAATGAAATGTTTACATAATTATTTTGATGGGAGTTGACAGTAAAGCAGAAATTCTGAGAAATGCTGGTAGTAAATATTGTCAGTAAACTCATTCCAGCTTTGTCTGAAAATACTTCTTACTTAAACTGTACATCAGAAATCCCATATATCCCATGAGTTGCTTTAGCGTTCATACTTTTTGAATAAATAAGATGAATAGTGGGAACTTGTTTTTATTTGGTTATCATTCATTCCCTCATCCATTTTTTCCTGCAGTCACTATTACTCTGCACTCTGAGTGACTCTAGACATGGGAGGGATAGTGGTGAATTTATGAAGGAATTTCTTTCCTCTAGTCAAGGGAGGCAGATAGTAAACCTAACAAATAACTAACTGAGCAGGTTTCTGATAGTTGTGGGTATGAAGAAAGGAAAGAAAGGTGACCACATAGAGTGAACGTTTTGGTTGAAATGGCTGGGCAGGACTCTGATGTGAGTTATGAGAGGAAACAAGACATACAAAGATCTGGGAAGGAACCTTCTAAGCAGAGGAAATGACACGTGCGAAGGGTCTGAGATAGGCCTGAGTTTGTGTCTTCAGAATCCAGAGAGAAGACCACTACCATGAGATCTGGGAATCTCAATGTGACAGGAAGTTAGAAAAATGAGTTACAGAAAGAGGGTGGATCACAGGGATCTTTAACCATCTCTGTCTATCTGGGCCCTTGAGCAAGTCATCAGGCTGGTCTGGGTCTCAGTTTCCCCTTTTCTGAAATGAAGAGAATGAAAGTTAGAGAAGATTTAGCGTGTTAGTAAGATGATGGTTCTTGGAAGAATGTCTGAGATTTAGTAAGAAATATATGTATTATCTACTATTATTATTATGTACACATTTCCCCCTACTTAACCATTTGTGGCTCTGGTGGACTTATAAAGCTGGAAGAGATCTTAGAAATTACATCAAATCTGATATTCCACAGATGCTTTAACTCAGAGAGTGCCAATGGTTGGAATAAATTCCCCAAACTGGTAAGGAAATGTTTAGGCTACAATCTTGACTCTCAGGCCAACTGCTCTTTTCCTACTAGACACTACTAGACATTATTGACCTTTAGTTCTCAACTTCATGGCATAGACTTATCTTCCTTCCTGTTTGCCTTAAAGGATTATACTTATAATAATGTTGTTGAACCTGGATTTTTCAGTAGGGACTGACACAATTACCATATTGTGTCATATTGATAAGCTAGTGATTTACTGATTACTGAAAGGTATGTGGGTGTAATTTCAGTTTTGGCCTGAGGTTCAAAGTAGCATTTACCTACAGTAAAGGGTAATACAGTAATACCTTGTTTCACTATGCTTGTTTTTTGTGAACAATTTCATTTGCTAAAGAAAGCATTAAGAAAAATTTTACTTCTGATTGTGACCCCCACGTTGGATGATGAACACAACTATGACCATCTTCCCAGAATCATGGAATGAATTAAGTTCATGAACCTACTGACCACTGTATATGCTATTAAGATTACTGTATTCTAGCCAGTGGATTAACCAATATCAAGATTCAAATATCCCAATAATAGTTGTAACTTTTAAAATATTTTTTGATTGAGATAAGTAGAGAAAAAAATCATCATATTATGTTATCCATTCATTCATTCATTCATTCATTCTCTTAATACCTAACTCTGTACCTTGTACTATTCTAGGTATTGGAGATACAGTGGTAAATAATGTGTGTAGTATGTCAACGCTCATTTTCCTTATATTCTAATCAGGAGAAGGAGGTAATGAACTAATAATTTCCTAAGAAAGATAATTTCAGGGTAGTTTCCAAAGTATTTTAAAATTGGAAAATCAGTGACTTGCTTATCATTATGAATAATGTTATGAATTTTAGCAGTAAGAATGTTATCACTAAAATTAGAAGAACTAATCATCCTTTAAATTACTGACTCATTTCAACAATTTATTTTTCAAGCTTTAGTTTTCTAGTCTAATATTCTACAAATAGACAAATAAATGCATTGCATAAATTCACATGTAGTTATGTCCATGATGTTATAAAAAAAGGATTAAATTAGTAGGGTAAAAAGGCATTGCTAAAGCATCACTTTAGCAATAAAATTATTTTACCTGAAAGATATGGTTTGGTGTCTTACATTAATTTTAATTTTTTCTTATCTCTTTCTATGCCTTTATAGATCTTCTTAGGTAAAGGAAAATTGCTGTGTGAGATGGTCTTTTTTTCCTTTACATAGGAAGTCTTTTACCTAGGAGACTTAATTTCTAAGCCATTTTGAACTCATTTATTATAGAAGCAGTGCTTAGCATGGTTGTTAGGCTCAAACATCGGTCTGCAGAAATTTATTTCATTGTTTTTGAAGCAGAAAAGTTGCAATTAATGGTGCTCCCCTAAGTTCTGGCCCAGTTTGGATTCAAGACATAAAAAATGAGGCGCATTTTTCTCCTCCTCTTCTGAGCACAGGCCTGGGTCCCTTTCGGCCTGGGGGGCAGGTGTGATCCCTTCTCATCCTCCCAGCCACGGTGTACATCCCACTTCCTGACTGCCCAGAGAAGTCTTTTTGAACCTTAAGGATTTTTTTCCTTGTGAAAGGTATGTGCCCTTGGTTTGCTATTTTATATCTAATTATAGTGGTCAAGTCAGTAGCTGAGTAAACAGTATGAGACTTGAGTTTTTTCAAGATGTCAAATAGGTATTTCATAGTTTTAGGTGATTTCTTTTAATTTTTGTTCAAATATGTGCTTTTGTAAGTCAAGAACACACGTTCTCAATGTTTTCTCCTTCTGCTCCTCTGTAACATCCTCTGTGGGTCAGAGCTGTGGCCCACGGGCCCCAAAATGTTTATACGATATTCTTGCTTCCTATTTTGGGATGATGTATGGTCTATGAAAATCTGTGAGGTTTCATTTAAGGAAAACTTAGTCCTAGAAAAAAAAAAGGCTGAAAAATTATAGCAATATGTATTTTGTGGCTTGGGCTCAGCCTGATGCTGGCACTTGCTTTATTCTCTATATTGTCCTTGTGCACTTTGATGTCACGTTAGAGAAATATGCTACACAAAATCCTAACTTAAGTGAAATGCAAACAGAAGCAGTAAGTTTGTTTCATACCACTGTAAGACAGTGCATGGGTCTGCTGCCTGCCAAAAATAAATGGAGTTTATAGTATATTCAACTCCATTGCTCATACGTTTTCATTTCCTCTTCCCAGCTGAACAAATGGGGAGAAAGAGAAAAAAATTACTATCATAAAAAGTACATTTCCCCCTCTATGCTCACTTATGGAGGGACATCTATAAACACGGGCATAAAGCCCAGAGGAAACGAGATATTTCCGAAATGTTAGACACTTTGGCTTCCAAGTAAAAATAGTTTGAAAATGCGTTGAGGACATATATGCAGAAATATTGACATACGGTATGTGATATTTGGCTGGGTTCATGGAGGACATATGAGCCAGCCTGCAGCAGCTTTGCTGGTCATTGTATAGCCTGAGAGAGGACTGATTATCTGTCACGCAACACAGAAATCTAGGGGACTATGGGACCTTAGTGGTCATGTGAAACTTCTATTTGGTAATCAAAGCGCAGGACTATAGTGACTAAAAATATGAGTAAAATTAATGAGACATTTAAGAAGTAGCCAGATGTTTTAGTTTCTGTTATTGTAACTTCTAAAGGGTATTATTTGCTTGGATTCTGTGTAGCCATGGCAAAAATGTGATTTTTGTTTTTGATCAGTTTCTGCAGTTGAATCCTTATCTCCAGGCTGCTCAGAGTATGGCATTTATTTGTTCTTTGAAATTTTACCTCTAGGCATATGTAAATACGTTTACAGCCTTTTTAAAAATATAAGGCTCATGTATTCAGAATGGAGAGCTTGCTTCAGTACAGTATAAGCTCAAAGTTTTACTCACTTAAAAGATAGAGTTTTGAAGAAATAGCCCTATTTATTAAATTTCACATTAGGTTGGCAACAGGAGACTTAGTTTCTGTTCCACTTTTGCCATTGAATTTTATGACAGTAGACAAGTGACAATCATTCTTGGATTTATTTACATACCTATTTATATATCTCTAATATTGGAGAGCCATCTAGTTGATGCCTAATATTCCTTTTTATATACATATCCACTGGGGATTCATCTCAATGAGAAATGCTCTTTTTAAATGCCAAGAGCATTGGATAAAATTTCTACAGAATTATATAAATAGTAAAGAAAATATATGAAAAGACTTTTACAGTTATTTTTAACTAATCTTGTGACATCTGTGGAGACTTCTGTATTAATAATTTTGGAGCCAGGCAGAAAGATGTCACTCTAAAATATGCACATTAGGGTTAGATCCTTGAGGGTCCATCTTTCATTGACTAACTCTGTCAACAGTTATATCATTGTCAAAAAACAAGATGGAATTTTCAAGAGAAGGTTAATTATTTAGAGCATAGCACGGATAGGTAGAAGCTTTTTGTCAGAATTAACAAGGAACGACTCTGGGAACTGGAAGACCTGGGAAACACTAAAACACCTAGGCGTGCTGGGGACAGGGAACAAGTGAGTATTGGAGCAAGAGAGATTGTAGCTAGTAATAGCCTTCGGTGGATAAAATTGGCTACCTCCCAGCAGAAAGGAGGCAGGAAGAAGTAAATGCACAACTCTCTCTTTCTCTACCAGCTCTTCGATGTCTTGCTGGTACTGACTAATGACCTAACTCAAGTGAGAGCCAGAGGCTGAGGGAACCAGGAGGACATGGTCTGGCTAAGATCAGTGCCCAAATCCCCAGAACATGACGGAAAAGGATCAAAGCTTCTTCTAGAGGGCCAAAGAAAGAATCTCAATGTGTTTGTTAGATCCTGCTCACTGTAGCAAATACATGAGAAAATCAACTTATAACAAGAAAAGGTTTATTTAGAGTCAGCATTTTTGAGACTTCAGTCTATGACCAATTGGCCCCATTGCTTCTGGGCCTCTGTGGGGACAGCACATAATAGCAGAAACACATTTTAGACCAAAACTGTTCACTAATGGCCAGAAAGTTAAAGAAATGAAAAGGAAGGGGTTGAAGTATCATTATATTGTTTGTGGTTACATTCTCAATGACCTAAAGATGTCCTAAAAGTTTAACTGTCTTCCAAAATCACCACACTGGAACCAATCTTTAACACATTAACCTTTGGAAGACACTTATCTGAACCATAGTAACCACGTGCATCTATTAACTTATGCTAGAAAAAGTTCTATTCATTCTATTAAAAAGTAGTTACATATTTTGCATAGAAATTTAGAGTGACTTGGCATAATAAACTTTAATGGAAACAGTAAACTGAAAAGCTGCTTTTACCTAGACTTGAGTATCTATGATAATATTTTTAATAGGTTCCCAACTACCTATATCACTGGTTTATCTGAATCTTTTCAGCAGATAACAGTGTGAGCAGACCAAGGTGGGGACCAGAAATTATCAGGGCATGTTGTCATACACTATTGGATTCAGTTTACTGTGTGTGAATCTAAACTTATGAGAAATTTTAATCTGTATTTTGTTTTAATATTAATTTTTTTGTCTGCTTTTGCTTGTAGGGAAATATTGGTCTGAACAATGTTTGGAAGTGTTCCTTTCTTTTATTTTCTGAAAGAGATGATAAGAAATTTATAATAATTCTTCTTTAGATGTTTGGTAGACTTCTACCAATAGAAACATCTGGGACTGTAATTTTGTGGAAGTTTTATAATTTCAATCTCATCATAGGACAACTCAGATGTTTCTCACTGAGGTGTAACAGTTTTTGAGTTTTAAGGAATTGTTCCTATTTCTTCTAGGTAGTTGAGTGGGTGAGGATAAAACTCTTTGTAGTATTTTCTTGCTGCTGTAGTTTGGATATAGATTGAATATTTCCTCAGGAGTGTGTGTGATCAGAAACTTGGTTGGTGGTGTTGGCAAGTGTGGAATATTTAAGAGTTGGGGTCTACTGGGAGGTCTTTAGCTCGCTGGGGGATTAAAGTACTTCTTGCAGGAGGGTTGTTTCAAAAGGAGGAACGCTGGTCCCTTGCATTGCTTCCTGGCTGGGGATGTAAATGGTTGTACTCACAAGTGCTCTGTCCATTATTGTCCATCATCCACTATGGGTCCCTCCACAGAGAAATTTGAACTTTGCTCCTTCTAAAACTGGAGCTAAATAAACTTCCTTTCACCCCTTTTTACTGGTATATACTTGTGAGATGTAGCATTTACATTCATTTGGGGGAATGTGTGTGGACACGTATATCATATCTTGATCATTTCAATCCTTTTTTCCTCCCTACTTTTCCCTTCCTTTTAATATCCTGCATTGTCTTTCTTAATTCATCTAGCTGCTGACTTGTTTCTTTTTTCAAATTTGTTGATCATCTTAATGGATGTTTTATTCAGTTGCTTTCTTACGGCTTCTATAAGTTATTCATACTAATAATTGTTTTGCTCAGTTACATGCTGACTTTTCTTTCACTTCTTCTATCATTGTCTCTGTGTTTTAAGTGCTTTATCTGGACATTTACCCTCCTCAGTGTCTGTGAGGTCTGTTTTGTGTGGTTCTTTTATTTTTGGAGCACTGTTCCCAACCTCCCTCCAGCCTGCGATTGTAGTGGCATCCTGAGGTCAGGAGCCCTACGTAACCCAGTGCTTTCTCTCCATGCTTGAGGCCAGAAGATGCCTTAGTACTCTGATTGTGCTCAGGCTTGCAGATCCTATTAGGCAGAGTGCCTGCATGGGGAGGACATGAGGACATGGAACATATGCATGAGAAGCCTGCTCAGGAGTACTGGGACTGTCACAGTGTTGGGTGCATGGGTCTCCCTTTGGATCACAGTGGCCTGAGTGACTTCTCATCCTGCTCAGGTCCTCTTACTGCTCTCCAGCTCTGGATTCCCACAGTGCCAGTGTTAAGGGGCTTGGGCCACCAACTGGTTCAGGTCGTTGAGGCCACAGGAGGACCTCTGTGTTGATGATGGCTTGGGCAGCACTGAACTGGCTCCCACCTGCCCCAGTGGGGCTGCTATGCTCCAGTGGCAGAGGTGAGATGGCTGCTTTTCTGCCTAGCTGCTCTGCTCTGTCACTGGTCTCCAGTCTTGTCTAGGTTCGGCTCCCCTGATGGGCTCAGTGGCCTCTGATGCAGTTCCATTGCCACCAACCTGATCGATTGCCTTGGATCCAGCAAGTGTGCTGCATTCCAGACTTCATGATGCAATAAACCAATCTACATAAACCTCCTTTCCTCTTAAGTAGTTTGTTTTAGATATTTCACCAGAGTAACACAAAATTGACTAATACACTTGTTGACTTTTTTGCAGAATATATAGCAGAAAAATAATTATAGTGATATCTTCTATTTCACTCCTAAGACTGGTGATTCATACGTTTCTCTTTACTTATCAGTTTTACTAGAGGTTTATGAATTCTACTGATTTTTCCCAAATAATGAAACTAGTTGCTTGCTTCATTCATTTTATTTCCTATTTTCATTTTTATTCATTTTTATTCCTATTGTGGCTTTCTTTTTTTTCTTCCTTTTTCTAGTTTCCTTTTCTTGTTTCCTGAAGTAGAAAACTTGATTACTGAGTTCACACTTGACTTGTTTTTCATTTAGTGCTACATATTTTCCTTTAATTACTACTACGATTGCATTACCTGTAGTTTGATATGTTCTATTTTAATTTTCATTCATCTTTCTCTGTTTTTTCTTTTGAGATGTTCTTTGTGATCTATGGATCATGAGTTGAAAGATTTTCATGTCTATGGGTTATTGGTTTTTGGCTTCATTTCTGTGGTGGTTGGGTGGAGTACCAACCTGACTGCCTTTGGGAACCACCTAGGTAACCAATGGAGCACAGTTCTGGCTGTGCCATGGAGGTGTCACTTTGAGATCTGTATCTTGCCCTTCATTCCTCCTCCTTAGCAATGTTCCCCTGCTCTATTTTCTGAACACCATGACCCAAGCATCTTTATTTCTGCCATTCCCTTTCACCATGTTTCTGCGTTAGAGCCAGCTGAGCGTGAGCTGAATCCTCGGAAACAAGAACAAATTATACCCCCTTTCCTTCAAGTTGTGTGTGTCAGGTACAGTGTCCCAACAACAGGAAAGCTAATACAGTTCCATTATAATCACAGACCCCACTGTGTATGATTTTAGTACTTGAAAATTTGTTAAACTTTGTTCTATGGCTTAGCATATGTTTCAACTTCGTGCATGCTCCATGGGCACTTGGAGATATACATGTTGCCATTGTCTTAGTCACTTTCTGTGTAGCTAAGACAAAATATTCAGCACCTGCAGCTTGGAAGAGGAGAGATTTATTTGGGCTCATAGCTTGCAGACATTTCCGTCCAGAGTTGGCTGTCTCCATGGGAATGTGGTACAGCAAAGGAAAAGTTGGTCACTTCATGTTGGTCAGAAATCAGACAGCATTAAGCAGGAGCTAAGGAGGAAGATAAATCCTTCCAGGTTATGCTGTCAGTGAGCCACCTCTTCTGACCAGATCCCACCTCCTACTAGCAAGTTAATTAGCCCTCACAATCTAATCAGCTCCCCAAAGGCCCACTTATAAGCATGTGAGTATTTAGGGGGACATCTAGATATCAACTATAGCAGCCATTGAGTTTTGTACATTCCACTTAGATCTTGTTTGATTTAAACCTTGTATATCCTTGTAGATTTACTGCCTAGTAGTAATATCAGTCTATGAAAAAATGGGTGCTAAAGCCCTCAACTATAACTATCCTTTCAGCTCTATAAAGTTTTGCTTCATGTATTTTGAGGCTTTGTTGTTTGGAGTGCACATATTTAGATTATTATGTCTTCCTGGTGGATTAGTCCTTTCATCCTTATGGTCCTTCTTATCTCTAACGACTTTCTTTTGAAGTCTTTATTATCAGATATTAATATGGCTACTCTTGCTTTTTGCAAAAGTAAGTTAAAAAATTAATGAGCACATTATATGTCTTTTGCCATCTTTTTATTGCTGTTATATTTAAAGCATTTTTTTCAACCCACATTTGGCTGCCTGTTGCTTTTCAACTTACTCTGCCAATTGTTTAAAATTTTAGAAGATTTACATTTCAGGCAATGAATAATATATGTTAATGCTTAAGTTTGTCATTTTACTATATTCTGGTTCTTATTTGGTTTTCTTTCTTCCTGGGTTACTGAATCCTTTTAAATCTTGCTATCTTAAGATATAGTGCTGTGAGTATTCTCTTGGTACAATACTGATGTATGACTCATTACAGTCTATTGCTATCAATAAATTACTACATTTAGTGAAGTGTGGTATACTCATTACCACTTTGGGCTCTTTACTTTCACATTTAGAAATATAACTTCTTTGAGTGTCCTGTGTCATTCTAATTCTATTGTAATTGAATATGTTTATACCACTTATGAATAATCATAACTGTATTATATAAACTCATGACTCTGCTTTTTATTTTTATTATTTTCCTCCTGATGATGCTATAATTTTCTTTTCCCATTGCTTCTTTTCTGTTTGAATAATTTCTTTGAGCAATCTTTCAGAGTGGATCTACTAGCAACACATTCTTTTAGTCTTTCCTCCATGTGAGAGTGCTTTTATTCCATTTTCACTCCAGAAAGATAGTTTAATTAGGTATAGAATTCATGATAGACAGTTGTTTTCTTTTAGTACTTACCACTTTCTTATAGTTGCTGTGGTTTCAGAAGAGAAAACCTCTGACATCTGAATGTGGATTTCCCTATAGGTAGTACATCATTTTTTTGGGGCTGGTTTCAAGATATTTTCCTTTGGCTTTTGTTACTCAAATTTAATTATGTTGTATCTTGGTGTAGATTTCTCTGCATTTAACTAGTTGGGATTTCTAAGCTTTTGAATCTGTAAGACCCCTTCCCTTCACACACAATTTTAGGAAATTTTCAGGAATTATTTTTTTGAGAAGTCTTCCGGCCCATTTTTCCTCCTCTTTTCTTGATGGTCTATGATGCAACTTTATTTAGTTACTCTTTCCATAGATCCCTAGAACTGCTTTCATTTTTTCAGCCTATGATCTCAGTTGTTCAGATTAAATAGATTATATTGAACTGTTTTGAAGGTTGCTGATTCTAAGTTCCATCATCTCTACTTTACTCTCATCACCATGTAATACTTTCTTGTCGTATTTTTAATTTCTACTTTCTATTTGTTTCTTTAAACGTTTTTTACTCCAATGAGATACTTTTTTGTTTCAAGATGTGTATAATTCATAGTGAAGGGTTTTTATGATGACTTCTTTAAAATCCTTGTCAGATAATTGTTACATTTGATTAGGTTTGATGTTGACAGTTGATTTATCTTTCCTTGTTCAAGTTTTAGGGTTTGTGACTCTTGGTATGACAAGTCATTTTTAATTGTTGCCAGGATATTTTATCTGATGTTAGAAGACCCTGGGATCATATTCTCTTTTTAAAATATTTATTTATATTTAGCATGCCATTTCTGCCCTACTTTTTAAGCTATGATTCCAATGACAGCTTAATTTTCCAACTCATTGATGTGCTATTTTGGGCTGGTTGATTTATATGATGCTGTCTGGGTCCCACTTGTCTCTGCTATTGTCTCCTGAGGAAGTATATGAGCTTTCCCAGACTGGGCCACAGGATATGTGTAGGTGGTAGAAGACTGTTCCAGGCCTACATGGAGAAAGAGGCTTCCCTGGTCACAGTGTGGCATGATTTCCCTGTGGTTCTCCTCCTACCTACTCTGCTGCCCAGGATCTCTGGGTAGAGGTTGGGATACTTGGGCCTTACGGCACAAGAGATGCTATAGGCACTGCTCTCTTCTGTTGCTAGATCAGCTGATTTTCCCAATATGAAAGAGAGATGGTGGAGGCTTCCCTGACCAGACACTGGTTCTGACATGAGTTTCTGATCTTTTGGGGCAGGATTCGCTGAGCTAGGGTCCTTGCTACATGGAGTCCCATGGCACACAAGCCTGTACGTGTGGTTTCTATGCAAGTAGTGTTTGGCAGTCATGGTGCCTGTCCTTTTAAAGGGGAGAACTTCTTTCCATTCATCTTCTTCCAAAGCTGGGCTGTACCCAGGTTGCTGTCCAATGTCAAATTGGGGGAAATGCTGGCCCTGAGTTGCTTTTTTCTGTTGGGGTGTTGCTGTATCGCTCTTGGAGCTCTTAGGTATCAAACCAATTCACCCTTCATTAGCAATCAGAAATCTTCTAGAGTTGCCTTGCTGCCTTTAGTGTTAAGAGTGAGGACAAGGAGGTAGGCCCAGGCTTCTTATGTGCACTAGAAGTCCAAGGTCTATTTAAGCCAGGGGAAGACATTTTAATGGAGAAAGATATAGAAGACAATAAAAAAGATCTCCCAGCATGCAGGAAATTGAAGCCGTAGAGCTCTTCTTCTTTGGGACTCATGCCAACTTGAGAAAGCACTATAGATAAATTAAACATTCATCTCTAAAAGAAAATGCTTTTTTTCTTCCAAATGTATTTTCTTTTTCTTCACTAATTCTCTATATGAATAGATATATGTAATGATAACCACTCTAAAACTTGATTAGTTTTGTAGGTCATTGCTTTGCTTTCAATGTGGCTTGAGATTTAAACTCTCAAAGAAAAATAACCTATTATAAAATTTGGGTTATAATTTAGTAGTTGATGAGTTGTTGATAGGGATAGTAAAATTCACTGAGCTTACAAAATTTTATATATGCATATAAAGACAGTTAAATATAATTTTATTCCTAACTGCTTGTGGTATTATAAGATAACCAATTTAAATTGCTTGTGTAAAAACATTTTATTATGATAAACAACTGTTTCAAGAACATGTATGCATACAAGAATCCATTAGTGCAAAGACCCTAAAAGTGAATTTTCCTCATTTCTTTGGGAAGAAAGTTCTAAAAATGTTATATATCACCTTTATTTTAATGTAATTTATATTTTTGTGAATTCTAAAACTATGATAGTATAGTAACAATATATGTGTGAAATTTTAAAGTTATATAATTTGGGACACTGATAGAGTCTGGTAGATTCAAAATAATTGGAAAGTAATTTGCTTTAGACAACAGGAAATTTTCAAAATTCACTTAGTCAAAAGGCATTTAGCTTGGGAGACATTACCACAAAAGAGTTGCTAAAATCATACAGTATAACTAGAAACTGGAAAAATGTTCAGAATATTCCCATTTGAATGACTTTGAAAAACATTCAGCAATTTTGGTGTCTCAGAGAAAGAAATTTTTAAATTTTATTTTAAAGAGAATAAAACAAAAGAGGACAGATCTAAGCAGATCAAAACAGAACAATGTAAGCAACATAGCACTTCACAACAAGACAATTGAATATGAACAGTAGCTATCATAATGTCTCTTTCTTTGAAATAGTTGCACTTAGCTTTACACACAATAGTGTCAAACATAGCAAAATAGAATAAATCCACTCAAGAGAATGAAAGTATTGCAAGGCATTCTGAACCAAATTACCAAAGATGAACAATGGCTGCTATATTATCTCATTTTCCATAAAAATTTTATTTATACTCTCATACACATTAAAATCCAATAAGACACAACATTATAGAGCCAATGGTAATAGAAAAACAAGAGCATGGTAGGACTTCAGAGCAAGATGATATTAAATCAACAGTGGCTGCCATATTGTCTTGCTTTCAAAGTAACTATTCATATGATCACATATATTAAGATCAAACAAAACAGAATAAAACCATTCCAGCCAATGAAAGAAAACATAAGACTTCAAAGAAATATAATGGTGAACCATGATTACCACAAAATCTTATGTACTCTTACCATTTCTTACACTAGGGAGACTATATGGTATTTATACATGTGAGTTTGATTTATTTCACTTATGAGTATGGATTCAAGTTGCATCCATTTATTTATAAATATCTCAATGTGATCATTCTTTATAGCTGAGTAGTACTCCATTGTATAAAAGTACCACAATTTTTTTATCCATTCCTCGGTTGATGGACACTAAGGTTTTTTCTAAGATCTGGCTATTACAAATTGTGCCGCTATAAACATGGGTGCGCATATTTCACTGTGCTATGATGTTTTCAGATCTTCTGGGAATATGCCTAAAAGTAGAATAGCTGGGTCAAATGGGACCTCCAACCCCAGCTTTTTGAGGAATCTCCAGATTGACCTCCACAGTGGTTGCACCAGTCTACCCTTCCACTAACAGTGCAGAAGAGTTCCTTTTTCCCCACTGCCTCTCTAGCATTTATTGTTGGTAGTTTTGTTGTTCCTGGCCATTCTTTCTGGAGTGAGATGGTATCACAGTGTGGTTTTAATCTGCATTTCTCTAATGACCAATGATGATGAACATTTTTTCATGTATTTATTTGCCATTCATATTTCTTCATCTGAGAACTGTGTGTTCATTTCGGATGACCAATTTTGAATTGGGTCTTGGAATTTCCAGGGTCTGATTTTTTAAAATTCTTTATAAGTTCTAGACTGAAGTCCTTTGTCTGAGGGACAGTTCACTAAGATTTTTTTTCCCAGTTTGTAGGTTTTCTTTTCACTCTGCTGGAGATTTCTTTGGACATGCAGAAACTCTAATAAGATGTGATCCCAGTTGTTTATTTTGGGAAGTATTTTGGTTTGGTTCTTTTTCATGAATTCTCTACCTACACCTATGTCTTCAAGATTTTTACCTACTTTGTCTTGCAACAGATTTAATGTTTCTGTTTTAATATTTAGATCTTTGATCATTTGGATTTTAGTTTAGTACATGGTAATAGGCATGGGTCTAATTTTAGTTTTCAGCATATGGATAGTCAGTTTTTTCAGCACCATTTACTAAAGAGACTGTCGTTCTTCCAGTGAACATGCTTGGCCCCTTTATCAAAGATAAGGTGGTTGAGTGTGTTTGTAGTTGTATCTTCTAGTCTATTCCATTGGTCTTCAGGTCTGTTTTTATTCCAATACCATGTTGATTTTGTTATAGTAGCTTTGTAGGATAACTTCAAGTCAGGGATTGTGATGCCTCCTACCTTGGCTTTGCTGCTTAGAATTGCCTTTGCTATTCTAGGTCTCTTCTGGTTCCAGATGAATTTTAGGAGTGATTTCTCTAGATCTATTTGATATGTTAGTGGTATTTTCACTGGGATTGCATTGAATCTGTGTAACAATTTTGGGAGAATGGCCATTTTCACAGTATTTATTCTTCCTATCCATGAACAAGGGATGTCTTTCCATTTTCTGAGGTCTTCTTTGATTTCTTTTCCCAGGATGCTATAGTTTCCCTTGTACAACTCTTTTACTTCTTTTGTTAGATTAATCCCTAAGTATTTCAGTTTTTTGGATGCTAATGTGAAGGGTGTGGCTTCTCTCATTTCTCTCCTGGTGATTTTGTTGTTAGTGTATAGGAGTGCTGCTGATTTTTGAGTATTGACTTTGTATCCAGCTACATTGCTAATTTATTTATTATATCTAGGAAACTTTCAATAGAGGTTTGGAGGTCTTCTATGTAGAGTATCATGTCATCTGCAAATAATGATAATTTAACTTCTTTTCCTATATTTAGTCCTTTTATTTCTCTCTCTTGTCTAATTGCTCTGGATAGTATTTCCAGTACTATGTTGGATAGGAGCAGTGATAAGAGTCATCCTTGTCTTGTGCCTGATTTCAAGGTAAAGGCTTTCAGTGTTTGACCATTTAATATGACACTGGCTGTTGGTTTGTCATAGATGGCCTTTATCATATTGAGGTAAAGACCATCTATTCCAATTCTCTGTAAGGTTCTTATCATGAATGGGTGTTGGATCTTATCAAAAGCTTTTTTTGCATCTATAGAAATGATCATGTGATTCTTACTTTTGGCTCTATTGATATGGTGGATTACATTTATTGATTTACATATGTTGAACCATCCCTGTATGCCTGGGATGAATCCCGCTTGGTCATAGTGTATAATCTTGATGATTTGCTGTATCCTGTTTATCATTATTTTATTGAGAATTTTTGCATCTACGTTCATTAGGGAGATTGGCCTATAGTTCTCTTTTTTAGTTGGGTCTTTCTCAGGTTTTGGTACTAGAGTGATATTTGCTTCCAGGAATGACTTAGTGAGAATTGCTTCCCTTTCAATTTCATTGAAGAGTTTGAGGAGTGTCGGCATTAAGTCTTCTTTGTATTTCTTGTAGAATTCTGCAATGAATCCATCTGGGCCTGGGCTCTTCTTTGTTGATAGGGACTTGATTACATTTTCAATTTCATTAATAGAAATTGGGTTATTCAGCAGTTTTATATCTTCTTGATCCAGCTTTGGTGGTTCGTGTGTTTCTAGGAATCTGTCCATTTCTTCTGTGTTACTGAACCTATGAGAGTAGATGTTTTCAAAATAGTTGTTGATGATCTTCTGTATTTCCACAGGGTCAGTAGTAATTTCTCCTTTTTCATTCTGTATTGCATGAATTTGAGTCTTTTCTTTCTTTTTTTAAATTAGGTTGGATAGGGGCTTGTCAATTTTATTTATTCTTTTAAAGAACCAACTCTTTGATTCATTGATCCTTTGAATTGTTTTCTTAGTCTCTATTGCATTAATTTCTGCTCTGATCTTTATAATTTCCTCCCTTCTTTTGGGTTTGGGCTTGGCTTGCTCTTCTTTTTCTAGATGTTTGAGGTGTAATATCAGGTTGCTTATTTTTGTTTGTTCTGTTTTCCTAATGTGGGAACTCAGTGCAATAAATTTTCCTCTGAAGACTGCTTTCATTGCATCCCACAGGTTCCAGTAAGTTGTATTTGTATTTTTGTTTGCTTGTAGATATTGTTTAATTTCTTCTTAACTTCCTTTGTGACCCACTGATTGTTCAAGAGTGTATTATTTAATTTCCATGTGTTTGTGGGGTTTTTGCAGTTACTTTTATCATTAATTTCCAGTTTCATGGCACTATGATCTAATAACATGCATGAGATAATTTCAATTCTTTTGCATTTACTTGAATATGTTCTGTGGGTTAATATATGGTATATTTTAGAGAATGTCCCATGTAATGCTGAGAAGACTGTATATTCTGATGTTGTTGGATGGAACACTCTGTATATGTCTATCAAATCCATTTGTTCACAGGTGTGATACAGTTCTGTTATTTCTTTGCTGATTTCCTGTCTAGTTGATCTATCCCTTAGTGTCAATGGTGTGTTAAGGTCTCCTGTTATAATTGTGTTATTGCCTATTTGATTTTTCATTTCTGTTAATACTTGCTTTGTGTAGTTGTGTGCTCTGGAATTTGGTGCATATATATTTAAGATTGTTATCTCTTCCTCTTGCAGTTTTCCCCTAACTAGTATGTAGTGATCTTCTTTATCTCTTCGGACCATTCTTGGTTTGAAGTTCACATGGTCTGCAAACAGAATAGCTACCCCCAGTTTTTTTTTGAGTTCCTGTTGCATGGAATATTGTTTTCCATCCTTTGACTTTCAGTCTATGAGTTTCCTTTTGGGTTAGATGGGTTTCTTGTAGACAGCATATGGTTGGACGTTGTTTCTTGATCCATTCTGCCTGTCTGTTCCTTTTAATTGTTGAATTGAGGCCATTTACATTAATGGTTATAACTAACATACATTGGTTTATTGTTGACATGCTATCTTTCTGATGTTGTATCTTAAATTTCTTTTCTGTTTAATTGTCTGTCTTGCTTAGTGTTTTTTTTCTATGTGTATCTAGAATATCTTTCAGTATTCTTTGTTGGTTTGGTTTGGTGATCATGAAGTTCTTCAGCTGTTCTTTGTCATGGAAGTATCTTATTTCCCCATCCATTTTGAAGGACAATTTTGCAGGGTACATCAGTGTGGGTTGGAATTCGTTTTCTTTAAGGATCTGAAACACTTCACTCCATGCTCTTCTTGACTTCATTGTTTGTGTTGAGAAGTCTTCTGTGATTCTGGTAGGTTTTCCTTTATAGGTGACCTGTCTTTTCTCTCTAACAGCTTTTAATATTCTGTTCTTATGTTAGATTTCTGGGATGGTGATTATTATATGTCTGGGTGTAGTTTTGTTATGGTTATGGCTATTTGGAATTATATATGCCTCACTAATCTGTATGTCAGTTTCCATACTCACGTTTGGGAAGTTTTCAGCTATTACTTCTGTAACTAGCCTCTTGATATTATTTTGTGTTGTCCCTTCTTTTTCTTTTATCCCTATTAACCTTGTATTGTTTTTCTTTGCATCATCTTGCAGCTGTTGAATTGTTATTTTCTGATTTCTTGTTATTGTTAGAAGATCTTTCCTTTCCTGTTCACTAGCTGCAATCTTATCTTCAAGGTCTGAGATTCTATGTTCACTTTTGTTGAGGCGGTTTTTGCAACTTTTATTAGAGTTTTTGATTTCCTGTATATCTCTTTGAATCTGCTTAATGCATTCTGTTTGTCTCTTAAACTGTTCATTCAGGGATTCTATCATTTTGCTTTGTTCCTCTAATTTTTTAGCTGTGTCTTTGTTGGATGCATTCAGTACTTCTTTTACTACTTTTATCATTTTTTCTTTTACCTGGGAGAATATTTCTGATTTGAGTTCCCTCATACATTCCTGTACTTGCTTCTTTATTTTAGTTAATATCATTTCATGCATTTCAGGTGTATGTGTAGTATTTTCTTCTATGTACATGGCTCCTAGGTTTTCTTGGGATGGGCTGGAGGTTTGAAACTGCATTTTGGTCTTTCGTTTTGTCATTTTCCTGTATTTCCGTGTTTCCAGTGATTTTCTAAAACTTTCCCTGGATGTGTTGGAAATCACCTCCTGAGCCGTCGGCTACTGGGACTCACTTGGCTTTGGCTCCCCTTGTGTGGTGGGCCTGGCTCCCCTGGTTGAATGAAGGTCACTGGGCGCAGTCCACTCAAGCCTGCAGAACCTCTGGAGCCTACTCCAGTGACCTAAGGGGGCTGGGCAGGCACCCACCTGACTGGATTGATGGTCCCAAACTTTTCCGGGCCTGCCCTGGTGAGCTGCAACTCACCTCTCGGCGCAGCACCAGTTTGGCTCCCCCTTTCGCGGGCCTGGCTCCCTGGTTAAATCAGAAAGAAATATTTTTCAAATTTTGTGAAAAAGAAAGAAATCTAACTTCATCATCCAAACTTGTATCTGGGATACAGGAAAGCATGTATTTGCATGATTTAGCAGAAGAAAACCAGGTGCTACTTCCCTAGTGCATTCTAATTTTTGTTTTAAGATATTTTCTTCTCTCCACTGGTACTCCCCAAACCTGTTACCCTACTGAGATATTTCTTCTTTCTATGGCACAGATTACCTGCTAACATACTGTGCAGTGTCCTTGTGTTTCTGTTTATTGTGCATTGGCTGTCTTTACCCAGCTAGAATGTGAGTTGCATGCCATCAGGTGTATTTGTCATCTTTGCTCATTGATTCTAAACAGTGACTACAACAGTGCCTAACTAAGAAGAGTATGAACTAGTATTAGCTATATGGCTAGTAGCAGAGTTCAGGGCTGACCTAAACATTTTGAGATTTAGTGATTTTTTTATTAGCTATTGTTGAACCGTTCCTCAGCATGTTAGTTACTTTTCTCATTGCTGATGAGAAAAGTACCCAACATCCAAAGTTAAAAGAGAAAAGGTTTATTTGACTCATAAGTTGTAGGGGTTTCATTCCATAGTTGACTGCTCCAAGGCAGGGAGGGTGGCATGGGACAGGGGCAGTGCAGAGGAGAAATAGTCCACAGCAATCAGGCAAGAGAGAGAGCACATTTGCCTTTTTCTGTACATTTGTATGTGGGTAACCCATCTTGGGTGGTATAGCACCCATGCCTTTAATTATAGCCAGAAATATGCAAAACCAATCAGTGGACTAATTTAGTAATCATATACCTTTGATCCTAGCACCACATACTCTAGATCCAGCCACCTCTGCAATGCTCTACTTTAATGACTGCATGAGGCTTTAGGGTGACATCTAGACAGAAGCCAAACCACCAAGCTAATGGTATAATGTTCAGACATTTTTGTTTTCTCTTTCTTTGTATAAACATAAACTATATTTAGCAGTAAGTTTTGACTTCATGTGTTAATTAGAATATACCTTTGTAAAACAATACTAATTGATTTGCTATTTTTGTATATGATTCTTTTAATTTGCTACAGTTAAGTGAGGTTGGTGGTTCTGTCTTAGAATCAAGATTTCATTTCTAAACAGGAGAGTTGAATCAGACTATCAGCATCAATTCATGTGAAACCACCACTGGGAAGCCTGTTGTGATTAGGCTCACCTGGCTCAGGCCTAGCACAGAAATATGAGTGTGTTTGTAAACTATGTGCCTTTTTTTTTTTTTTTGCTTGTTCATGCATTAGTCTTTAAGTGTCTTTCATTGCTTTGTCTTTCCTGTCTTTACTAGGGCTTTTAAACGGGTTATGATCGTTGCAGAAGATTTCTTAGTGGAGTACTTGATTACCTAGTGGAATAAAGTTCCTGTTGAAAGTAGAAAGCTTTCCAGTTTCCAGAATACTTATTTTATTTTATTTTATTTTATTTTATTTTATTTTATTTTATTTTTTTGTATTTTGATTGCATTACATAATGATTACATTTGATTGCATTACATAATGATTACATTTGATTGCATTACATAATGATTACATTACTTTTTTGTATTTATATACTTGCATTACATAATGATTACATTCATTTTGAGAGTTGGTCCATGTAAATAACATATTTAATTCTTTTTACTTTCTCTTCTATTCCCTTTCCTCATACATCACAATGGCTTGGTCTTCTATCCAGAAACAGATTTATAAAGCTATTTAATCAGTGATTCATTGACCATTTGGTGAGAGTAAGACATTAGCCAGAGGCAGGTTTAGAAGAACAGTGTGTTGGTATGCTTTCTGTCACTGTGACAAAATAGTAAGATAATCAGTTTAAGAAGGGGAAAAATTTATGCTGGCTCATAGTTTCAGCCCATGGTGGCTTGGCTCTGTTGCTTTGGATTGTCTTAAGAGTGTCATAATAATATTTCAACTTATTTTTGGAGCCAGGCTCACAAACCCCCAAGCTAGATTAATATTTTTAGTTTCCAGTTCTAGACATAATGCTCTTCTGCTAAAATGTTTTACATTTTATTGCCTTGTAGAGTAAATATAAACTTTCCAAATTGATATGTTATTCTCTACAGTGAGAAATAATCCTTACTAGGGTTTCCTACATTATTTCCCTGTAGTAATATATACAGCATACAATAATGTGATATTAACATTTGTCTAAAAATGAGAGGTTTTATGTTTAGTCCATACTTGATTATTTACTGCTACCTTTGTAATGCTACATGTATTACTCTCTCATTTGCTTTTGCTCAAGATATAGGCTATACCTATATCATGGAATGTTTCTAAATTAACCAGCAGATGTGTTGTCTTCATATTTTTCTCTATCATATTCCATCAAACTTTCACACTCCATCATAAAGACATTGCAATCATGTTATTCTGGAAAAACTTTCTTGCTCTCACAGTTATGTGTCTCCTAGCTGTCCTTTGAGTCACTTTGGTACTTTATTTAGCATCACCTATTATACTGACCTTTTCTATCAGTTAAATATAGTGATTTGCATATTTATGTGTCCTCTCTTACAATTTCAGAACAAACTCCTGGGAAACTCTCTCTCTCCCTCTCTCTCTCTCTCTCTCTCTCTCTCTCTCTCTCTCTCTCTCTCTCTCTCTCTTCTCTCTCTCTCCCTCTCTCCCTCTCCCTCTCTCTCTCTCACCCTCTCCCTTTCTCTCTCTCTCTCTTTGTAGTGTCTATGGCATGTAAATTCCTTATCTATAAGGTTAGTGAATTTCTAGGATTGGTTTGACACCAGTGCTGTCATTCTTCCTTTAGTAGGACCATCTATTCAAATGTAATTTTACATGGAGGGAGAAAAATTACAGTCACTCTGGTAGAAAAAGGAGTAATTGTTATATTCTCAAGTATCTTCTTGCCTGCTACCCTTGCTGACTCTACAGAACACGTATGGCTCTGTTCAATCTTGTTTGAAAACTACAGCATTCAGTTTATATGTCACAGTCAAGGGGAGGTCTTTTATTATCACCCCCCCTTGGTGGTTTACCAGAAGTATTAAATTTGTGTTTGGAATAAATACTTTATAAGAGCAGAATACATGGAGTTGCAGATGGGATAATAGTGAACTTATATTTCATTCAGTTGCATTGTCATTTATTGCCAAATTTCACTCCTGATAAATACCATTCTCTCTGTTGGAAATATCTAGAATTTAACAGAAAGGAAGTTAAGTGGGAAACATAATAGGATTAGATGTTTCAACAATAAATAACCCAGAAATAAAGCACATATATGTTTACTCCTACTTGTCTGCCTTTTAAAAGAAAAGAGTTGCATTATGAGAGAGAGAGAGAGAGAGAGAGAGAGAGAGAGAGAGAGAGAGAGAGAGAGAGAGAAAGCTGACATTTTACAGACATTCAAGGGCAAAAGAAGGGGTAGATAGCTTGTTTTGGGGCAGAGGATTCTGTTGTGTTCTGAAAGGTTTGGGTTATCATAGAGGCAGAGAAGATTCAGATAAAATAACTCTACAAGGAAGAGATGGTTTTGCTGAGAAATTTCTTATAAGTATGGTATTTCTTTTTTCTTTTAGTTTATGAAAAAGAGTTAAATAATTGCCTTGAATTCTGATGTACAGGATTGTCAAGTTCTCCTTATCTATAGAGGCATAGAAAATCAACTTTTAAGGATAAAGTATATTATTCACACAAATGAAAATCTCAGGAAAGAAAGAGAGAATAAAAAGGAGAATGAAAAGAGAGCAGGATGATATTTGGCTTTAGAGGATTCTTATTAAGGCAGATTTAGGTCCCACCCTCTAGTGCAGAATTCCAACAGCATCTTATCCTTCAGAACCCTCCTTTCAATCATTTTTTCTTTCCTTCCTTCCTTCCTTTCTTCCTTCCTTCCTTCCTTCCTTCCTTCCTTCCTTCCTTCCTTCCATCTTTCCTTTATTCCTTCCTTCTCTGTATATCTCCCTTTCCCTTTATCCCACTCCTCTCTTTTTATTTCTTGCAAATTAGGGTGATACATGGGATGTTTCCCATTGTCTGTTGTCTAGAAATTCTGAGAAAACCCTGACACTGATGTAAAAATTCTGCCAAATCCTCTACCATCTATGGAGGACTGGCATGGATAAGTCCTCATTTTAGGTCTTTTACAGACAAGCTAAGCTATACTCATCCAATTACTTCTGTCCAGACTTCAATAAGTAGACGATTAGACATTTTGGGGACAGGGTTGTAATTCAATCACCTAGTAGAAAATTTTTTGAAGTTAATGCTCTAAGTAATTGTTGATAGAGATGATTACTCATTGTGTCTGAAAGAAGGGAAGAATTCCTCAGGTGAATGACTGCTAACGAATTCAGCTTTCTGATTCATTCTTTCTCTGTGAACAACAGAAGAAATGGTAAAGGGTTCAATGGTTTGCGTTATTAGTGACACTCCACTGCTCTGAGAGGTCATGGTGCTTGAGTTTCCTGTGGGTTCAGGGGCAGCTGGCTGACTTTGAGCCATTTTTTTCTTCAGCAGGTTGCCTTTAGAGTAAGGGAACCAACCAGTGGAAGAGCTTTGAAGGAATATTGCAGGTGACAGAGCTGTGGCATCTATAGGAGGATCAAACCAGAGCATTTCTCTGATGAAGGCACACTACAATGAGGTGTCCCCACTGTTGGTGTCCTGGAGAATCTCAAGCATGCTCCTTAAGAGAAACATCTGCCACTTAGAGGGAGTTCATGGTGAGTCCCAGTCAGCAATGGGAAGGTTATGATAGCACCTCCTACACTGAGAATGTTAGGGTTATCCTACTCCTCTGTCCCATTCCAATCTTGTCAGATAGGTGGAGATCTAGAAGTGGGGAAGGAACATTCTAGAAACTGACCACACCTATTTTATCTGCTATATACCTTGGGCCACCATAGAAGGAGAGAAAAGTATTAAATAATCAAAGGCAATATGGTGTTGGAACTTGACTGACTGAACTTATAAAACCCAGAGTGACTAGAACACATGGAGTATTCCCAGGATGATGCTAAGGAGATGAGAATGCAGTGGAGCATGGTTAATGACAGCTGTTAGAGAAATCTAAAGCCATTTCATGTTTGTGTGTTTAGACTGCTCAGTAAATCTCATGCTATTTGGGGCACTGCAGTTGGAATAGAACTTGTATTGTCTGTCAAAACATTGTGAAAGTTAGCTCTTAGAATGTGGCTGGTTTTCATAAAGAGTTCTGAGAATTCATTCTTCTTTATAGCATGGCTAGAATGATTACTATTAATCTAGCATTTTGTGATAACTTGACCCACATTAATTTACCGTGATTCTAAAGTTGTTAGTTGTCTTTTTTGCAAGGGTGATTGTGACAAATTTTGATAGAAATTTCTCAGAGGTGGTGGTGGATTTTCTTCTGCCTTTGTATTAAATGAACAAAGAAACTTGACAAATTGATTTAAGATTTTGACAATGCTACAGGGTTTTTATTCTTTTTTTAAGAGGAGACACGTTACACTCTTACAACCAAGCATGCATTAAAATGCCATAAAAATAGAAGAAACTTTCCAAGGGCTGGAGAAATAGATGGAATGGATACAGGCTTAGCAGCTGCCATCATAGGCAATTTGGCACTTCAGGAACTTGAGATAATTGTCGACCTTATGTGTATCCCTGCGCAGGCAGCGGAACATGTTATGATAAGCAAACAGGCGCGATTCTAAATCATCTGACTGCAGGGATGGAAGTCCCAGCCAGACAGCGTAGTTGCCATTGTCTATGATTTCTGGATCAACCTAGTCAACAAAAAGACAGTCACTTATTATTCATATTGCTTATTTTTATATTATTTGTATTTGTTTACCCTAGTTTCTTTCAATTGTTCAACAAAGATTTGAGGAAGAGATGGAAATATAAAACTTTAGCCAAAGGCATGCGTTTTCATGTATCCTTGCCAGTGTATCATAACTCTATTAGTCATCTAAAAGCTAGAAGCAGAACACATGCATAATTTTTCTGATATGCAAGTGAAGTATGTTTCTGCAGGAGTAGACAAGTGGAGAATCAGACAGTTGCTGCTTGAATATAGATGTCGCATTGAAGAAGCTGTAATGGGAGGTTAGCTTCTGTTTGCTCATTAGGAGCTTTTACATTTCCTGAAACTTATCCCTCATGTTCCCATTGTGTTTTGTTTCTAATATAGTTCACCAATTATCTTTCTGTTGCTTTGAACTAAATCTATTCTCCTTAAAGCATTGGTACCAAAAACTTTAGAGATGACAAGGATTGCATTTGATGCCTTAAGGCTCAGAGAGTTCAATCAGGACTGAAGGTCAGGAGTCTCTCATTTGACCCAGGAAAAGTGCCTTCCAGTTTTCCATGAGGAGCATCTGCTTTCCTTTGACACCCCAGAAGTTGCTGGGGAAAACCCCTATGAGAAGGAGGGTTCGGGCAGGAGCCTCCCATGGTGAAGATCAGGCTAGGGTTGGGGTGAGATTGATTAGAAAAGCTCTTCACAATTAGAAAGAGGGAGTAGAGGGTCCCCATGTACCCAATGGGCCTCTGCAAGTTGGGTGTCCCGGTAACCATCATTATGTCTCTATATCAGCTATTTCAAGAGCTACTACGTACAAATCTACAATAATTATAGATCTTCATCTGCTGAACTCTGTCCTACCGAGTATGAATACTTGTTACCTTGCTTTCAGCACTTCATTTTATTTTTTATTTTTAGTACTTAAGCCTTAAGAAAAAATTTACTGTGCAAGATACCATGATATGAACAAAGATGAATGAGTAAGTGGTAGGAAAAAGGAACAGAAAATGAAGCATTATAGGTCAGACTAGTGACTTTTGGAAGTCACCTTGTGGTAATGAAGAAAATAACTTGAAAATTAAGGTGTTTATTTCTTATGTTCCAGGGTTAATATGTTCTTTGTGTTGAAGGTAGTCTTCTCTCGTGAAAATGACAAAAATGACACATGATAACATATATTTAGGACATAAAGAGAGAAATATAAAATTGCTTCTGTTATTATTTCTATAATCATGTATTTTCCTCCACATAATCCATTATTTCTCAGGACTTCAGAAAGCTGCTCTGCTGTTATCTCACTAATATTGAAATTGTTCTATCTGAATAGAGATATATATTGAAAATATGAATTCAAGCTGGGTATGACAAACTATTTGGGAAGATTAAATATAATGATGTGAGTTTTGATTTAGAAACTCCAAGCAACAGAAATTTAGGCTAGCTTTCCATACATTATAAAATAGGGAACATTTCAGAAAAGACAGACTTCTTTTATGTCCCTCTAAAAGCTAGTGCTTCGGGACATATTGACCGCTGTGGCCTTTTCAGTCTCCTCTAGATAAGGGTAGAGTAGGAGGGGAGGACCGTGTGACCTGATTTTGATTTTCTCCTTTCTCTCTTCCCACTATTCTCTGGTGCAAAGAGATAAAGGAAAGAATCTGACCAGAAGTTTGGTCCAGGTGTCCTGAGATATATTTAAAGAATAGTTCACTTGCAAGTACTATTACCCAATTATCTTTCCTGGGGAAACATGTAGCTACCCACCCGCTGGGCAAGATTTTGGTGGCTTTGTGGACAGTTCAGGTAATGTGGCAAATTCCAAGATACACTGACAGACTTTCTACTGTGGCTGGCTATGGCTCTTGCTTTGTTGAATAGCAGTCTAGAAGAGAGGACACTCAACCTAAATGTTCCTGCAGTGAGGGATTTTGAAGCATGTCCCACCACAGGAGAAAACAACGGAAACCCCAGAAGTTGCTCACCAGTTTGCCTATCTTTTTCAGGCCTTCTAGAAGTCGTTGGTTTTGTGCCTGAATCTCTGTGGCTTTTGCTATGAGAGTATCTGGGGCTTTTGGCAGGTGATTTGCTTCTGCGATGAGGTGGCTCAGTGGTTCAGTCCAGGAGCGCAGCAAGTGGATGACCAGGATGACAAAGTCTTTTTGCTAAGTGCCCAGGTTGCAGCAGTGACATTAAAATAATGGCATACAGCTGGGTTAGTACATGCATCTCTGCTCAGAGAGGCTGAAATCAAATATTTCTGTACTATTCCTGTGTATAGGTAAAATTCTTCAGTAGATGAGAGACCTCAGAAAGATGGAATTTAAACCATTGACCTACACTTTACTATAGTAAAATGAACACACCAAACTGATTGAAATAACCACTTTTTGTAATGAGGGAACTAATCAACAGCATTCGATTTTGTTTTCCCTCCGAAGTTCCATTTTTATTTAAAACCATGTTGAGACTGCTTATGCCAGGGAATCAGAAGAGAAATGTAATACTAATAAAAACTGGAGCTTGGAAAAATGATTAGGGTTTGATATGTAGACTTTGTTGTCATCAGAGCAGAAGCCAAAGTTACATCTGGGAGAATCGTGACATACTATTGTGTAGGACATGCACGGCGGGGGGACTTTCAGGTAAGACATAGGGGAGGGTAGAGAAATGAGTGAAGAATGAAGAAGTCAGTATTAGAGGAGAGGTAGAGCCAGGAGAGTCTTGAAAACTAGAATTAGATGGCTCAGAGAAGGCAGGGGTCAGCAGTGTAAAAGGCTGTCAATGCAGGAGCCATTAAAACCTGTAATAAATAAAATTGCACCTACATTTCCTACACATATACATAAATGTCTCTTTACCCACTTTGGTTCGAACTTTCCTGCAGTATAATATACATAATCCTAAGTACATGGCATGGGCTTCAGTAATGTCTGCATGGATGATTTATGGATCTAGTGCAACCTGTATTTAGCATTTTGATTTTGTGTACAGTTTATCAACAGTATAATATAGTTTGCTCTGATTGCCTACTCTTCCTCCACTTTTCCCCCTAAAAGTGTGACTTATTACCACCGGTCACAGTGCCTTCTACAACCTGTGGGCTGGCAAAACCAGTGCACTGCCTCAGTTGTGCTGGTGGAGCCTTGGCTAATGACTCACGTGAATTTGCTGGGCCTGCTCCTTGCCAGCTGGCGTGGAGATGGATGCGGTGTGGCACATGCTGATGGCCTGGATAAAGAACCCTGGGCCCCGGGAATACTGCGCATCCTGGAAATGATGAAGGAAATTCAATTAATTCAATTAGTTGTGGTTTGGGAATTGAAAGCAATGAATCCATTACCAGAATAGTAATCCATTTGATGGATGTGTAATTTAAAAAAATGAATGCTACAGAAAAATTGCAGCTAAAGAGTTTATAAGGTAACCCCTTTACTCACCCCCTGCTCCATTATCTCTGTAATCTCATTGTTTTTCAACTAATTTCCTAACCTCCCAACCTTTTCCTTCTTTGCTATACTCTTTCCCTTTCATCCTTCCTATGAATTACTATTTGGGAAGCAAACAATAAAAATAGCAAAACTATGTGCACATATGCATCTGTATTTGTCTATTTAAATCTTTTGTTTCCTGTGAGTCCAAACTGACATTCTTCCTTAAATAAGTACAAATTATAACTTTAATTTCTCTTACCTTTTACTACATGCACCTGTATTTTATCAAGTCCATTGTAAGTTCAAAATACAAAATTTTTCATTGTGACAAAATAAGTCAGCCAAAGAGCAAACAAACATTTTAGGAACTACAGAGTAATCATTTGAGATTGAAACCAAAAACAATACAAAAAGTGTAAAACTTTAAAGGGATTTCTGGGAGGATCTGGAAGGTAGAAAACAGTAAGCTAAAACCAGGGAATGAAAGACAGTTTAGTGAGTAAAAAGAATGGTATGAATATCTATGTATCTATGTATCTATGTATCTATCTATCTATCTATCTATCTATCTATCTATCTATCATCTATCATCTATCTTTTTGAGACAGGGTCTTACTATGTGGTTCAGGCTGGCCTTGAACTTGCATATGTAGCCCAGGCTGGCCTTGAACCACCTAAGAGTGATTTGTTTGAAACATTTGCATTTTAAAAAATAAAGCAAATTAAGAGAAAAATTTAAAATCATTACATTCACTGATACTATGAGATTTCATGAAACTTTTCCTTGTTTCACTTTTTATTGGTTGATGCCAATAAAGATACATTATTTGGAATTTGCTTGATAAGATTTTCATGGTTAAAATGCAGTGCACCTTATTGTTGACGTGAAGGCTCTTTTTGGGAAAAGGCAAAAAGCAAGGCACTTACAAATTCCTGGAAAATTTCTGAGGAGAGGGTGTGGATGTAATGAGACAGGATGACGGCACGCTCAAACAGCTCTCGGAGGGACACCCGGCAGCTAGCCCCACTGGGACAGGTGGGCTGGGAAGCCACATTCTTGCACAGGAGCAGATGTGACATAAGCATCAGCAGTAAGAGTGACCCTGCTTAAACAAAGAACATGAACAGCTCTGAGATAATCTATTCAGAGAAGTTATCCAAAGCAGTCCTGCCTGGAGACAGCTTATCTCTCCCCTGCTGCCCTCTACGTATGATTTGCTGCTGTATGTAATAGCTGGGGAAAGGAAGAATCAACACCTTCCACAGTGTGCATTTAGATTTGAACAGATATACAATTTGAGAAGTGAGTGATTTCTTGCATTTTTGTGTTGGTTCCAGCATATGCTTCTGGGCTTTGCAGACACTCAGCATAAATTAATTTTGAACTTGAGTGTTCAAGTCATTCTCTTAAAATAGCTTAATGTCTTAGGAATTTCTGCAGATTTTTGGCCATTAGACTCTTGAGGAGTTTGTAATTTTTTTTAAACTCAGTGTCTGAAATCTGCATTTTGGTCACTGTTATAACAAGAACATCACAGGTTTTTTTTTTTTTTTAAATCTTCATGCTTGATAAGAACAAAAACACGATTAAATGATAATACTGAGAATAAAGAGAATCCTAACATATAATGGTGCCATACTCGGATCTGCTAACACCCCTTGATAATCCTATGCATTTGCTTGACACTTTCCCAAAACCTTTAGCTTTTTTTTTTTTTTTAAATCTGAGCTTTACAATAACCTTGGGAGACAGACTGGTCTTTCCTAATCACCGTCAAATTATATTGATGAAACACAAGGCTTAGAGAGGTGAAGTGATTTTCCTCAACTCCTCTTTTTAGCAGGTGGGGAAGGCTGAGCACTAGTGCTGTGAGCTGTTCACTTCTGCGTCACCTCATGCACCCCCATGGGCTCTCAGATTGCAACTGTTCATCCCGGGCTGTCTCAGTGGTCCTGGGCATGGTATTTGCAGCAGTTGCTGCTATAACTTATGAAAACATTTTTGTTTGATTGTAGGATAACAGTGGCCTTCAGAAGCTTGATTCTATCTACTTTCCCTGCTCTATAAAATTCCCACTTTAAAATTCTTTGACAATAATCGGGATAGTTTCATCAATTTGCTATGTCGGTAGATGGAAAGAGACAGACCTGTAGCCTATTGATAATTTACATTTGCAACAGGAAAGAAATAATGATCAAATTAAAATCACCTTTCACCTTCAGTGACACTACTCCTAAAGAATTTCTGATGCGAAAATGCGAGTCAGAAGACAGTTCCAGAGAAACTTTGATAAACGCCACTAGAGATCCCTGACAAAAACTAAGTAAATATTAAAGATTTATGTACTAATAAAACCAAAGCACATACTTAATAACGCTAAGCACACCTAAATTTTTTTTACTACTGAATGTAGTAAACTTTTTAGCTTTAGAATTAAAAATAATGTCAGACGATTCTTATTATAGGCTTTTATTTTTCCAAAATCGTAATGATTCAAAACAAATATACTTTGTATATGTCACTGTCACATAATGTAGTCAAATGGATACTTTATTTAGAGGTGTAAATGAAGTGTGATTTAGAGATAGAGAAAGTGGAACAATAGCTCTAGGAAAATTCACAGCTGGATAAATGTTCTTCAGTGCTGAGGACATTTATCTGTACATTTGTCATCTGAGGGATTTTCACAGCCTAAGATAAGATAAAATAGACAAATGTTCTTTCTTTTCATAAACAAATTTTATACTTGTTACTATTTCATTTTTCTTATAAATGTTACCAAGAAAGTAAAAGCGATTACTTTAGGACTAGCCTGTTTTTTGTTTTGAAAAGTCATTTGGCTTGAACCCAACTGACAAATCAGTATAAGACTCACACATTTGCTCTCACTGTTTTGCTTATGGCTTGGACATTGAACAGTTTCATCAGGTTGATTCAAATTGGCCAATTCACATAAGCCCAGAGAACCAGAAAGTGTTCATTTCTGCCTTCTAGGGTTCTCATAAGTTGAACCCATTGACTCTTGTGGCCTTATTCTAGTCCAGAGTTTCTCTAACTCAGCATTCTTGGCTTTTTGAGCTGGATAATTTCTCTGTCCTGTGCACTTGAGAATGCTTCCAGCACCCTGTCCTCTACTCACCACCCTGCCTTCTACTCATTAGACACCAATAACAAGCTCCCCAAGCCTCACTCACCTTGATTAAGACAATGCAGAAGGTCTCTGGCCATTACCAACTGTTATGGAGAAGGTAGAGTCTCCCATTTGAGAACCTCTGGATTATTCTATTGTACTCTGTAGTCGCTCTCCAGAGTAATCACTACATAGTCCTAAACCCCACAAACTCAAGACTTCTTGCTATTAGCTACAGTTTCACAGTAATCCCCCCACAGCCGTGTTGAAGGCAGCACCTTGCTGACCGGTTGCACATACCTTGCCCCTTGCCGTCCATGGTGGTGACCAGAACTGGGTGCACCTTCACGTCCAAGTGACCAGATCTGGGTGCAGTCTCACGTCCAAGTTCAGATGTTGGCTTAAAAAACCTTTGGCACTTTCATGAATATATTTAATCAGGCATTCTCTTCCCCTTTCCTAGTCCCCTATTTCCGTCTCTGAGATTACCCCCATAATTTCAAACATCAAATGGTATTTTATTTCTTATTCATATTCAGGAAGGCACATTGGCTAGAAATGAAGGATTTTGATTAATTAGACCAAAAGGAAATGAGGGAAATGATAAAGGTGAAATCTGGAGACCAGGTTGGGTTACAGGATCTATAAAACTATAGAAGTCATCTACTTAAAAATTTACCTGTATTTCCTGGCAGTTTATTAAATATATAGCATTGTATTTCACTTAGGAAATAGTCTCATGTATTATCAATTATAAATTTCTTGCTCAAGTTGCTAAGTGAATTAAAAATTTCAAAATTTATGTACTGCATAACAGAAGGTATAAAGACTGAAAAAACTAGGATCTTCAGTTTTCTGATACATTCTGAATTTCCTTCATCATTTTGCTTTTACATATGGCCTTTAATCCTCTTTCAAATAATATATTTATGTGGTACTTTATATATAATAGGCATATTCATCTATTTGTTGCTTTTGATTTTAACATATATGTAAATTTATATTATTTTCATGAGTTTACAGACCAAAGAATAGACTTGGAGAAGGTAAATACAAATGATACAAAGAAGTAATTTTTCTATGGCCAAGTTAGATGCAGGAAGAATTATTGATGCAAAAGGAGTGAGTAAAGGTGTGAGAAGGGAGGGAAATATATCATTTAACATATATTGACATGGGCCCATGTCTAAGATGTGCAAGATAGCACCATTGAGCTTAGAGTTTATTTTGGGGAAGCAACACAGTAGTTCTGGAGGCCAGTCTCTCTCTTTGTCTGCCTCTGTCTCTGTCTCTCTCTGTGTGTCTTCTTGTAGAGGATGTAATAATCAACATTCCAGGCAATTAGTTCTACTATTTGGAAGGATAGAGATAGATAAACTATAATCAACTTGTGATCAGGCTGACCTTTCTGACCCAAATCACTCTGTGGAAAGGTGGCAAAATTCATTCTTCATAGACTCAAAAGTTCCATTCACCTCATAGAGCTTGACTAAGTGAAATGATTATAATGAATAAAAATGAAATTGGTGATAACTTTCCCTAATTTTTAAGTCCATGCATCTGCAGAAGGTTTGACCTTTAATTTCAATTTTACTGTCTCTGATAGTAGATGGATGGATGAGATAATTTTAAAAAATAATCTTTTATTATGACATTTTCTTTTTCCATAGTTGTTAGTATCATGCATGTGGCATAGTAATGATCTAACTAAATCCTTTTATAGAGAACTGGAAATCTTAAGCAAAACTAAAATCTCTGAGGAATGAGCTCTTAATTAATTGCCTTAACTCAAGCAATGCTAGATTTCAAACCATAAACATTAAGTGTGGTGATTTATTGTCACTGTCAGTTTAAAATCTGGATTAAGGTTCTGTACATTTTTACTAGATATCTGCTTTTTCCCCTGGACAATGAAACACCCAAATTAGCAGGAAAAGAAAGCTTAATGCTGTTTTACATTCCCCTCCTTTAACAGAAAAAGAAGGGTAGGAAAATCCGCCATAAGAACTGACATTGACAACTTACTCTTAAAATATGAAGGTGCTTCAACTTTTGTAGATAGCCAGGATAAGAATAATCTAAGAAAACCTGAGTTGTGTTTATTCAGTGCGGGTCAATTGATTTATTGGACTGCAGAGAAGTAAAATTTATTGTGTGCTTCCTTGCAGCTTTGCAGCCTCACATTTCCTGTGAACAGGAGATTGCAATATCTAAATAATGTAAAAAGCATATTTCACGTGAAAAGTCATGGTTGTCCTATTTTTCTACTATATATGTTACCACTTTCACGTGAATACTTGCATGTGCTCTTTTGCAGGTCTGTTTCTTTATCAAACTGCAGCACCTTTAAATTGGAATTTATAAAGAAATTCACTAAGAATGGCTTCATTTGCTTTTGTGTGGAAAGCTCCATTTGTTTGCCATTTTTGGTCTGAAAGCTTGTGATCCTTTGAGAGCTGATGACTGATTTCTGTCTAGTAGTTGAGTAAATAATAGCTAAAATGGTGTTACAGTTCTCATGTTATTTTTAGCATGTGAAACTAATAAGCAATTTTGCTGTCTTTATTGTAGGGCTTTAATTTTTAACAACAAGTGCTATCACACTGGTTTTCAATCCTAGTTAGGAATACAATGTGTATTTTATTTTTTTCTTATTTTTAAATTTGGAGTAATTTTAATTTTTCTGTCACTCATGATACAACAATAGAATAAGCACCATATAAACTGGAGAACTGTGTACTGTAAGGTGTGGTGGAGGTTGTTAGAGGGTGAAAGAGACTAAGAGCATAACAAGTTTTTAAAATCGTTGCACCATGCATCGTCTAGTCCATATAGCAGAGAATTGTCTTTAATAAAGTTAAACTTTCAGATGATGGAAGGTATGTTGTTTATGGATTTAAAAATTCCAAATAATTATTTTCCATTACTTGGACTGAGGAGTCACATTGAATATGTGTCCCTTACAGGCCTCAACCCGCAGGTTAGGGGACCAGTGAGGAGATTCTTCCAAGCATGGTGTACATCTATCCCAACTATGCATTTTGCAACTGGGAAAATAACAGCAGGATGGATTTCGGGATGCACTGAACCCACTGTGAGCCTGACCTTGGCTAACACCATTGACCACCTGACCTCCTTGGGCCCCTACTCTCTCTGGAGTGTCACGATGATGTTTCAGATCTCCTGGAATCGGTTAACTAGGAACCAGTGTCCAGTGATCCCTAAAATGTCCATTTCCCCTTCCCCAATGCACAGTTACTCTGGTCAAAGACTGTAAGTCCTGCTGGGGAAGGATGGGAGAAAAGTTAACAGTATAATTTTTTGGTAGTTCAAAAATTTCCTTTTTCGACAGGACTTGGCCTTTTTTTTCACACAAGGAGTCCTAAGTCTATAATCTGGCTCAAGTCTGTTGCTATGATTTGAGGCAGATTTGTGTTCATTTGCCACCAAAGTGTTTTGCTTATATAGATTCAGAAAATGTTTAGTAGTTCCCTGTCTATTTCACTTTTGGTAACACCATAGTTAGCAGTGCCATATGTCTAAATGAGTAGGTCATCCAGTCATTGCTTTGGCTCTGCTGTCTCTTACAGTAAGTTCACCACCCATCTTTCTTCAGTGCAGTGCTGCCATTTCTTTCTACCTCTCTGGATCCAATTATAACTATTGCATCTGAGTAACTGTGGTCCCCACAGTAAGTTCTGGTAGACAGAAAAGAGCAATGATAGCTTTACAAGGATGCTAGTGCTTCCTTCACACATCTAATTCTCTAGGTATTAGTGAAAGGTACATTTATTTCTGGAACTCCTCCCCTTGCCCAGTGTGGATGAATAGATATTACCTGAACAATCTTTCCAAGGATTTCTATCTCCCTCAGGCTTTGGATTCTGTCATCAGTAAGCCATGAAAGATCAGGAATGTCCAACTCATTCACAGTAGACCCGTTTTTGATCCATGTGTCAGCCAACAAACCAAATAAACTACTAGCACCTATTTTGATACCTTAAATCATATATTACACCCAGCATCTTGCTTAAAGGACTTATATTAAGAAATTCAGCTTGATCTAAATTTGTGTGCCTTTCATTATTACTCCACATCCTTAAAAATCTATTCTCAGATCTGCTCCCTGGACTTATGCTTGTAAGAATTAGGAAACTCAAATTCTTTTGGGAGTGTATGTCTTCTTTAGGTCATGCTGCATACCTCACTTCTAGGAGCCTACTCAGGCTTGAGCATGGTTATACAACTGCAAACTGAAGCACCAAAATGACACTCAAGAATCTGATTCAGATTTATTTATATTGACTGGCACTGACTGGGGTCATTCTGAGAATATTAGGACCTGATTGCTGGTGGTCTAGGGCTTATATGGAACAAGCAAGCAGGAAGTACAGATGCAGAATGGCTTGTCAGTTGGGGATTAGTTTTTACAATAGTAAAACTAGTAACCCGCTGTGCATCACAGTGACAAGTTGTTCCTAAGAAACAAAAGTAATAAGAACTGTTACCAGAACTATTACTTGGGCAACTAACAAACTGAAGTGTACTGGCCAGGGTGGCATCTTCTATAGTTATAGACCCAGATGCAAAAGTGAGTTGTAAGAATAGGTCCTAACAATTATGCATGTTTGTGTCAGGTGACCTGAGGAACTCTTGAAGATCACTTAGTTCTGTTCCTACCACCATGTTTTGAAAGCCTATAGTGTCATTGTTTTGGGCTCTTTGCTATTGTTACTTATTTGTCTTTTTTGTTTCTTATTTTTCTAGTAATCTGTTTTAATTGTTTTTCTTTGTTTTTCCTTCTAATGCAGAAAGGATAGATATACATGTAGAGGCTTATACATGCCTAGAACTTCTCCTAAACAGTTTATGAGAATCAATTATATAATATATGATGAGATAAACTGCTACTTTGAAGAAAAAGAGACATTTTGGTATCCATTGCTAATTCTATATCATCATGCTATGAAATCCAGTAATGCTTCTATTCTTTGTTCAGAGTAGTTTTAGGCTGTTTTATATTGTTTAATTCCAATATACATGAAGGTGTGGACAGCTATTTTGAAGAGAACAAGAGACATTATGGCAGCCATTGTTAATTTTAATATTGTCTGGTTTTGAAGGTATGTAATGCCTTCATTACTCTGTTCTGATCAGTTTTATACTATTTTTTGTATGAATTCATTGTGTGTGAATATATAGACACCTATTTAGAAGAAAACAAGAGATATTATGGTAGCCACTGTAGATCTCCTGTTGTCTTGCTTTGAAATCTGTGTCACTTGCGTTGTTTTGCTTCTGATTTGCTTTGTTCTGTCTTGTTATGTTTAGTTTTACCTTTTTTTTTTTTTTTAAAGAATGGGTCTTAAAGAAACTTGGTATTGTCTTGCTTGGTAATTTCATCATAGAGAGCTATTATTGTTTTCCTGGGCAATGCAGGATTAGTTTCCTCAGGCAGAGGTTGAGGGTGAAGGAAAGGGTGTGTCTTTCAATGTCTTAAGCTTCATTAGGTTCCTCCCAAATATCTCTGCCTCAGTTTACTAGATGCCATTCTTTTCTGTTCAGTGATCATGCTCTAACTGCAGATACACTTGCAAGCTGAGAGTTAAACTTGTGAGGTAATTCAGCTAATCACTTGGTAAAGGCTCATGTTTGGCTCTTGACCAGGGCAACCCTATGGTCACAGGAGATAAGATTTTCCTTCAGCACACAAGTGGAAACCTTTAGGTTGTTTATACATGTCTGGAACTTACAAATTGAATTTTGATTACATTTTTTTATTACTTTGTCCAGAGGTGGCAGGAGGACGTGCCAACATTACTATATTTCTCAGTCATCTACAAAGTTTAAAAGCATTGTGTATAGTCAGTAAATTGCTTATATTTCATAAATGCTTAATTAGGAGTATCAAATGTGCTGTGCATTTCTTTAAGCAGTTTACATCATGGACTATCACAACTCTTTATATACTATGGCAACTTTAAGTCTCATCAAATTAGAAAACCAACTCCAGGAACTACTAAATCCATTAGATAAATTCATCCTTATAGTTCTGCTTCATGCCTGGTACCAAAATCTGTATTGCTTAGGGTTCTCTAGAGATACCTGAAATTGTGCTAGGAAATTAATTAGGTCGATTTACAGAATCAGAGACAGAGGCATCCACAATGGCCGTCCGCACACTGCAGAGCACTGGAGAAAGGCGGAGACTCAGTAACTGCTCTGCTCAAGGAGCTGAAGTCATAGAGCAAGAGGGAGGGAGGGAGCAACGTCAGTGCAAGATGGAAGCCCTGGAAGCTCCCAGGAGAGTCTCTGGTATGAGTCTCCACTACAGCCTGAGGTGCACAGATAACCGCAGCAGTGAAACACACACCCACTCAAACAGAATGGAGTTTCCAAAAAACCAAGAATGAAAACAAAAATAAAAATAAACATCAACTTCTTTCCTGTTTTCTTTTTATTCTACCCCTGCTGTAAGCCTTTTGAACAGTGTCACCCATAATCAGGATGGCTGTGCACCCCTCACTTTGCTGGTCTGCATGCTATTGTCTCTAGAAATATCCTACAAATCCGCCTAGAAATACTTTACTAATCTCTAGATGTTCCTTAATCCAGTAGAGTTGACATATCACAATCAATGATCAGAATCATGAGAAAAATGGAAAGCGCTGTAGCCTTCTGATTTGTAAATAGAAAACACACACAAAAATGCTAGACATAACAGAAGACTTCACAAACACTAGACATTAACAAAAGAGTTGACACTAGACTTCACAAAAGATGAAAACAAAGGAAATAAAAACAGCAAAAATATATAATTCAGGGTTTGCATATGATCAGACATGTGGTACAAATTTGTGTATTAAAAGAAAAAAATGACTCATTTTCTCTAAAAGTTTTCTCTAAAAGATTTTCTCCCAAATCACATGCTTGTAAGCAAGTGACACATCTCATAGGGGAAAAGAGATGTTTTTTTTCCTGGCTGTCCCTGGGTTTATGACTGAAACTCCTCCAGCAAAAAGCAGATCAACAGAGAAAAGCATACAAAGGTACACAATATAAATCTAGCACGACATGGTCACCTTCAGAAATGAAACAAACTTGTGTGTCTCTACGCATAGGTAAATGGAGCATGAAACGTCGGGTATAATTGTGATTAGATAAAAGGGAGTATGAGCCAATGGTAAGTGCTGGAGAGTTTAGCAAGGCCTGATGGGACTGGCTGTTGTTACCTTTCTTCTCCTTCCTTCTCCTTTTTATTTTCCCTTCTGCCTTTTCTTCCCTTTTCTCTTCCTCTGATTTTCCCTCCCCTTCCTTATCCTCCCCTCTCCCTTCCCTCGCTCCTCCCTTTCTTCTTTTTCCTCCTCCTCTCCTTTCCCTTCCCTACTCCATCTTCTTTCATATTACTGTGGATTGAACTCAGGGCCTTTATACTAAACTATAATCCCAGCCCATATTTATTGGTATTTATTTATTTTTTTAAAGACGTTGTCTGGCTAAGTCACTAAATTCCCAGGCAGGGTTCCAACTTGTGATCTTTCTGCCTCAGCCTTCCAGAGTGCTCCAATTACAGGTGAGTCCCACCACACCCATCTTTCAGATTCTTCTTGATGTCTCTGGGTTACAGAGGATGAGTGTCCTTTTCCTCTGGGTATAGGGAGGGCATCTCTCATAGAATAATTTAGAGGACAGAGAATTCTTTTATGACCCGCTTTAAGTTAAAATCACAGAACAGGACTTTGTGTTTCTGGGGTTTTCTCAAAAGCAAAGGTGGCATATTGTAGGATAACCATAGGGAACCATTGAAGCTGGAGGTTGATTATGTGTGAGGCTAAAGCAAGATGAGCCCTGAAAACACAAAGAGCTCAGAACAAGCCACGTAAACAAGCTGTTCAGCTTCAAGAAGGCAAGGGGCCCAGGCCAGCCAGGCAAACAAGTTGCTGGGCAGTGGGGTTGGAAATGACCTTCTTCTTTGAAGTGTGTAGAGTATATAAATTAATGCACCGACCCCAGATTTGGCTCTTTATTTTCTCATCCTCTTACCATCCTTCCCCCCAGGAACATCTAGAGCTGCAGTGGTCACTACAGATAGCATTTCTTACACGCTATCAGTCTGATGCAGTAGTTTTCAGATGACAGTCCGGAGGTAATTTTTGTCTCTTGAGGTACTTTTATTGTGTCTGAAGACATTTTTTATTATCATAACTTTAGGTGGAGATGCTAATATGTAGATATAGTATCGAGTACATAGAAGCCAGGTAAGATCCTACACATCCTGTAACGTACCATTCAGCTTATAAAACAGAGTATCAGTCATCAGAATATCAGTAGCATTGATATTAAGAAACTCTGATCTAAAATGAAGTGTCTAAAAATGTCAAGATGTAAAAAACACATTAAGCAAACCATCTAAAATTTGTTTTTATTTGTAATAGGCAGCTGTTAGAGTACAGTCTTTACTGATATTGTACATAATCAGTACTGGTAATAAAGCCATCATTAACCTTTTTGCATTCAATATTAGGATAAAAAGCATAAAACATAGATTTATAAAAGGCTAGGGGAAATTAACCAATATATAAGAGTAGGGAATGATGTACGTGTACATATTTCAAGTGCCTGTGAAACATCTGCAATAATCATTAAATTTGGTCATGACGAAAATGTAATGGTTTTGTAACAAATAGACATAAAACAACAAGAATACCACATGAATAGTTGTTTGTTTTGTCTTATTACTTTTCTGCTCATGGTCAATGATGTTAATTAAATGACCAGTCTTTGTGACTCCCTAAGTACTTACATGTCTACTTTAACTCTTTTTTTGGTATAAGGATCTATGTTCTCTCACTTGGCTAACTTATTCAAGATCATGACTTTACCTATCAAATCTGTGAAGATCACATCTTCTCTTTTGAGCTGCTGTCTAAATACTAGACTTCTTAACCTATATGCCATCAAGCAGGGTAATACTGAATTACCTGAGAAAACCCTAAGCTATTTTCTTTTCTCTGCAGCTAATAGCTTCTTCATTATCGCTACTAACACTTAACATCTCAAAGTTGTATTCAATTCCTTTTCTTTTGTCTTGTTGCATTGCATTCACACAGATGGGATATGCAATTGTTCCGCCTCCATGTTCTCCATAAAATTCTCTCTCTAGGTTATCTCCACCTGGATATTCATAATTTGCTCTCTTCCATTTTGTGCTGCTGAAGTCCAATTCAATCTCAATCTGTTTATTCATTGAGAAGGTTAATCATCTTGAAGGAAAATGGCATTCAAGAGTTAGAGAAAGCATGGAGCAAGCAGACCAAATATTATTCTTTGCAGATGAAGAAAAGAACATAAATATATTTAATAACCAAAAGTACTACACTGGAAACCCAGGCTTTCGCTCACTGTTCCGGTCACAGTTCTTCTTGCGTTCCATCCTCACGCATGTATGTCCACTCTGCTCCTAATGTGACTGATGAGAGGTCTCGGGGAGAAGACAAAGATGTCATCTTGAAGACACATTGAGAAATGTATTATTGCTTCAAGGGAAAAAAAGGCCAAAATATCTAACTTCTTTGAGAGGGTAGAGAGAAATGGGAATGTTTTAAACAGTTTGGGGTCTATAAGGAAACATTGCCACTGTCAGAGAGAATGTGCGTATGATTGTAAGTTGTGTTATAAAAACAATACATTATTAGGCCATTCTCTAATGAGTCATGTAGATAACAGGTGAGTGACTATTAATTTTTTTCTTCTTCAAAGTGGTCTTTGATTTATCTACCACTTTGGTGTCTAAGAATTTTTTGCTAATATGAGTCTTGCAGATGTCACAAAATCTTCATTTAACTTTTTCACTTGTCATTTTTACATCATTAGTAGAATGAAAATCACAGAATTCTTGCAGATTAAAGAAAAGATAAAAGGTTATCTGTCGACCACTTGAAAGGAGCAATATTATTATTGCCATTATAGGTGATGGTGGCATTTTATGTTCTCTTGTGCAAGTCATTTTGTAATCCTACCTTGAAAGTTAACTTAATAAATGAGAAATAAGGTATTTCCTACTGAAAAGGGCATCAGTTTCATAGAGAAAAGAAGAAAATAAATATAGAAGCTACAGTTTGTGGTATTAGATGCAGAATTAGCAAAATTCTTTACCTTAGCTCCTCCTGAAAATAGAGATAATGTCCACCAAAATAGGTGGAAATCATAGATTCTAGCTGTGAAATTGTGAAAATGCTTTCATGCATGGTTTGTTTACAGCTTCTACTTTAAGACTACACCAAGAATATAGGAACATATATTTTTTTTAAGAATATTTCTAAGCAGGTGAAATCACTATTCAGAAAATTTTTCTCTACTTAAATGAAGTTTAACAATGGAATAATTCATATGATTCTAAATATAATTTTAATCCCAAATGTCAGGAAAGAAGGTTTTCTTTTTCTTTTTTTAAAGTAGTTTCAGAGTATTCATTGCATTTGCTTATAGAAGTCTCTGTGTTAGTCAGCTTACCCTCACTATAACAAACACTTGAGATAATCAAATTAAAAATGAAAGGTTTGTTTGGCTCCCAGTTTTGGGGCCTTCTGCTCATGATTGATTTGGTGCCTCTGTTTTGGGCCTGTGGAGAGTTAGCACATCATGGCAGGAGTGGTTGGAGGAATACACTGTGTATTTCATGTCTATGAAGTGAAGAAGAAAAGAAGAAGAAGAAGAAGAGGAAGAGGAGGAAGGGGATGAAGAGAAGGAGAAAGAGGAAGAAGAAGAGGAAAAGGAAGAGGAAGAGGAAAAAGAAGGAAATGATCAGATCCTCAGTACCCTTTGAGGGCATTTCCCCAAGGACTGAAAACCTCCACTGGCCCCACCTTTTAAAAGTTTCACACCTCCCAATCATGTCACCTTCTGGGCTGACCTTCTAACACATGGACCTTTGGGGGATATTTAAAAACCAAATTATAACAATCTGTATATTAGATTTGTTTGGAATCTTTAAAATTTTTGTTTAGAGGTTAGCAAATTAGATCATTGAAAACAACCACATTTTTAGACTTCAAGGCCCTAAACAGTTGTTGGTAAAGTTATTAATAATTTTTACTTTTTAAATTCCTTATGAGTATAATGCAAAGATAATTTTAAAGCATTATTCAATGATAATTTAAAAAATAATTTTTCTTTAGTACTCTGATTAAATTCTATAACCTGCACACTGAAGTTTTGATTTTATGAATATCAGTCAAATGTTTTAACTTCCAAAACTGCACATCATTTTTCTCGTTCTGTGTGTGTTGCTATGTTTATGTAAGGTATATCCATGTTATGTTTGTTGTAAATTACCTGCATAATTGTAAAAGTCTCATCTGTGTCACAAAACATCATGACACACAGAATACAATTCACTATCACTGGTTTAAAAGTGTCAAGTATGTATTTTAAAAATGATAGGTAGAATTTCTGTTATATGAGGTATTTCTGAGACTTCATCTCAAAATACAAATTCCATAGAAGTATTAGCATTGGAGTTTTAAGTTATTCTACAACAGGTGTATGGATATGAAAGTGGAAGTAAGAATGTTTTTAATGAATTTAAATGTTCTCTATATCTACCTTCCTATCTATTGATAATAAAAGGTAAAAATAGTGAGGTCAGATAGCGTCTTACCACCTCAGCTCCTTTTCACTGACAACCATGGATTCAAAGGTTAATTCAAAGGTTAAATTAAAAAGCACACCTGCAGAATATTTGTGTGTTTAAAAACATTCATTGAAAGTGAAATATACCTTTCTGTTTGGCCAATTCCTTAATGAATATATTTGCATTTAATAATAGCTTCCTGCCTTTAGAGCTTTCTGGCTCATTTTCTTTGCTTTTATCCTAAGCAACCAGATTTCCAAGGTTAAGACCAAAGATTTTTTGAAAATGTCATGAGTTTGTCCTTGTTTAAAAAGAAATTTAAAAATTTTGCAGTTTATTTCAATGTTACCTCACACATTAGAAACTTTATTATCTTAAATATAAATCCAAAAATGTTGTTTTGTTATGTTACAAACAACTTTATTATATGTAGCCTTCTTCATAAAATTCTGTCACAGTTCATAAAGATCATATTAAAATTGTTTTATTTTCATTATGACCTCATATTACTGGCTTATATCTTAAACCTTATCTTTTTAGAAAGAATTATGTGACAGTAAACTGAGATTTTGAAAGAAGAAATACACTATTCTTTAAACACCGTTAATTAAAGACTTATATAGATTTATATATATGAAAAGTGAGTTTTGAATTATATTATTATCTCCATTTCCGGCTTACTGTGGGTGTACCTATGTAATTGGGGCAAAATAGCTATTTTATTACAAGCTATGATGAATTCATATGATGATTGTCATATTTGGTGAAAAATTCTGGCTTCTCCATATTCCTGTCTGTCCAGGAAGTTCCCTCAACTCGCTATGGCTAAAAACTTTCAAATGCTGCTGAGACACTATGAAATCAGGTAGGTCAAGTACTATTTGCAAAAGTACCCTTTCAGCAGAGGATTGATCTGATGATTTATTGACTATTGTTTAGAATCTTCTTTGAATCCTTGGTAGAAGAGATCACAAGCAGTTGTTCTAATTATTGGTTGCTGAAAAGCAACAACAACAACAACAAACAAAAAGAAAAACATGTCCCCCAAAATTTAGAGGCTTAAAATAATAATCAAATTGTTTTCATTTCACTTGATTCTTGCTTGAGGTCTTTCATGAGGATGGTAGCTAGGGCTAAAGAGTCCTTACAGGCGTCCTTCCTGGGATGTCTGGTGTTGATGGTGCTTGCTAACTGGCACCTCCATGGGGCTGTCCATCACATCTCTTAATTATGGCCTGTCCGTGTGATCTGGGCTTCCCTACGGTATGGAAACTAGTTTCCAAGAATCCTTTCTTTCACGGTGACCAGCATGCCCAGATTCAAGGAACAGAAGAGATATGACCTCTTATTGGGGATGGTGTTGACATCATATTTAAGAGAATTGTGGGATGGAAGAGGCTCTTGTACCCATCTTGGACAATATTACCTCCAATTATTTTATTCCCATGCTATTGTGTTTATCCCTTAAATTCTCCTACAAAATATATTTTATGTTTACCATCTAATTAACACTTTTAATTAAACAAACTTTGCATTTTCTCACTTTCTACTTTAGGGTACACCATTCTGTTAGAGATTCCTCCCTTGCCCACTCCACCCCCCAAAAAAAACTCTACTTCTAAACCATTTCTTATAATTTTGGATTCAAGTCTTAGAAAACTTCACAAAAAACAGCTGATCAGATGGCTTTTGCCTGCAATCTATACTTTGTTAACCTTGGGCCTAGGTCATGTACAAAACCCATGAATCCCTTTTTGTTTGGTTTTATGGATGTAGGGTATTTACCTTAGTGCTTGCAACTTGCAAAGAATCTCTGTAGCATGGTTTGAGGAACTTTTTGTAAGCTCTATTAATCATTTTAATTATAAAACTAGTATGCAAGTGAATCACTAGATACTCAGAACAGGAGAAAATTTACTTAGAAAGTTTACTTCGTCTTCTCTACCCCCCTTTTTTCCCCTCTTTTGGACAGACCTTAGATTAGAGGTAGTTAATTCTTTCTTTCAAAATAAATAGGTAAATAACCATTGTTTTGTGCTTAGCTACTTACCTATTTCTATATATTAGCATCCATCTATTTACTTACTATCTTTACACTCCCCTTTCCTGAAAACAGCTATTTTAATATAGTTAAACAAATCTTTGTGTGATACTGTAAGATATGTATTATTATGTTTGTCTAAATTTTTGATTTACTTTGAAGGTATTATTTCAGAGAGTTGACTCATCCTCAATTTTCCTTCCTCCATCTGTATGTAGAAGGTGCATTTATATTGCTATGTGTACATATAGCACATTTCTAACTCATTTTGTATCTTGTTTTGCTTTCCAGGCTTCCAGATCACATCTGCTCCCAATTGCAGTATAAAAAATACTGCAGTCATATTTTGGTATTCACCTTTTTTGTTAAGGGGTGATAGAAACTACATTTGAGAATGAAATTAAAATTGGAGGCCTAGTGACTTTTCCAATTAAATCAGTGCTTTACAGCCTCCTTTGAACCATTGTAACTTCTCTAATGTATTACAGAGGTAACATGCACTGGATGTACCAAAAGAAACAATGTAGAAGAGATTTAATGAAGAGTACAATGCCACTGATTATTCTATTAGCACTAAATTTATTTACATCATTAGGTTTATTTGAGGTAACAATAACAGTCTTGAAAATGAGCATTCTGGCATTTGCATTATGAAAGACTTCTTACAATTTGCTCTGGTAATCATTAATAGTATTTTATTCTATATGAAATACAGAAATTTTGTCATTATACAGGTCCTCATCCTTTATACTATTAATGTAATAGGTTTTATACGTATGTAACTCACTAAAATGATGTTATAGTTTTGCTTTAAACAATCCTATGTATTCTATTGAACTTAACAGAGAAAAAAATATATATTTTACTACTTCTGGTGGTTTTTTTATTTCTTCCTAGAAGTCCAAGTTAGTCCCTGGTATCATTTCTCAGTAGAATAAAAGAATCATCATATAGAATTTCTTATATTATAAGTTGTTTATGCAAAACTCTCTCATTATTAAACATTTAAAATGTCAATTTTAGGCCAGGGATATAGCTCAGCAACATGGCACCTGCCTGGCAAATATGACTTCGTGTGTTCCATTCCTGGTACCAAAAAATGAACAAAATCAATTTTACCTTTATTTTTGGAGGCTAATTTTGCTAGATATAAAGAGTTATATTTTTATTTTTAATTTCCTGTACAAATAAGACCTCATATTTTAATTTTCTTTTCAGCACTTTGAATATATTATTCCAGCATCTTTGTGATGTCCATAAATTAAGACAGTTGCCAAATGTATATTTATGTGTGTGAAAGTTCTATACATATGCAGCGTGTCTTTTTTTTTTTTGGTCTGCAAAAATTTTTGTCGTTTTGGTTTAACTGTTATTTTCCCACACATGATTTTCATAGAATTTATACTACTTGACTTTCAATGAGGTTATTATATTTATGTGTTGTTATGTTCACCTATTTGGCAACTTAAAAATGATTTGAGTATTTTGGACCTCATTTTCTCTTCTCTTTAAATTGATATTGCTGTTATTTTTCCATATATCTTCTGGTGCTTTTCATTTTTCTTTATTCTACAGTTTGAGTAATTTTTATTATTCTGTATTCAAAATTAACTGGCTCCTTACTTCATTATCCTCTTTTTGTTACTAAGCTCTTAAATAGATTCTGTACATTTTCAGAAATTTTACTTTCTATATGCCTTTTTTGTTGTGATTTTGATTTTCCATTTCTTTGTCTCAGTTTTCTTCATATTATTTGATCATGATAATTGTTTTAAAATCTTGTCTTCCATTTCTAATATCTCAGTTGTCTCATGACTGAACTGTGTTAATTGCACTGTCTTTTAATAATCAGCAATTTTTCCTGTTTTCACATGTATCAAATAATTGTGCATTGCACTCTTGACATTGTGAGAGACATATTGTTTTTGGATAGTCCAAAAAGAGCACTGTCTGTTTGTTTCCTTAATTAGTAAAGAAGATGAGATTCAAACTTTAAACCCTGTTACTTGAAATCAAATTTGTGTTTTTTTTTTTTTGTCTTTAGCTGTGCTGATGGTGTCTGCCACAAAGAAATCAGTTAGAAATTTTCATATTTAAACATAGACGTTGGGCTCCTTCTAATTCTTGGGTTCTCCTCTCACCTTATAATGGTTAATTTGCTCAAAGGAGCTGAGGTTTGCAACGCAGTTAGCGACGCCTTCCTTCAGTCTTCCTACACGGCACAAACCGTGCAATAAATTT